>JARHVA010002114.1:832500-1365000 GCA_037957365.1 Torreya grandis
GTGTCATCACTATTTAATTTTTCGTGAAGGGAGGGCCATTCCTTGATGATATTAGTGTGGGAGATCGTTCGTTCATGGTTGGTGTGGAAAAGCGCTTTGATGGTGTTCTCCCTCCCCACAATAGTACTTACTTGGAGACGACACTTGAGATTTTTACATATAATAGAGTTTTAAAAACTATGTTCTGGGGAGCCATATATATATATGAGATCGTTCGTTCATGGTTGGTGTGGAAAAGCGCTTTGATGGTGTTCTCTCTCCCCACAACAGTACTTACTTGGCGACGACACTTGAGATTTTTACATATACTAGAGTTTAAAAAACTATGTTCTGGGGAACCATATATATATATATATTGTAATTGTACTTATTTTTGAAATATTATCATGAAGAGTTGTAATAACTTATTTATTGTACATTGACAACAGGGATTGTAGGCATGTATCAGTCATAGTTGGTTTGTTGTAATTACTTTCTATATTTGTAATATAATGTGTTTGTTATGATGAGGGTGATCAGAGATGTATAATGTGGTATACTTCATTTATAGTTATCTCATTTAGAGTATTTTATATGATCATTGGTTAGATTATCGTGGTGTAATTTATTTATAGTATATGAGTTTAAATTTTTTTTAAATAACATATTTATCAGTAGATCCCAGTGGAGATGTTACAATTTATTAGCATCTTTTTCAGTCTTATCATAACTTTGGTTGAAAACCTTAAGAACCAAATATGTTGAAAATAAACTTCCTAATCAAATTGTCTGGTTTTCTCTTCCCTTGAAAGGCTCTCTTGTGTTGATTGTTCTAAAAATTGGTGTCTTTGATTAAGAACAAATTGTTTTGGACCATCAAGAATGGTAAAAAGATCCACTTATGGATCGATTCTTAGGATGGTTATCCCCCTCTTGTTAAACAATATCTCTATTTTCATAAGCTCATGGAACAAATGCATCATGAAGACTGGATTACGGTTTCCAAGTACTCAATTAAGCCAAATAGAGAATGGGCAATTGAAAGGAAGTGGATCTCCCTTGAAGCTTGGCTGATTCAAATTTCATTAGACTCTAAAATTTAAATTCTTCATATTTTTAAAGACAGATATATTTCTTGCTCAGATGAGGAAGATTTATTAGCTTGGGGAGGACAGTGTAATGGAATCTACACGATGGCGGATGGTTATCATTCTCTTTGTCATCCTTTAACTCAGCCTCTAAAAAATATTTTTAAGCAACTTTCGAATCACAATTTGTGGCCTAAAGTTGGGTTTTTCATATGGCTTCTCCTTCATGGCATAGCTCTCACAGGAGATCAACTTATGAAAAGGGGCTTTAATGGCCCCTTTAGATGTGTCCTATGTAGGGATCATGAGGAAAATTTTTATCATATGTTCTTTTCATGTCCCTTCATTACTAAGCAGTGGTAGTTCTTAGTGAGTCTTTTGGGCATCTCGTGGATAAGTATTTCATCCTTGATTCAACTCCTTCAAGATTGGCGCTACATTTTCTAGCTTGATGTCTTTTCTAATCAGATTATTTTGGGGTTTACTTCACATTATAGAACACATGGAAGGAGAGAAATGTGAGGGCTACTGATAGTGTTTGAATTTGGCAGCACACTCTTAATGATATCAGAGAATCAATCATGCACTTGATGAAACACCCTGTGACACCTTGCCAACATGGGATGTTTGTTCTTCAGGATCTTCACATTATTCCTTTTCCCCTTCCCTCCTAGGTAGATTCTAGTGGCAAGGGTTGCTCCTTTATTGCAATCCTAGGCTTCAATAGAATCCATATGGATGGTGCTTCTAGGGGAAATATCGGTTATGCTAGTATTAGAGGCACTGGTAGGGATTTAGATAATTCTATTGCTTTCTTTTTTTTACCAAAATTGATATTACCAACAACAATTTAGTTAAAGTGCCAGCTATAGTGGAAGGTTTTAATTGCTTAGAAAGTTGGGTGGAAGAACATACAATTGGTTGTTGATTCTAAGTTTTGGATTAAGTTGCTTTCTAATCCCAGTTCTAACAGTACCAAGGATTAGAGAATCTATAGAATTCTCCACAAAATTCAATTGCTTTAAGATAGATTTGACAGGATTAGTTATTCGGATACTCCTTGGGGTTTCAATAAAGTTACAAATGCACTTGCTAATTGAGATCTTAACCAATCTGAAGTAAAAGCCTTTGGTCTCCCTCCTTTATGGTGGTTGGCAAAGCTAAGGAATGAGCTCTTACGCATATTAGCCCTAGATAATAACATAACTGATTGTTAGAATCTTTGTGAGGCTATCTTATCCTCCTTAGTTGGTGGTTGTTATTGTTTTTTATTTTTCTCAGCTAGTCATTGGCCTCTTCTCCATTGTTTTTTATAATTTTGGGGCATGATTCCAATTCTGGTCTTAATTAGAGTTATGTTCGGTCTTTTTTTTTAACCTTGGTTTTTGCATGAGCTATAAGGTTTTAGTCTTGTTGGTTTTCTTGGCTGGTACATGCATAGCTCGGTGATTATTTGTATTTTTGTTAGGCATGCTTTTTGAGCATGTTGAAGGGGGCAAACCAGTTGCTAGACCTGGGTGATTTTGGCGAAGATATACCCCCGCCTCCTTGTGTCTTACCCAATGTGGCATCTCTCCTGAGATGTTTTCCACAAAACAAAAAAAGTGTTTAATCATGTAATTAGAGTATTTAATTAATCAAATGAAGCGTTTAGATTTCAAAGAATTTTAGAAGGTGGAATAATATTGTGAACATGTGTGGTTACTCCTCATGGATAAGAGGTTAAAATAAGGTTGTATTCTCTTAAAATTCTAAAAGAAACATTTGTTTGTTTGATTTTTTTTCTAGAATGATAAAATCAAATTATTTCCCTTCACACACCCAACAAATTGCACTAAAGTAAATATCAATTGGGCTTCTAAGTAGAATCTGGTGAAAACCATTATAGGAGTATATTGCAACATTATTTGTCAGCGCTTTATTTTTATCAAAAATAAACTTATTTTCTAATAATATAGAGAAAACACTAGTAATGAAACAAGGGCTTGTTCTAGTTTGAAATAAATTCAAAAAAAATAGTCTCTGGATTCTCATGTTATCCCTCAAATAATTATGAATTGTCAGGGATGCGAAACACCGGAAGCATACAATTGATTACCAAATACCAAGCAACTATAATATGCGGAAATAACCAGATTCACCAAGTAACTAGAATTCAGAATAACACAGCATATGAGAGACAATACACAACTTGTATTAACACTTTATACAGAAAAGAATACAATAAAGAAGATGCCACTTCTTCTCCACCACCTTACAGAGGTTTCCCACACCTCAAGTGAACAGTAATTCTTCTCCCCAAAGCTCTCCCTCTCACAGGTCCCAACACCCAACTCAAATACAGAGTTGGTGTTCACCTCCCGTGCTCCACGCACAATACAAGTGCTCCACGCACTCCACAAGCACTCCACGTGCTCCACAAGTACTCAAGGTACTTCAAGTAGATCTCCCATGAATCTGCAACAACCTGCAATTCAACAGACCATACTTATGGAAGGAACTTCCTTGCCTTCCTCTCTTGCTCTATCCGAGTACACACCTGTACTCCAAGTAGATCCTGCCTGATACTGCTCCCTGTTGTGTTGCTGTCTATATGACCTTGCACACCTGCAAATCAAACAACGGTTCTGCTCACCTGTGAACCTCGACCTTGCACACACATACACCTGCAGATCAACGATCTTACTTACCATGTAGATCTCCTATATAGGCCATGCAACTGTGACCAAGATCCTACACTCCTGAAGAATCCAGCTGACTTTCCAAACCAGCACCAACACACCTGGTACTGAGGCACTAGGAGGAACGCACCATTGCTCTACCTCACACACAGAAGGAGCTTATAATTATGCTCTCTTACTCCCTAGCACACTTTTCCAATACAATCATGAGTCTATTATATAGATCTCATCCAAACAATAATTAGACATCTAATTACAATAATTAGATCCGCAGCTCTCAGTCTATAATTAGCCCTGATCATGCAAACACTTGGTTCGTTAGCTAACTGCCCGTAATAAACGCAGTCCGAACCACACAGGCGACCGACGTCGGTCCCTGTCCGCCTGGGGGTCGTCGACGCCGACCGATCTCTGACCGACATCAGTTGCTTTCCTGCCCTATACTGCCGACGTCGATTGGCCTGACCGACGCCGGTGTCTCTGACACTCAGCAACTCTCCTGCAACCTCCTCCGTGTCTGCATCAGTGAAGCTTTTAGCTCCACAATCCTAACAATCTCCCACTTGGAGATAAATAGCTGCACTGTACCTGTACCTGTACCTGTACTCTGTCTAATCTATTTCCTGGTTTGTATCCCTCTTCAAGCTCCCACCTGAAGACAACCCACCACACATCCCGTGGTGTACCACCTGTCATCCGAGTACCCTGCCACATCCGAACCTACAACCCCTGTAGTGAAGTCCTGACCCTGCATAGCAACACCTGCTGCCGGTCCCTCTCAGAAAACCTGAGAACCCACTTCCCTGAATTGGCTCCTAACTCTGACAGCTCCCACTGCATGGGAATACTCAGGTCTATACCAGACCTCATGTGATTTCGGACACTGTACCTATCCAGCCCTTAGTGTGCTCCGATTCTGCATCCTGAACCTCGCCAACACCTGATTCACATCAGCTCCCACTGGAGACAAAATCAACCTGTGATCTCCATGCCTCCCATGTCAAAGAATTCCGCTGCTCCAAACTCCTCATGACATGACACTGAACTAATCTTACCCTTAGCTCAGCAAAACCCTGTATGTACACCCCTGCTAGCTAGCATACTATCCACATACAGCAATAGAATGATGTCATGACTCATCATCCACCTGGTAAGACAAACCACAGTAGTTACCTGACACTGACTGAAGCCATGCTTCGTCCTCCACCTGTCAAACCCGGTACCACTGTCCTGCAGCTCCTCAAGACCATATGCCTGGTCTTCCGTCTCACGTGTCCGTTCTCTCTATTCTTCTACTAAGGCATCCATTCGTCTCTGTGCTTTCATCCAGCTGGCAAACCTACCAAAACACCCGTCTGGTTCTGCTCCAAGGAATCACATCCTCATCCATGCCAAGCTCACACCTGTTTCCTGGATCCTTCCTGCTATACAATCAGCAACAAGTATGAAGAAGAGGAACATGAATTTGAGGGCCTACTTACGCCTTCAGTCCTCCGTATGGGTGTTTGAGACTCCTTGACAGCATGCTGTCCACCCAAAATTCGTTACAGTGACCGACCTCGGTCACTCCACAGTCTGCATCCGACCGACGTCGGTTCCCATGCGTCTGTCCCTAACTACCAACCTGCCAGCGCTGGTGTCCCTGCTGCCGACGTCGGTCCTCCTGACTGACATCGGTCTTACATACTGTCGATGTCGGTCCCATGATCGACGTCGGTTTTACCCTGCCCGACACTGCCAGCTTCGGTCTGCACATGACCGACATCGGCACCTGTCTGTTCGACGCCGGTTCCTCCTGACCGACATCGGTATCTGTGTTCGCCTGTGAGTGATGACTTTTTACCCGCGAGCTCCTTTGGATCAAAACCCATGTCCAAACTGCTCTGCTCAGATGTATCCAGCCTCATCCACTGAACTCTATCCGCCATCTCCTCCAAGAACACCAAGGCTTTCTAGTTCTTAAGCCTGTCAAATATATCTGTCTTTCGCTTAAGAACATGCATCTCCTTCCTGCTCATGTGACCAAGCCTACGAAGCCACGTCTCCGCAACAAAAGAAGAATCAGTAATATAAACAAGTAGATAAAGAATACCTGTTTTCTTACCACCAGCTAATTCAAGTGCTACCGCTGTGAGAGTTCTTGTGCATCTCTCATCACCCAATCTTTCTGAAGAAATTAGCCATATCTCCAAACCTGGGACCTGCATGACCTTCATCAACACCTGTGTGTTGGCCGCCTGCAATTTCAGCTTCACTTCCCCTTTGCCAATTCTTTGGCAAGGCTTACCAGCTCCTCCACCTGGGGCTGCATGGAAAGAGGCAACCGAATCTTTTATCCAAGATTCAACTTTATCCAAGAAACCTGCAAACACATCCTGTGCAACAACCCCTGCAACATCTGTATCTTCAGTTTCTTCATGTTGATCTGCTACCAACCAACAATCTTCTTTTACCTGCTCTTTCTTTCCATCGGACCGTGAGTAACCGTCTGTGCTTTTCAACTCCTCCATTCTTAGCTTACTTTGATCTTTCGTTACTCTACTCCCACTCAATCAGAAACCCTTGAGAGTGCCCTGTAACCAAAACACAACCTGCTTCCTGCAACCTTAGCTCTGATACCACTTGTTGGTATCAAGCTCAAGAACCTACAACCAAGGCTCTGATACCACTTGTCAGGGATGCGAAACACCGGAAGCATACAATTGATTACCAAATACCAAGCAACTATAATATGCGGAAATAACCAGATTCACCAAGTAACTAGAATTCAGAATAACACAGCATATGAGAGACAATACACAACTTGTATTAACACTTTATACAGAAAAGAATACAATAAAGAAGATGCCACTTCTTCTCCACCACCTTACAGAGGTTTCCCACACCTCAAGTGAACAGTAATTCTTCTCCCCAAAGCTCTCTCTCTCACAGGTCCCAACACCCAACTCAAATACAGAGTTGGTGTTCACCTCCCGTGCTCCACGCACAATACAAGTGCTCCACGCACTCCACAAGCACTCCACGTGCTCCACAAGTACTCAAGGTACTTCAAGTAGATCTCCCATGAATCTGCAACAACCTGCAATTCAACAGATCATACTTATGGAAGGAACTTCCTTGCCTTCCTCTCTTGCTCTATCCGAGTACACACCTGTACTCCAAATAGATCCTGCCTGATACTGCTCCCTGTTGTGTTGCTGTCTATATGACCTTGCACACCTGCAAATCAAACAACGGTTCTGCTCACCTGTGAACCTCGACCTTGCACACACATACACCTGCAGATCAACGATCTTACTTACCATGTAGATCTCCTATATAGGCCATGCAACTGTGACCAAGATCCTACACTCCTGAAGAATCCAGCTGACTCTCCAAACCAGCACCAACACACCTGGTACTGAGGCACTAGGAGGAACGCACCATTGCTCTACCTCACACACAGAAGGAGCTTATAATTATGCTCTCTTACTCCCTAGCACACTTTTCCAATACAACCATGAGTCTATTATATAGATCTCATCTAAACAATAATTAGACATCTAATTACAATAATTAGATCCGCAGCTCTCAGTCTATAATTAGCCCTGATCATGCAAACACTTGGTTTGTTAGCTAACTGCCCGTAATAAACGCAGTTCGAACCACACAGGCGACCGACGCCGGTCCCTGTCCGCCTGGGGGTCGCCGACGCCGGCCGATCTCTGACCGACGTCGGTTGTTTTCCTGCCCTATACTGCCGACGTCGGTTGGCCTGACCGACGCCGGTGTCTCTGACACTCAGCAACTCTCCTGCAACCTCCTCCGTGTCTGCATCAGTGAAGCTTTTAGCTCCACAATCCTAACATGAATAAAAAGATAATATTTCCATAGTTTATAAAGTAAGAATTAATATTTATGGAGTTATCGATAATAACAATTATGATGAATTATTTGATATATATCTAGTGGAAAACATCACTAGAGAGATGCCACTTTCGAGTAAGACCCAAAGAGGCAGGGGTATTTCTTTTGCCAAAAAATGCCCAACGTTCGCACCTAGCCTACCCCTTCAGCATGCTCAAGAGCACGCCTAACCAAAAGATAAGCAGTCATTGAGTTGTGTATGTAGCAACTGTAAAAGCTAACAAGATTGAAACCTTTGGCTCATGCAAAGTCGAGGTCAAAAGAAAAAAAACATGATTCAAATCAAGATCAAAATTGGAAGCACACTCCATTACCACAAAGATCCATGGAGAGGAAGCCACTAACCAAATGAGGAAAGCCAAACCTAAAAGCAGCATTCTGAGGAACCTTAAAAAGACTTTAACAATCAGTTTTGTCACTATCTAGAGCTAAAATTTGTAATAGATCATTCCTTAGCTTAGTTGGCCACCATAGAGGAGGAGGGCCAAAACCTTTCACCTCAGATTGGTCAAGATCCCAATTGGCAAGAGCATCCACAACTTTATTAAAACCCCTAGGAATGTGCAAATAAAAGAGCCTATCAAAATTCTTTTAGAGTCATTGAATTTGTTGAAAATTTTGCAAATTCTCTAGTTCATGGAGATATTAGAGCTAGGATCTGAGATCACCTTAATCCAAAACTTAGAATCAGTGACCAATAGGTCGTTTTTCCATCCCACCTTCTAGGTGTTCTTAAAACCTTCCACAATAGCTTGTCCTTCAGTTGAGTTGGTGGTGGTAATCCCAAATTTGGCAAAAAAAGAAAGTGATAGAATTGCCCAACTCCCTGTCTATACCTCCAATACTTGCATACCCAAGATTTCCCCTTGACACCATTTTTAAAAACTTTGTTGATACTCGGAATGCGAATCAAGGAACAATCCTTGGCTTTGGAATCTACTTGGAGATGAGCAGGAGAAGGAACAATGTGAAGAACATGAATAATAAGCATCCAATGTTGAGGAATCGAAGGAAGTTTCATCAAGTGCAAAATTGATTCTTTAATATTAGCAAGAGAGCGGTCCTAGAGCCAAACACTATCTATGACCCTTTCCCTGAAGATTCTTATATTTTGCTCCTTCCACGTATTCCATAAAATGAAAGAAACTCGGGGCCCACATAATCTAATTAGAGAAGACATCAAAATGAAAAATGTGGCTCCAATCTCGAAGAGGTTGAATCAGGGATGAAAAGGTAGTCCATGGGATGCTCAAAAGATGTATAAGTTGTTGCCATTGCTCAGTAATAAAATGACAAGAAAAGAAGAGACGAGAAACAGTTTCTTCATAATCTTTACAAAGCACACGTCTAGAGGGGCCATTAAAGTCCCTTTTCATAAACTTGATATAATTATTAATAATATTGAGTTATTCATAAAGTTTTAAGAAATCGACTATCAACATGTATACAGAACCAAAAAAATTGTAACATATTTTCTTATTATTTGAATGATTGGAGAGAATAAGAATTCCCTGAACATTTGAATTGTTTCACCTTTGCATCAAGAAAAACTCTTTAACTTTATTAAATTATGGAGTTGGGGAGTCATTTTAGACAAAGAGACTACATTAATAATTGTTAAATAAAAAGAAACAAATAAATCCATCTTATTCAATCTAATATTAAGAATTGAGATATATTCATTAAAAAAATCAGATTTGATTATAATTTTATCTTTTTTATATCTTATATTAATTGTACCCAAATAAATAATACGAAAATATACTTTATCATCATCAACACTAATTAAAATACAACTTAAAAAATAATAACCATCACAACACGAAGACAAATTATTTTATATATTCTACTTTTTGCCTTACTATAAGAAACACCCTATAAATTGGCTATTTTATTTGGCTGAACATGATGACAAATTGACAAATAAATAGAACTCTTTTGTTGGCGTCTAGGAAAAGAAAACATATAACAATTGCTGTCAATATAATATGCCCACCGCTTTGCACAAAAATACAATTTTTTCATAATGAATGAAATGACTGTAATTATGTCTATATCCGTCTATCCATTATATCAATTGTTTTAATCGATAGATATTATTGGGATTCGTGGTATTTAACCTTTTGTTAGGTTTTGTGGAGAAGATGTAAGGGTTCTTCATTTTTAATAATTTTTTTTGTTGGGAAGATTCCTCTCCATCGATGTCAAATCATTTAATCGTTGGGGTCCTCTGTGATGTAAGAAGATTTGGGTTCATATCTCATTTGAAATGTAGTAATTTTTTCTTAATGATAACTTTCAAAAAAAAAAATTGTTGGGTTTTGTGGAGAAGATGCAAGTGTTCCTCATCTTTAACAATTTTTAAGTTGGGTAAAGTTTTCTCTCCACCGATCTCAAATTATTTTGTCATAGAGGTCTTATCTGATGTAGGACCATTTTGGTCCACTTGTAACCTTACATCAACCAAAAATATGTGTGGTTAGTTTTAATAAGTGTGGTACCATCTTTAACTGTGTGGTGGTCTATGTTATGATCGCAAAAATCAAGGTTTTTGTTTGTCACTATATGCTTTGTTTTCTTTCCGCTTTTGCTCTGGTCTTTTGTGTTTCAAGGGTTCCTTGCGTACGTTGATTTCTTATTGCAAATTCCCTGTAGTAATCTGTAGTGAGTCTTTTTATTAGGTTAGCGTTTGTCAAGAGCGCAGTTTCAACAAACTTAATTTCGGACTTTACCTCTGTATATCTTTATTTTGCACTTTTAAGAGCTTAATGTTGGTCATTTAGATAACCAACATTGATAAGTGGTAATATGTCTGGGATGAGTTTTTTTATGACATTGGGAATAGATAAAGGGATTTGTGATGTGTTATTTGGGAACATATTACCATCACGACATATGTGAATTTAATGATTTTAGTACATCTTTATGTGTCACAAGTATTTAATATCTGCGGCCTTAGTGGGTTGTTGAAAGCAATTAATGTAAATGAGTGGATTGTGTGTATATGAACACATCCCTTACACTTGAAAACTATTTGATTCAAGATTAGAGGAAAGTGTATAAACGCAATTGTAAGGCAGTTTTGTGTGTAGATTTGTGGACAACTAGCAGAACTGAGTGATTTGGAACCACATTGCAATGTTGGGTTGACGCTTGTAACCCTGCACGTGTTTATTGTTGTGTTTTTTATAATTATAAGGTTGTATTTTTAGTGATCAGTTTGATGTTGTGCAATAAAATTATATTATTAATGTGTAAATTTCTATTGTACATTTATAGGTTTCGCAATAGAAGATATCTCATAAATGAAACCTCTAACTATCATTGCATCACTTCCCCTTCACCCAAATTAGATAGTAAGATGGTGGAAGCAACGAGTGATCTAAATGTGTTTAATGAGACTAATTAGAGTTGTGAGTTCAACAAATCTTGGGATTGTTATCAGGGAAGGGAGAGCGAGGAGTGGGCTTACCTCCAAGGTTAATGATGGAAGTCGACTAAACAAACAAATTGTTGAGGCCTTCCATAAAATTTCTAGATCATTATTGGTGTGCTTCAATTTCTGGTTTCCAAGTTTGGGATGTTCATTGGTCTCGAGCACAAAATGTTTGGTTCTATTTTTTTTGGGGTCCGGTTTTATGAAGTTCACATTATATTTACTTACAATGATATGACTTAATGTTTAGTATGTAAAAATTCACATTTTGTTATCAGTGGTGGATGGCTACTAAGATTTCAAGGCGTAATCTCTAGTTTGATTAATATCTCTAAGTTTGTCAACGTTCAAGATTAGTCCTCGGATATAACTAATTATTCAAATGCTTAAGAAAAATACCATATTTTTTGTGATCATTTAAAATAACTTCAAAATATATTTCGTAAATAAATCAATAATTCAAATCATCCAAATCCTAAATAAATTTGACCTTTAATAATAAGACAATTTCATATTACCTACATAAAAACAAGGTTGAAAATTTGAACCCAAATGCTGATTCCACTAATTAACCCCAAAAACCGACTTCAAACCCTAAAAACCAACTTCAAAACAACCATCAAATCCCACATAATTAAAAAACCCCTTAAATCCCACAATTAAATTTTTGCACAAGATAAATGATAAAAAATCTAATGTCATTGTATCTTCTCATGAATTTCTATGAACGTTACACGCGGCAGATGGTTCATCCTTTTATCTATCTGAGGTCCTAATCATTATTTTGCGGATCAAAGACATCCGTTTAAGTTGCAGTGCTGTCTGGTAATTGGAGTCTGGACTTGTCCCATTTTACAAAGAACGGCAATAAATCTGACAAGTGGACAGAAACGCCCGAGTTTTCGTTTAGTCCGGACAAAACAGTCGAACTCGTGATTAGATGTAACATAAATACCATGTATTGGGACGTTTCATTCCAATCTGCCGAGTTGCAGGTTTGACACCACTTTTACTGGGTCCCCAATATAACTGACAGTTATCAGTGTGTTTCAAAGAAATTATTTTTAAAATCTTGTTATTTTGATAGATTATAAAAAGTGATTTACTAGTTTGATTTGTCACTAATCAATCAAATGGATATGATTTTCCAATTTGATTTTGTCATTAATTAGTCAGAAAATTATTTTGATAGATGATAAAAATATGATTTTTGAGTTTGTTTTGTCACCAATCAGTTAAACAGATATGATTTTTGAGTTTGATTTTGTCACTAATCACTTACAAAATTATCTTCATATATTATAAAATATGATTTTTGAGTTTGATTTGTCACTAATCAATCAAATGAATACTATTTTCGAATTTGATTTTATCATTAATCAGTCAAAACTTTATAATAAAAATAATAAAATTAATAATTATTATTTTATTTAAAATAAAAACCTTCAAATTGATAAGATTGAGAAAACTACACTGTATCATTTACCTTATAAAAATTAAAATAACAAAATTCCACAAAATAATTAGATACAACATTTATAAGAATATTAAACTGACTTTTAGATTTCAAGTCATGAACAAACCCTAATTTAAATTTTGAACCCCAGTTTCAAACATTGGCAGGCGTCTCTGACATGGAAGACGAGCGTAGACTTCCGACCTTGATCAAAAAACCAATAGCCATCAAATTAACAACCATAACCACTGGTAATCGAGTTAACAGTTAAAACATTTTAAATTTTCAAGCTTTTATTGCCGTCCTCCATTGCCACGATCAAATTTGCTGTTAAACGTTTAAAATTTTTAATTTTTTTATTACCATCCTGCATTGTCGCGCGAACAACAATACAGGAATTACCGTTCTCCATGTTGTTTGGGTTATCAATTTTTTTAATAATTTAATTTTACATGTATTTTTAATACTTTTAGATTATGATTTGTTATTTAATATTTTTTATTGAATCATAATAATTAATATTGAATCATTTAGATTTTAAAATCTGTTTTTTAATTTTTTTATTTTTCATTTATATTTAATTTAATTTTTAATTTTAATTTACCTTTTTAAATGTTGATGTGTTTTTTTAAAGATTTTTTATTTTTTACTTTTTATTTTTCATTTTTTCAAATTGTCATGGAAGGGGAAAAAACCCTGTATCCACTATGGGCTTCCCTATTGCATAGTGTATATATATTTATATACTCTGTACATGCTGTCTCCTTTTTTCTTTTTTTTTTAAAAAAGAAAGGGTACCCATACCTATCTCCTTGGAGCTTTGATGATTACAAACTCAGATTAATTGTAATATAAATATTGCAAAAGAGAAAACTGCACGACACACCTTAATATTCCCCAATCATGAGCAGCCATATATATAGACCAGATACCAATGAAGTCTTCCTCTACCTCCGAAAAGATATATATAGTCCACAGATACTGATATAAAAAAGACATTTTTTAGAAGAGGGTATTTTCCATTTAAAATTATTATATTATATATACATATAGGTATGACAGACATAGAACTAAATGATTTTTAAAAAAACAATTGAATCACCATTTCATTGAATAGATCCATCCTTATCAGTACCCTTTCACTGAATATATCCATCCTTATCAGGTTTTAGATTTATATCCAACCATATCATCCCCCATTCAAAATCATGTACTTCTAACCATATAAAGATTCTGATTTTGAATCTATCAGTAGCACAGTTTCACTCGGTATATCCATCCTCATCAGGTTTTAGATATCATCCACCATTTAGAATCATGTACCTCCAACCATATAAAGATTTCACTGAAAATACCCATCCTGTCCAACTCATATCCATCTTGACAGGGTTTTGTATACATATCCAACCATGTCATCCCATTTAGGACCATGTAGTCAAGCCTTAAAATAATTCTGGGCAACTAATTAAAAATTGCAACTATCCATCAATGCCACCTTGCTGCATTGCAACTACACCCATCAATGAAACTCTGATCTTTTACCTTAACAAAACACCAAATGCTGCTAATGCCCTCAAAAATATTCCTAATGTGTCATCTCGTTCAATCTTTTCCCTTTCAACAAACAGGGCAAATATATCTTTAGCATTCCCATATCATTTATGTCCATTTCCCATATACAAAGAATCAAATCCAAAAACATACTTGTCAAAACCTTGCAAAAAGTTATGCCAGTCCCATATACAAAGAATCAATCCAAAAACATATTTGTTAAAACCTTGCAAAAAGTTATGCCAGACAAATCGGTGTGGGATAATTCAAATAGTTTATATTTTCAGGAGAAATGGTAACAAAATTGAACGAAAAGTAGCCAAATCATATTTAACTGGAAACATCACCCTCTAGGGCATTCATCCAGGAGCCTAACCTTAGCTAAATAAACTTGCCATTGCCCAAATTCATAACATTATTGGCAAGCTTTCAGTATCTTGCTCAAAGGAGAAAATCGATTCCGCTTGATACAGCTTGAGGAACACTTACAAAAACTTAAACAACAAACCACCATGGGTTGCAAAGAAGGGAGCAAACACCAACGACTCAACAGCCATGAGCTTGATTAAAATGTTAAGCGATGGTCCAGATGTGTCCTTCAATGGGTCTCCAATGGTGTCACCAATGACAGCAGCCTTGTGGGGATCAGAACCCTTTGGACCAAGTGTCCTGGCATGTTCTGACGCTCCAGCCTGCAATGAAAGTCCAGCAGCAGAAAACAGTCAATCGGATAAGCAATTTCAGAACTACCAATGACGTAACCAAATTTAAAATCCCAAAACTACGTCAGTGTCACCAAAATGCACTCACCTCGATGTACTTCTTTGCATTGTCCCAAGCACCCCCGGTGTTTGAAGCAGATATAGCAACCTGGTACCCAATTGAAGACAGATGTTAAAACAGAGAAACAATAAATAGCATGAAACAGACAAAAACAAAAAGACAAAAAATAAACCAATAACTACCTGCACGCCAGACACGAGGGCACCGGCCAAAACACCTGACAGGGTCTCCACGCCAAATAAAGTACCAACAATCAGAGGTGTGAGCATCACAAGGCAACCGGGAGGAATCATTTCCTTAAGAGAAGCATCAGTTGATATCTTCACGCAAGTTGCATAATCTGGTTTGGCAAGCCCTTCCATGAGACCGGGAATAGTGTTGAATTGCCTGCGAACCTCTTCAACCATTTTCAAGGCTGCACTACCCACACTTTTCATCGTCATTGCAGAAAACCAGTAGGGAAGCATTGCTCCAACAATTAAACCAATGAACACTTTCGGAGTCAAGACATCCACAGTTTTAATCCCTGCACGGCTAACGAAGGCTCCAAACAATGCAAGTGACACCAATGCAGCCGATCCAATTGCAAAGCCCTGTGAAGACATCAAATTTCACGTTAGCGGATCACAAAACATAAAAATACCATGCATTCACTAAAGCATACCAGGAAAAGACGGCATGTGTTTTACCTTGCCAATGGCAGCAGTGGTATTGCCAGCTGCATCAAGAGCATCAGTCCTTTCACGGATCCTGTGACTCATGCCAGCCATCTCAGCAATTCCTCCAGCGTTGTCACTGATGGGTCCGTATGCATCGATAGCCAATCCAGTTGCAATAGTACTTAGCATTCCCAACGCAGCTACTGCAATACCATACATGGCAGCCAAACTAAAACTGACAAATATGCTTATTGCAATGGCAAAAATGGGAATAATAACAGATTTGTAACCCAAAGCTAGCCCAAAGATAACATTTGTTGCTGCTCCTGTCCTGCACGAATCAGCAACATCTTGGACGGGGCTGCAATGTAGATTTCCACTAAAGGTCATTAACTTGTTTCATATATGCCAAGAACATGTAAATATATAATAGCAATGACTATTTTTCCTTTACCTGTAAGCATTGCTTGTGTAATACTCAGTGACAAAACCAATTACAAGGCCGGCCCATAAACCAACAGCAACACAGAAGAAAAGCTCCCTGCATTAGTAGCATGCAAGTTTGTTAATTTAATCTCCAGAGAAAACTCGATTCATTTTACCATGAGAAAAAATTACTGGTAACAAATAAATAGAATTCCATACCAGTTTCTGACAACCTTTTGTTCACCAAAATTGAAGATGGTGAAGGAGGGTGGCAACGCAACAAAACTTACAGCAGCAATGCCAATGGTCATCAATACTGTAGAAATAATAAGCTGCTTTTTCAATGCAGGCTCAATTTCCTTCACAGCCTTGATCTCAAATATGTCAGTCGCAAATAAAGTTGTAATTAAGCAAACAATGATACCCATTGAACTTATGAGCAAGGGGTAGCACATTGCAGTAAATTGATGAGAGGTTCCAAATGATGAAATTGATGCTACAACCAGAGCTGCACATGAAGATTCAGCATAGGAACCAAACAGATCTGATCCCATGCCAGCAATATCTCCAACATTGTCACCAACATTATCAGCAATAACCTAGACACATTTCAACAAAGAAAATATTATGATGATTGCCAACCCATCAATATCTAAAAGCATAAACATACAGATTTACTATTTGCAGTCACTCATGATTATCTTATTTTATGTTTGATTAAAGCTAAATACAATCTCACCGCTGGGTTACGTGGGTCATCTTCAGGAATGTTCCTCTCAACCTTGCCAACAAGATCTGCACCAACATCGGCTGCTTTTGTGTAAATGCCACCACCAACTCTGCCAAATAGAGCCATGGAAGAACCTCCAAGACCATAACCAGTAATAGCTTCAAAAAGACCCTCCCAGTCATCTCCATAGTATATCTTGAATAGATTAATGGCAATATAAAGCATCAACAGCCCATTTGCAGCAAGCAAAAATCCCATAACAGCACCCGACCTAAAGGCAGTGATGAAAGCTTTTCCAACACCCTTCCTAGCTTCTAATGTTGTCCTTGCATTTGCATAAGTCGCTATCTTCATTCCAAGAAAACCAGATAAAGTAGATGTCAATGAACCAAGCACAAAAGCTATGGTACTGAATACAGCATTGGCAAGAGCCGGCTTGCACATCAATTCCTTGTTGTAGGTGCATGGCTGACTTTTTGTACTGAATTTCTCCACCGAACCAAGGAACAAAAATATGATAACTGCAAAGCCGACCATGAAAACACCCATGTACTGATACTCGGTGAATAAAAAAGAGGTTGCACCTGTTGTAGACAGATTTAAAAGAAGAAAGTCAAGTATAATCTGGTTTAAAGCATAGATACCAACCTAACCAGAAGTGTAAGCAACTACCCTAAATAAGCATTCAAAGCCTACAACAATGCTAAAACTGGCTGCCTCTTTCATCACCTTGGACCTTAATCTGTCTATAAAAATACCCTTCGTATTCACATAAGTTAACATCTCTCACATTTTGAGACTCTCAACACAATCATATTAAACATTAAGAATACAAGAAAACAAATGTAATAATTGAAAGCAAACAGAAACATGTTTTGAAATGCTACTAAAGCAAACGCCCTTCTCAAGTCAGGGATTTGTAGTTAAATTTATTTCCAGACAAACTGACTGAAAACAGATCATACAAACAATCTAAAGTTAAAGCTTCATCAAATAGGGCGAAGACTCAGATGCTCACATTTACAGCTTCCATTAAACAAATTTTCCATGTATTTATCATATCGAGTTGATGTCACTTCATGCTTTTAGTGTAATTTAAGAACCATGTTTCTTATGCTGATCTCAGCAACATACCAAAGGTGCCTTTCCCTAGATGAATCCTCCCATGCACAATAATTCCCAGTAATGTATTCATGAGATATGCCTGCTTTTGTAAGATCTCTACTGCCAAGCCTATGTTTGAGAAACAAGTTTTTCCTTGACATATTGGCCAAAGTAAGAAACCTGAAAATCAAGCTGGTTGAAATAGGAAGACATGCCTGCTGCTTCTATCCTAGAGAACTAAACTAAGTACCAGATCGACCTTAAATAGAGTGTGAGCACTAAAAAATATATTGCCAATATTTTACTTACTAGATCAGATAAGGGCATTTTGTAGCTAGATTTAGATCTATGCATCAGGCAGGGGAATTGCTCACACTTGGCTTAAAAACAAAGGGAAATATGGTCCCTACTAATAGGCAAACAATATCCCTGATAGGACCCAATATACATGATAGGACCCAATATCCGTGATAGGACATGCTCATAAAAGTACCTATTTTAAAATGAAGTGGAACTAGTAGTTGGTCAACTTGTATTCAATAATATTGAATAAGAGCCAATAACAACTTACCACCTAAGCCAAACGGGTATCGGAACACCATTCGCATATTTTAGTAACAACCTATTTAGTGGTAAAGCAATTAAAAATCTATGTTTCTCACCAATTGAGCATGCGAAAAGAAAATGGTAGATTAATGACAGCATATGCTTATTGGATGACCTTTTCCGCACAACACTAGGACATCATATGATACACTTTTAGACCCTAAGCATAGGACACATGGGTATTGGGTTTTTTACCCTGTAACCATTAAGAATTATGGCAACAGATTCTAGACCACTCCATCGACAATTTTTACTTTCAAAGTGTATGCGTGATGTTTTCGTACCAACTTATTTTATAGTAAATCAATTCAAAACCTATGTTTCCCACCAAATGAGAACACAAAAAGAAAATGGTAGATAAAACAGTGCACTCTTATTGGATTTTTCTGTACAACATTCTGAGATCATATGATACACTTTTAGGCCTTAAACATGGGATACTCAGGTATTGTGTCCTTTCCCCTCGTGGCAACTGATTCTAGAACACTCCAACACTTTTACTTTAAACAAAACACACAATCTGATCTACCTCACATGCCCTGTTCCCTAGAATCAGCTAAACTCAACAGATCATAGAGCCCTCTAAATAGCATTTCCAATCAATAAAAAAATACTCTAAAACATTAATAAAAAAATGATAGAAGGAACAACTGAGATCTGACTTCAGAGAGAACACTGCAAACCAATTCATTCTGATTTAGATTCCAAATTCCAACCCATTGTTAAATCTTAGTATCATAAAAAACACAGCATGATGCTCAGAAGACCCATTACTTGGAATAATTGAAAGAGATATACTGTTATTGAAACTAAAGTGAACATATCAGCATAAAAAATACCAAACATTAACCGAAATCCAGAATTGGTATCCAGAACTTTTTTTTAAAGCATACCAAATCTTTGCTTTAAAAAAAGAAACTGAATAAATAGTAAAAAACCTAAAACAATTAAATTCTAATGATATTGTGAAAAATGGTATATATATTTGCATTCCTACCCGAGCACATACAATTATTAAATCAAGACAATCGATCAATGCAAAAACTTGTTCTAAAGCTATCGTCCATTGAACACAATCTTCTAAACAGGAAAGACACTTTCACAGGTCCTACAGAACTTGACATTCATAGAAAAAAAGTTATAAACAGGTAAAAATATTCCGACAGATTCTGTTACTTGCCATTCATAGGAACAATTCTACAACTTAACATCCATGGAAGGTAAACACGTTTTCATAAGGCCTACAACTTAAAGTCCATAAAAATACAATATTCTATAAACATTTTCATATAAACAATTCCACAACTTCAAATCCATGCAAGGTAAACACATTTTCATAAGCCCTACAACTTAAAGTCCATAAAAAAACAATATTCTAAACACATTTTGACCGATCCTAGAACTTTACATCCACTGTAACAATCCTTACAACTTAGCATATCCATACAATCAATCTTCTAAACAAGTACACACATTTTCATAGGTCCTACATCTTAAATGTCAATTAGAACAAGCGTCTTGACAGATCTTACAACCTTACATCCATGGTAACAATCCTACGACTTAGGATCCATACAAACAATCTCCTAAACAAATAAACACATTTTCATAGGTCCTACGATTTTGAGTCGTCAAAAACAATCTCCTAAACAAGCACACGCACTATGGCAGGTACTAGAGCTTTAGGTCGATGGTAACAATCTTACAACTTAGCATCCACATAAACAATCCTACAACTTCGGATCCATAGAACAATAATCCCAACAATATAACACCGTTTTCATACGTCCTACAGACCATTTTGGCCCAGAGAATGTTAAAAGCCATCTTATCCTAATTATCTGAGTGGATTTTTCCTCAACAAATCATCCATTAGCTGAATATAGATCTCCAAAAAAATAAAACGAAAAAACTTACACAAATCACAATCAAATAAAGTATGATAATAATCTCCAACAACACCCAGATCTGAAAACATAACCCAATGGGTGTTGATAAATCAACTTAAAAACTCCCAAGGGCATTAGAAACGAGTAGTTAAAAAACAAATGGATTCTAAAATTATATATTTTGAACAACAGTGTTAATGAAAACAGTAATTAAAAATCCAATGGGTGTTAATGCTTGAAAACAGAAATTGCAAATCCAAATGGGGGTTGAAAACAGCAATTGCAAATCCAATGGGCGTTCAAAACAGCAATTGCAAATCCAATAGGCGTTGAAAAAAGCAGTGCGGAAATCCAATGGGTCTGCAAAAAATTATTTAAAATTCCAAATGGACGTTACAAAGGAACTTGGAAGACACAATCAATGTTGAAATGGGTACACTTCTAAAACACACGGTGAATGTCTAAAATAGTGCTCAAGAATCCCCAAAAAATTACAGATCCAGCACAAAACATACCTTCAGATATAGCACTCTGGATCTCAGCGCACTTGGTAACAACATTATGTTGATTAACACCCTCCTCCTCTTCAATCAAATACTCAGTGTATCCATTTTTGTTGTTGCTGCCATTATTGGGGCCACTGGAATGACCGGGTGTCACCTTCACTCTTGACACAATCAGCCATTGAATCAGAGCAAACACTATCCCCACACCGGCAGCTACAGGTATCAGAATCTCCGTAAGCATTGAACTAAGCAAAGCTTCCCCCATCTTAACAAAATAATAAACAAGACTCAGTTTTTTTTGGTTTCGCCTCAAGGGTTTAAAAAACCCTTGCAGAGCTTAAATAGGGAGCTGAAACACTATTTCTTCAGCATGAACAGTCAAAAACCAATACCAATACCAAAACCAAAACCAAAGGAAAATAAAGAAAAACCAGGAGCGGGGAGACTATGGGGGGGAATCGATCCCTTGACCTGAAGACTGCGAGAGCTTTCAATGGGGAGAGCCTTGTTTGGCTTCCAGAACGTGTATTTATTCTATTGAGGGCCTTTAGGGCGGGACCCACCTCGCCCCCTTCGTTGAGGTGAGCGGGAAAGACTGCGGACCCTTCGTTGAGGGGTAGCCGCTGACGTGGATCGGTGTGGATAATGCTGGCGTATCCTCCATTTGTATAGACCGTATTTTACTGTCCGTTGGAGTCCGGATCTCACTTTTAAGTGTTTTTTTTTTTATTATTTTTATCCGTGTGTTATGCTAAATTTAGATGCCAAGTATCTTCTTTAACTCTATGAAGCAAAGAGGGACAACTCATTTGGCATATTTTCTGTTTTTTTAAAGCTCTAACTAAAAGTTGGTAGAGGTTGGTTAGCGGTGGCATAATTTAATTTATTTTCCTCCAAATTCGAATGGTGGCTAAAGTCTTCACTGAAGTTTCTCTAGAAAAATTAATGTTTTTTTGGTTCCCCTCCTAATTCATCATCAAGTTTGAAGAATTCATTTGTATTAAGTAGCCGTTTTAAAGTCTTTGTATAGATAATTTGTCTCCGTGGTTTAGTTGTTAAGAGTAATTGGTAAGTGTTTTGTGATTTTGGGATGTTTGTGTATTTGTTGATTATTGATTCAAATTAAAAGTTATTAGCGTATTTGTCAACTTATAATAGTATTTTGACCGTCTTTTAAAATTTTCAAGATGTGTTCTCTTTTTCTCTTTTTTTTTCCTACCTTTTCGAGCTTTATGCCCATAATATACCTAACACTTTGTACATTGTATGGTACAGAGCATTGGGCCTATTGATGTGGTCCCTTTCAACTCTTACCCATATGACCCTTATTTTGTATTTTTTACTTTCTCAATCGTTGGATATCAGTTCAGTACCAATATAGTCCAAATTTGAATTCACAAATACACGAGCATTATAAATCATTTATGGATAAGCCATCAAGAAGTACGATGAACATTCTATAAAGTAATCTATTCAACGCTTGTAAGCATCCTATAGTAAATCAAGCAATCGTTAGAACATTCATTGAAACACACAAGTTATATTTAAACCCACACCATAGAACATTAGTTTATATTACATCAGAGTTACTCTAATTAATGAGGTTTGTTGTTTTCGATATTATTACAGTATAAGGACATGATAAATATCAAGATAATTCAACTAATCTCTAATTTATCATAAGTCCTAAAACATATTTTGATTTCCTTGTATTTTTAGATATTATTGCCTAATTAAAGCAAGAAAAAATATGTTTTGCACATGATCAAAGAGAAATTTTGAAGATCAGGATTACGTAAACAATCATCAAGTTTTTTTTAACTTATTTTCATTTTGTCTATAGCATCCAAAATGCTCTATACACCGTTAGGAAAGTACAAAATGTTCTTATGGAAGTTTTGTTTGATTGTTGCAAAAAATTCTTCTTGTTGCCCTTGATTGGAACCAATATCTAAAACTCATACAAAACAATAAGTGTTTTAGAGCATGTGCTGAACGGTAGTTAGGTTTTTAAGCCACATCTATTTATTAGGCCCCTAAACAATAAACAATATCGAAAATCACAGATCGCATAATTAGAAATAATTCTAATGATCGCATACAAAACTTTGGTGGTTTGTGTCTTTACTCTTTATGATGATTGCTCTGATATGAACTTGTGTGCCACAATGATGAATGTTCTAATGATTGCTTAATCTCTTTAGAATGTAATCATTGCTTAATAATTATCTATGAAAATGATCAATGTGCTTATCCCTAAATGACCTACAAAGCTTATGTATTTATAGATAAATTGAATTCAAATTTAAACCTTATTGGGATCCAAAATAACATCAAATTGTCGAAAAGCAAAAAATATATTACAAGAGGGTCATGTGCATGTTCACTAGAAGGGACCACACAAAAGGCATAGGTGCATGAATGATGCTTATGACAAACCCCTGCTCGCAACATAGAGCTTGATGTGCAAGAAATGAAATGAAGAGAGAAAGGGACTTTTGAAAGGGGTTAAGAAGAGAGAAAGGGACTTTTGAAAGGGGTTAAGAAGAGAGACAATGACTATAAAATTTTGATAAATGCACCAATAACACTTACTTTAAACTAATAATCAATAAGTACACAAACATCCTAAAATAATGCAATTTAACAACCAATAAATGACTGGGGGCTATTTTTAAATGTCTACACCATGATCGCTTTAAGAATTATGTTATTTCACTTGTATCCATTTATGCTTCACCCCATCTAATGTAGTTAGCTTGGGAGATATTTTATCTTATTTAAATATTTAAAATATGAGATTATGTGCTTCACCTCTATTTGATGCAGTTAAATTAGGACTTATGTTATCTTATTCAAATTTTTGAAAAAATTCTATATTTTGTAGTTAGTTATAAATTGTTAGGATGATTGTATACTTGTCAATTATTGAAATAAATCAAGTGTTATTGGCACAATCATTGATTTTTTATAGTCATGATCCTTCTAGCCTCCATCAACATTTTTGTTTCTTTCTCTCTTTTTATGTTTTTTTAAACCCCTACCAAGGACACATTCTACAGTTCTATCTTTGTATAGTTTTAGATGTACTAGAACAATATTGTACAATTATATTTCCTTCTGGGTTATGTGAGTGTATCTTTTGTCTTTTATTTTTCACTTTATAATCATCATGATGTCAGCGTAGTCATCAACAAAGTCCAACATTGAAATCAAGATATAAATATCCAAACATTTTAATTTACATTTAGGCATCTATTAATTATTTCAAAAACATATAGCATTTATTGTTCATATAGATTTATTGTGCAACTAAAGTATTTTAAAAAGGTGAAACATTTAGAGAGCATTCATTGTACCATTTAAATTTATATTAGAACAAATTACATTACATTAGTTTGTTTGGCTAATGTAATATTATATCATTGGATTGACATTTTCAATATTCATGTATATTGTAGAAACCCTTTGCAAATATTAAGGAAACTCAACGATTTTGTAATATTAAAGCAAAGAAGTACGTTTTCCCTATGATCAACTAAATTTCAAAAAAATGAACGAAATTTTTTGAGCCCTAAATTTCATAAACACATTTATTAAAAAAAAATTACCTCTACCTAAACTTTTCAAAAAAAGTATTCGTTATAATTCAAATGCGCCAAAATATTTTGAATAAAATATTTCTTTAAATGTAGAAAATTCAATTATCTTAGTATAAAATACCGAATCAAAATACATTATTAAACCCATTTATTTGTCTTTATTACTTTAGGCGATGGTCCTTCTCTCCTTACTTTTTAAAAAAATGAAATAATGTGAATAAACTTTATAGAAAATGGAGAGCATTTTATCAAAGCAGCGTGCGCACTTGCGTATCCATCAATATTAAGTGGCAAATTTGTATCCAAATCTTTAGTTGCTAAAAAAGAAAATAAAGAGAGAAAAAAAGAGTTTGGGCAAAATTATAACTCTATGTAAAGTACTTTTATACGTATGACCTTCATAATTATTGATTTATAGGTCATGTTTATTATTTTTTTTCAATTATAAATTATTGTTGGTCAGTGAAAAATAAATATATAATAATTTTTTTTTTTTTTTTAATTTAATAATATTAATAATTTGTATATTAAAAAAAAAAATGAAAATTATTTAAATTTTATTAGACATAAATGAATGTTGTTGCTTTTTTCAAAGTTTAATGATTTATTAACTAATTTAAATAGTTAATATATGTACAAATATTTTTGTCGTCTTTTATTAGTTAATTTAAATAATTAATATATATACAAATACTTTTTCTTCTTTTTTTTACTTGAAAAATATTAAATTAAATGACAAAATTAAACTAAAGCAAATTGATAGAATGTTGGATCATTGATGGTAACCTACAATGGACAAAAAGACATTAGCATGTTCTTACGTATACAATAATAGATAAATTCGAATACATCTTTGACCTTAGCAAGTTGCCACCTAAGGTGCAACCACACACCAAGGTATTGAAGATACCAACTACAAATAGTAAGTGATAGTTGAATTAATTAGAAATGGATAAAGTTTATAATATGGGTGAATTAGTGCACTTTCAAAATAAACAAGAAAATAATGCATCGACAAAAGTATAATTTACATTCAAATAATCAAAACTTACCATGGAAAGTAGTAGTAAGAATAAAATTATGTAACTTTTTTAAAGAGAACAATTCTCAAGCACATTTTTAAAGTTGTTGCAACATTTCATGCATTTGTACATTTTGTAATAAAGAGTTTCTACCTCGTATAATATGTAACTAATACTACATAAGATCATATAAGTCCATTTCATATTTTCAGGGTATGACCAGGGTTGAAATACGATCTTGATATTTGATAAGGATCATCCTCTGATCTTAACTCTAAACAATTTGCACACAGAAGTCGTTTCCATGTTTATTATAGCCCTAAGATGTCCAGATCATCATCAACCCTTTCTACATTTGTTTTCCTACAAAGAATGGCTTGGCAGGGCAAGAAATAAAATACAAACATTAAATAAAGAAGGAAAAAGGGAGAAGAAGCTCTGATTTTGAAAAAGGGTGCAAGAAGAATCTTGTCCCACCAATTAATGACCTACGATTTACCATGAACAGAAGCAAAATTGATTCTATGTCAGATCAATATTTTCCAAGGGTCATCACCCTAACTGGCTCTAATTATCCACTTAGCTGATAAACAAATCCCTTGGGTTTTAGGATCAATAATTCCCAAACCACCTTTATTCTTTGCTTGTATGTAGCTTGCCCAAGAAGTATAGTTAAACCCAGCCTCACCACCCCATTTGGTCCAAAAAAATTGCCGAATAATTTTGTTCAAGTCTTCATAACTTTTGTTGGAGGGCATATGGCATGAGGAGTAATATACATGTGATGTAATAAAGATTTTATTAACAACTTGGATTTTCCCAGCCAAGGAAAGAAACTTGTTGCCCTGGTTAAATTTTGTTTTCTTGAGTCTATTAATAAACCAGTTCCACATATCTGACAGGGAAACTCCTATTCTGAATGGTATACCAAGATACCTAGTGATCTCTCCATGTTTTATTTGTCTCCATTTTGTAGGTATCCAATGTAGTACAGGCCTAAAACGTATCATCAAAACTTTAGTTTTATTATGAGCCAACTGTGATCCTGACACAGATTTAATATATCCAAGAAATTAATGATTTCTGATTCAAAATTTTGTAGAAAAAGCAAGTTGTCATCAGCAAAGTGAGAATTAATAACAACCACATTCCTAGGGATTGAAATCCCTGCTATAAGATACATCTGATTGGCTTTTGTAAAAAATACCCCAAGGCATCAACGATAAGAACATATAAGAAAGGTGACAAAGGACATCCCTGTCGAATGGATCATTGAAGAGGAAATGATTTAGTAATAAATTCATTGCCAATAATTTAAGCACTAGCATCATTAAATAACATTTGAACATGTGATCTAATTTTGGGGCCAAAACCCAACCATTGAAGCATTTTAAGAGTAAAGCTCCATCGAATTCTATCATATGCCTTATCAAAATCAAGCTTGATCAATAGAGCATCTTGTCCTGATTGTTGATCCCATTCGCAAGTTTCCCAAGCTAAAATAAGATTATCCAAAATGTATCTTCCTCCAAGAGAACCAATTTGCTCTGGCCTAATAATATTTTACACTACAGGTTTGATCCGAAGTGCCAAAGCTTTAGCTATGATCTTATAGGATGTGTTAAGTAATGTAATTGGTCTCCAACCAGAAATAGTGTGTTCATTTTTCCCTTTAAGTAAGAGCTTGATTAAGCCTCTATTAATGTTAGGACCCAAGGAGCCTTTCTCAAGAGCTTTTAGATATAACATATAAAAATCATCTTTGATATGAGGCCACATTGCCTAATAAAATTCAATCGGAAGTCTGTCAATACCCGGACTCTTGTTATGGGCCATTGAAAAAAGTGTTTTTTCTATTTCTTCCAATGATAAGAGTGCGATCCAAAAACTTACTATACTCTTAATTAATTCTCTTGGGAATATGTTCTATAACAATTTCTTCTAAAATTGCTTGAGAATCTTCCCCCTGTTGTTCTTCTTTGAAGAGATCTGTATAGAAGTTCTGAAAAAGTATACTAGTTTTAGATGTTTTCATATGAAAGGTATCAATGTCATCCTTAATAGTACAGATCTTCTCCTTTTTGTGTTTATAATTAAGATAGTTCAAAAAATACTTAGAACCTCTATTCCCCTCTTTTATCCAATGTCCCTTTAAGTCCTCGTTTGAATCTCAAATTAAAAAGTTAGAGTAGTGAACGGCTTTGGTCCAATTTGAGCACACAAATTTAGAAATCTAATGCTGGTGTAGATGCTCAAATCATGGTTTGGAAAATCCTGCACTATAAATTGCCTATAGGAGATAGATTGAAAGGCATTGTGATCCAACCTTTCAATTTCCCATTTTGTCATTCAAGAGAGGACTTAAAACATGTGTTTTGGGACTGTGCATATGTTAAAAAATAATGGAAGACTATTTTCTTCAGCTTGCCTGTTATATTTAATCATCAGCGTAACTGGAAAGAAGCACTTCTGGGGATAGGCATGAATAAAAATATTGTCAAGGATTATATTAGACAGGTTATTTTATTGCAAATAGGAAAGAATAGATGTATGACAACCTTCTCTAAATCTTCTTTTCATCAAGATGCAGGAATTATAAAGATTTACTCTGAAATTTTTCTTAGCATTGTTTATCTTTTTTTTCAGCTACAGGGGGGACTTGGAGAAGCACTCAATGATGTCATTCCATATTTAGAAAATTAAACTTGAAGTGAAGCAATTGTTAGGTAATAAGAAAATGCATGTTGGGAAAGGATTAAAAACTATGTTGTATAATGATTGACGGTTTTATATGCTTGTATAGTGGTTGAATTGTAATTATGCTTATGTATAATGTAGTTTGTTGTCAGTGACTTGCTGTTGTTATTAGTTTTACTTTTCATATGCTTCTTTTAGCATTTTTCTCTATGTAATCTGCTTATTTTCAATATGAAAAAATTATTTGTATTTCATTTCATTTAAAACTAATTTATAAAATGAATGTCAACATATCTTAAGATACTTTATTAATCTTACAAATTATAAAATTAAATAATCAAATTAAATTACAACCTATTACATAATTAAATTTAAAGTCAACCAAACTTCATGAACCCATTAAATTTATGGTATACATGTATGAATATTAAATAAAACAAATTTTAAATTTATAATAATTAAACATATAACAAAATTTTGTGAAAAAATATAGACTAAATTTATGCCTTACATTACAAAAGTTCTCATTGCATATTTGACTAATGCACACCTAACTACACTTAAATTTCTACATTTGTATATACATTAGAAATCTTGCTTTAACCACACATTTAATAATGGAGAATGTCTAGAGACAGACAAATGCAATCCACCTCAAACATGCTTTTAACTTATTATTTAATTTACTTCTAGATGTTTATTCAACTTAAGTCTTGAAAAAGTATGTTTTTGTCTTTTTTATTTGTTGTACAACCTTGTGAACATTAATTACCATGTACTTAACACAATCAATTTTCTACATATTAAAACAATATTTGATAAGGACATACATTTAGATCTTTTTATCGTTTAAAATATATATTTTTTAACAGTAATACTTTTTTCTCCTCAAGAGTCTCGAGTGGGGAGTCTCGTGATTTGAACTTATGGCTGCATCTTTATAACTCATATGCTTTTAGCAATACAATGTGATCTTCAAGTTCTCTTCTAATAACACCCTATTTATCTCTAAAATATTTTCATCCTTGTTATTATTACTACTAAGCATTTTATATAACTTCATTTTCAAACGCGCTAGCAAGCACCCCAAATCCTTTAGTACGGCTCAACTAGCAATCTTTTTTTATAGTTTGATAATTTGATGGGGGATAGGAAAAATAGGGGTTAATTCATGAATGCATGCTTGACAACGAAGGTGAAGTTGCAAGGAGAAGAGAGGATTATGACTCTAGGGTTATGAAAGAATAACACCATTGTGGGCTTCCTTTTGTGGCTTGAAGGTCCCTAGTCTAATCACCCATCATATGCAACAAGGGTTTATGTAAGGCAACCATGCATGTCACTTTCAATATTTAAAAAAAAATCCCTTTTTTAATTTACTTTGTTAGATATCTAGACTCCATACCCTTTTCCAAATCTCTTATTTTGACTTGGACTAGGACTCTAGAGTATGAGCAAAATAACAATGCCTCATGTCAAAAAAGAGAAAACAAGGGGTTGGGTAAGGGGTTTGAGAGTAACCTTTGCAGTCACAAACAAATGTGTTGTTAATGAAACTATGCTTTTTAAGGTGGGCTAGGTATGTGGTAAAATTCATGTAGGTTAATGCAATGAGGTCGTGGAAGATTAGAGTAGGGTCATTTACATTCGCATAAGTTTTTTTTTGTTTTTTTAATTTAATGATATTAATAATTTATATATAAATGTATATAAAAACAATAAAATATCTTTTTAAATTTAATAAATATTGTTATAAAATTAATTAATAACATTTAAAATTATAAAACTACTTTTTAAATTTTAAATTGTCATTTAAATCTATTTTTATTGGACATAAACGAATGATTTTACTTTTTTCAAAGTTCAATGGTTTACTAACTAATTTAAATAATTAATATATGCATAAATATTTTAATGTATCTTATTAGTTAATTTAAAAAATTAATATATGTATAAATACTTTTTCCTTTTTTTACTTGAATAATATTAAATTAAATGACAAAATTAAACTAAAGCAAATTGATGGAATGTTGGATCATTGATAACAACTTAAGATGGACAAGAAGACATGAGCATGTTATTACTTATTAAATAATAGCTAAAGATATTGCATCTTAAGAATGTCTAGTATTTATTAGCAAGTTGCCACTCAAGGTGCAGCGACACACTAAGGTATTAAAGATACAAACTATAAATAGTAAGTGATAGTTGAATTAATAAGAAATGGATAAAGTTTATAATATGGGTGAGCTAGTGCAATTTTAAAATATATAAGAAAACAATGCATCAATAAAAGTATAATTTACATTTAGATAATCAAAACTTATCATGGAAATTAGTAGTCTCAATAGTGAAAGGAAGAAAATTATGTGACTTTTTAAAGAGAGCAATTCTCAAGCACATTTTTTAAGTTGTTTCACCTTTTCATGCATTTGTAAATTTTATAATAAAGAGTTTCTACCCCATACTATATGTAACTAATACTACATAAAATCATATAGGTCCATTTCATATTTACAGGGTGTGACCAGGGTCGTCAATACGATCTTGACATTTGATGAGGATCATCCTCTGATCCTAGCTCTAGAGAATTCATAGACAGAATTTTTTTCCATATTTATTATAGCCCTAAGATGTCTAAATCATCATCAACCCTTTCTACATTTCTTTTCTATCTTTATTCAATGTGTGTACTTCTATTTCATCTAAAATTAATTTATAAAGTGAATTTCAACATATCATAAAATATTTTATTAATCGTACAAATTATAAAATTAAACAATCAAATTAAATTACAACCTATTACATAAATAAATTCAAAGTCAACTAAACTTCATGAATTCATTAAATTTATGGCATGCATATATGAATATCAAATAAAACAAGTTTTAAACTTCTAATAATTACACACACAACAAAAAAAAATGTGAAAAAAATAAAGATTAAATTTATGCCTTACACTACAAAAGTTCTCATTGCATATTTGACTAATGTGCACCTAACTACACTTAAACATTTGTACATTTGTGTATACATTAAAAATATTACGTTAACCATACATTTAATAATGGAGAATGTCTAGAGATAGACAACAAATGCAATCCGCCTCAAACATGGATTTGACCTATTATTTAATTTAATTCTAGATGTTTATTCAAATTGTGTTATAAACTTAAGTCTTGAAAACACATGTTTCCATCTTTTTTATTTGTAGTATACCCTTGTGAATATTAATTGTGATGCACTTAACATAACCAATTTTCTACATACTAAAACAATATTTGATAAGGACGTGTATTTATATCCTTTATCACTTAAAATATAAGTTTTTAATAATAATATTTTTTCTCCCAAGAGTTATAGGTGGGGGAGTATCATGATTTGAACTTATGACTGCATCTTTATAACTCACATGCATTTAGCAATACAATGTGATCTTCAAGCTCTCTTCTAGTAACACCCCATTTCTCCCTAAAATCTTTTCATCCTTGTTACTGTTACTACTAAGTATTTTCCATAACTTCATTCTCAAGCAAGTTGACAAGCACCCCAAATCCCTCAGTAGGGATCAATTAGTAATCTTTTTTATAGTTTGATAATTTGATGGAGGATAGGAAAAATAGGGGCTCATTCATGGATTCATGCTTGACAATGAGTGTGAAGTTGCAAGGAGAAGAGAGGATGACAATTATAGGGTTCTGAAAGAATAACACCATTGTGTTCTTCCTCTTTTGGCTTGAAGGTCCCTAGTCTAGTCACCCATCATGTAAAACAAGGGTTTATTAAGGCAACCATGCATGTCACTTGTAATATCTAAAAAAATCTCTTTTTTAGTTTGTTTTGTTAGACATTTAGACTCCATACCCTTTTCCAAATCTCTTATTTTGACATGGACTAGGACTCTAGAGTACAAGGTAAATATCAATGCCTCATGTCGAAAAAGAGAAAACAAGGGGTTGGGTAAGGGGTTTGTGAGTAACCTTTGTGGTCACAAATAAATGCATTGTTAATGAAACTATGCCTTTTAAGGTGGGCTAGGTATGTGGTAAAAGTCACACAGGTTAATGCAATGAGGTCGTGGAAGATTAGAGTAGGGTCGTTTACATGCACATAAGTTTTTTAATTTTTTTTTTTAATGATATTAATAATTTATATATAAATATATATAAAAACAATAAAATTTCTTTTTAAATTCAAGAATTATTGTTATAAATTTAATTAATAACATATAAACTTATAAAAATACTTTTTAAATTTTAAATTTTAAATTTTTATTTATATCTATTTTTATCGTACATAAATGAATGATGTTACTTTTTTCAAAGTTCAATGGTTTACTAACTAGTTTAAATAATTAATATATGCACAAATATTTTTATTGTTTTTTATTAGTTAATTTAAAAAAATAATATATGTACAAATACTTTTTCTTTTTTTTTAACTTGAATAATATTAAATTAAATGACAAAATTAAACTAAAGCAAATTGATGGAATGTTGGATCATTAATAACAACTTAAGATGGACAAGAAGACATGAACATGTTCTTACCTATTTAATATTAGATAAATTAAAATACATCTTAAGAATGTCTACTTTTTATTAACAAGTGCCACCCAAGGTGCAACCACACACCAAGGTATTAAAGATACCAACTACAAATAGTAAGTGATAGTTGAATTAATAAAAAATGGATAAAGTTTATAATATGGGTGAGCTAGTGCACTTTCAAAATATATAAGAAAACAATGTATCAATAAAAATATAATTTACATTTATATAATCAAAACTTATCATGGAAAGTAGTAGTCTCAATAGTTAGAGGAAGAAAATTATGTAACTTTTTTAAAGAGAGCAATTCTCAAGCACGTTTTTAAAGTTGTTGCACTTGTTCATGCATTTGTACATTTTATAATAAAGAGTTTCTACCCCATATTATATATAACCAATACTGCATAAAATCATATAGGTCTATTTTATATTTACAGGGTGTGATCAGGGTCGTCAATACGATCTTGATATTTGATGAGGATCATCCTCTGATCCCAGCTCTAGAGAATTCATAGACGAAATTTTTTTCCACATTTATTATAGCCCTAAGATGTCTAAATCATCCTCAACCCTTTCTACATTTATTTTCGATCTTTATTCAATGTGTGTATTTCTATTTCATCTAAAACTAATTTATAAAGTGAGTTTCAACGTATCTTAAGATACTTTATTAATCGTACACATTATAAAATTAAGCAATCAAATTAAATTACAACCTATTACACAAATAAATTAAAAGTCAACTAAACTTCACAAATCCATTAAATTTATGGCATGCATATATGAATATCAAATAGAACAAGTTTTAAACTTATAATAATTACACATACAACAAAAAAATTGTGAAAAAAATATAGATTAAATTATGCCTTACACTATAAAAGTTCTCATTGCATATTTGACTAATGCACACCTAACTACACTTAAACATTTGTGTATACATTAAAAATATTACTTTAACCATACATTTAATAATGGAGAATGACTAGAGATAGACAACAAATGCAATCTGCCTCAAACATGGATTTGACTTATTATTTAATTTAATTATAGATGTTTATTCAAATTGTGTTATAAATTAAGTCTTGAAAAAGCATGTTTCCATCTTTTTTATTTGTAGTATAACCTTGTGAATATAAAAGTCATGTATTTATAGTGTTTTATTATTTGTGTGGATAATAAAATATGTCTTGGCCGACTTTAGGAGGGTTTTAATTTTAAAAATGTATTCATTTAGGAAAGCTAGGGTAAAGGACATAAGCGCCATTTTGGGGACACTAGTGCTAGTGGCTCCAATGTCCTTAATGTGGTGCTAATGTCTAACTGCCAAAAAACTAGGCATGAAGGACCAAAGTCAGGAAATGAGGTTTTGGGACTACATTTAAGTTGAATAAGGATGCCTTTGGCCCGCACAAAGCTTAGAAAAGTGTGACAATAGGCTTTAGGATAGGTCTAGGGCTAAGCTAGGGACAGCTAGTCTCAAGTAGCACTATTAGCACTCAAATACCACTTTTAGGTGATTACGTTTGTGCCCCCCCCCCTTTATGCTCAAAATACAACAAATTAAAATGACTAGTGTAGAGGAAAAAGAAGTGGACCTAGACTTACTTAAGAAGTGAAGCCCATAAAGTTGAGTCTGAGTATGTGAAGTTGAGCCTGCGTATTTGAAACATGATCTAATACATGAGCTAGGAAGTGAAGCCCATGAAGTTCAGTCTGAGTATGTGAAGTTGAGTCTACGTATGTGAAGCATGATCCAATGCATGACCTTGCAAATGAAACATGTATAAATTAGTCCTTACTTAAGAGATATCAAAAGCAAAAGACTTTATTGAGTAAATAAATAAGTAAAACTGAGTAAAGAGATGTGAAAGAGGAAAGGAATGAATATACCTCATTGGGTACATGAACCAATGTATGAACTTGGTGTCAACCTGTGTGTGTGTGTGTATGTATATAGTGAATAATTTGTGAATAACTTGGACTGAGTTGATAGCTTGCTCAATCCTCATGTGTGAGTGGATCAAGAACTCAATCTAGTTTTGACTCCATCATTTCCTACCCCTCTTTGGTGGATCATGACCTATGAATAGCTTAGATTGGATTGATAGTGTGTCCAACCCTCTCATGTGCGTGGCTTAAGAACTCAAGCAGGCTATGACTCCATCATTGCCCACCCATGTGTAGTAGATGCATTTGAAACTAGACTACATGAAGTATTGAAACTATCTAACCATGTGTGTCAGTTATATGACCATTTAGGTATATTAGGTGGCTTTGGGCCACTCAGGAATGCCAACTATTGTAGATGGAGTAAGGCATGAAATTGGTGATAACCTAGAATATGATGTCAAGTGTATACAATATAGATAATGACATGGAATTTGTCATTCCATTTGATCAACCAGTTTGTAATTGATCATATGGAAATAATGTGCCATGTACATGCCCCCCATTTGGTATCTGAGTATAGTGATTTTGGATTAAGTTGTGATGATTGTATCTGAGTTTATGAACTAAATATGAGAATGGTCATGCCATGCATGATGCCCCCAATCTAAGCAAATTGATATGAATCTGAGTTGAGCTAGTATTAATCTAAGTAAAAATTGAGTATAATTGATAAACCTGTAACTGGATATGTGCAAACCTGTACTAACCTATTGTATTATATAGGCCAATCTGAGCTATTCTAAAATTGAGGTTACTGCATAATAGTGCCACATCTTGGACAGTAACTCCATGTGGTGTTAGTGTCCCTTTTTAGGTGTTAATGTCTTTTTGGTATGGACTTTATGTCACTATACTGATTTCTAAGTCATTATCTTTCCACTGTGTTTACCTATGTTTGATTTTCTGTAACTGAGCTTGTGTGCTGAAAAAAAGTATTATGAGTACAATTTAGGAGACTGATCTCTGTGAAATAACCCTATGAATGCACTCTCTTTTGAGGGTAGTTATTGAACCTATGCAAGAACTACCTTAAGATAAAAAAGCTTTGAAAAATGTGTGCTATCTGAAACATATATGATAATTGCATGATAATCCAATATAATGTGCAAACATAACATCAGAATGTAAGGGAATATGAGTATATTATGTAATGTAAGATGTATGTCATGGCTATAATTATACAAGGGTGTCAAAATAGATGTAATCAATGTATGTAACAAGTCTGAGTATCTACCTAGGGAGATGGGGCATGATGTCCATCATGGCACCCAAGTAGGAAGGGTAGATGCAAGAGATCCCTCATAGCATCGAGAATCGATGTGTGTAATAAGCAAAGACAAGTATCATGGCCATGATGCACATAAGAAAGCATACATATAAAATATGAGGCACACAAAATAGGCCAAGGGGCCATAATACAAGGGACATAGGCACATGTCACTAAATCTGAGAAAATAAGACATACAAGGATGTGTTCAAATGTCCACATATGCAAGAAATAAACAAGTTGTCTTAGAGTCACATAGAAGTACATGTTTAAATATCCACATAAATAATCAAGGAAACACACACAAGGGACATGGGCACATGTCCAAGGCATACATACTGTGAAAAGAAGTGGCATAGAGCCAAAGAATAATGGCATATTCAAATGCCCTCGAATATAAGAAGCATATAAATACAATCAAGTATAAACTAGGAAAGTTAGAAATGAAAGCATGCATGAATATGTAATACAAATTTGTGTAAGATTGAGTATGTACATATGTTAAGTCTAAAGTATTAATAACCGGTAAAAAATATGAGTATGAGTAGCAATGATCAATATCTAGATATAACAATGCTAAAGATGGAATGTAGAGTATGTAAGGATAGAACCTGGTGATTGAAACTATGTATAAGATGCCCCCAAGTGGGCAAATGTGTCAAATGAATAACCATGGATCGGTGTATATGCCCCTAGTGGGTAGATAATAGCAAGTTTGGATCAGTTTAGTGGATCGGATTCCTGTATGTAATCTATAACCACTCGACAAGAATAAGTGAAGCATGTATGTATGATAAAAATAACTATACTAAGATAGCTAGCATGTGTTGTGTCTGGAAAATATAAGAAGTGTAAACATAGCAATGCATACAATCTATAAATTTTGTATTTTTTGAGTAATTATTTAAATGTTTTTGTGTTTTTTGACATGTTATATTAGTTTTGTATTTTTTTGAAATAAGCTATGTACAAGCAATATGAAAATGAACTATGTATAAGGAGTAAGAGAGAGGGAAAGTATGTACAAAAAGAGAGAAACCATACTAACCAATGAGTCTCATGGGAGACTCACTATCACTGTGACCTATGTCAAATAATAAAACTATGATCATGCATGTTGTGTGAAAGGGTAACTATGATCCCATAATCTATTATATTGTGCCATATATAAATGTATATGTATATGTATCTACCTATGTAGTGGTCATAAGAATTTGTGACACTAATTGTGGTATCTTGTGAACTATAGGGGTCTTAAGAACCCATTTGGTAGAAGAAGCTATAGGTGACATAGATGCCCTATGCCAAGAAACTTGAGAACCCAATAATACTGATCTTAATAAAAAGTGAATGGAGGAAGACCATATAGAATTTGTGGCATATCTCTGACGTATGGGTCTCTCTAATAATGGTTTCCATGGGAGAGTATACGTATGTGTTGATATTGTAGGAGTAGACCTTGCCTTTGTTGGTGACTCTATTGAACTCTACAGTGTATTGATAATAACTGTGTTTTGATTTGTAACTCATAATTATTTTATATCAAGTAATTATGTTGGAACTATAACTAGAGATTATGAAGTAACTACCTGTGGAATAGGTAGAAGATACTCATATGGAAGACCCTCAACATTGTCCACTTGATTTGTGTGTATGTATTTTAGCCATATATGTATTGTGGATGGGATGGTTCATAGTTATTGTATCCATGCCCTACCCACTAACATATCGAACATGCCTGCACTAGGTAATACTAAGAACTAAGTGGCTATATGTGCTGGTCCAACCTTTAATGGAAGCAAAATATCCCTGATGGAGCTCTGAACATGACCATCAAAACCAATAATAAATATGTTTATGGGGGATATATCTTGTTATGAATACCCTAAATGCTATAAAAGTGTCATAGTGCCCATGTTAATGCTTGACCCATTATCAACCATAACACTCTGGATAAGATTATGATCTATATAAGCTCATACAAAAAGTGCATGCAAATATGTATCATCATCAATAATCTCTTGGTTTGAGAAGGTGATGTGTGGTCTAGTTAGAACTATAGTGCAGTACATACTTATGATGTTGTGTAATGGGTGTGCCTCCTCTGTAATAGTATGATATGAAGCTGGTGGTGGATGTCCCTGATATGTGTAGTGAACACTTTAAGTGCTTCTTACCTCATTCACTATGTGCTTTGGAAATGGATCTGAGAATATTTTTAATGCCTTAGCTTTTGTTTGTTGTACTTTTGGTGTCTCTATGGGTGTACCCACATTAATAATGTTAGCCTCAATCTAATCTTATATTTTTTGTTTTAGGCTTATGGATCTATTTTTTGTATGGCCTAGTACATTATGATGCTCATAGAATGTGTTGGAATCATAGTTGTTTACAAGTGTATCAACCTCTTTAATGGGACGGAGAGATATGACATTATATTCTAAGAGCTATTGTAAAACCTATACTGGTGACTCTGGAAGGTTGGTGAAGATTTGACATTGAGGAGCTGATAAAAATGAGTGAAGAGATGGCTCTTAAGCTGCATTACCTATGGCCTTTTGATCACTCTTACACTTGGTGGACCTTACCTTGTATGGAGGCTTGTTTAAAATATTAGCAGTTGATTCCGATCCATTGGTATATTTTGGTTTGCAAATTGATAAAATCTTGACCTCCCTTTCTTTTACTATGTGCAAAAAATATGTGAATGTTGAAAAATTAATAAACATGATAGCTTCATATAATGTTGATAAAAGACTTTGTTTCAAGATGTATTGAAGCTCTTTGTCTGTCATGGGGCTAGTCAATTTAGCTAATATAGTCTTGTATCATAAGACATATTTTGTGATAGGTTCATTTAACTTTTGTTTCAACTGTGCAACTTGGGCATATGAGATCTTGTCACTGATATTGATGGAGAAGTGTGATAAAAACATGTCTACCAAAGGATTGAATGTTGCGATAGAATAATTCGGTAAATCATAAAACCATTGTAAGGCATAATTCTTTAAACTACATGGAAACAACTTTGTGAGAAGTCAATCTTTGGACATGTATTCCAAACATGTTGCATGAAAATCTTAGAGATGGTGCTCTAAGTCACCCTTGCCATCATATAATGCAAGCTTAGATGCAATGAATCCAAATGGAAAAGGAGTTGCCATTATGTGGTGTGACAAAGCTATATGTAAGAGAATGTTAGAACCCAATGCATGTGATGGTGTAGTGGCTCCCTTCTCAAGATATAACATCTTAGCCTATAGAGTATGAACCTCGTGCATACGGGATTGTACATCTGTAGTAGAGGAACTAGACATAAGAGGTGTAGTTATCATTGAAGGTTGTTGAATTATAATTATAGGTTGTGATAGCTGAGTTGACCTTATTATAGGTGTAACAATGTTATTAGCTGGGGGAGTTAAATATTGACCATTGTTTGATTTGTTCTTAATTTCCAATAAGGCTTTTAATATTTTTGCATGAACAAGGGGTTATTATTGAATTTTATCTCTGAAGCTCTATAGTATCTCATATTTATTGACAATTATATTATCATTTTTAAGTGGAGGGAGAGTGTCCCAATTACTAATTTGTGTGTCATCTTGTTCTTGATTATATTGTTCATATTCGGATGCATTATCATTAAAATCCACATAATCAAGGTATGAAGGATCAACAACAAGAATTACAATAGGTCCTTTATCCATGTTATAATCTTTAATAATAGGGATTTGAATATGCTCTATAGCATTACCACCTAGCCTAGCACTTCTTAATGGAAGAGAGATAGCTTTTTTAGATGGCATATAATAAACAAATTAGAATATAGCTGCTAATTTAGAATATATAAAATCTAAAAAATTTAAAGCAACTAATGAAAATAAGAAAATAAGGATACAAACCCTAGGAGCATCTAGGGTTAGGGTTTGAGTAATAAAGCTTTAGAGTTCAATACTTTCTTTTAGAGCTCCAATCTTATATTGTGGAGAAGTGTTTTGGATGCTTAAGTAGCTCGTGTAGCCTAGAGTTGATTTATCTTGGTTATCCTTACAAGCCACAACAATCTCTTGTGAATCACCTCAGCCAAGGGAGAGGTTGAGACTCGATAGGTTCATCCTCAAAGGTAAGTATTCCTAACTTTATTTCTCCCTTGTAAGAGTAGATAGATAATGCAATATGTATTCTTCTCTTCCATGTATTAGGATTTTGTATATATTGATGTGAGTATATGTCTCCTATGCATGTTTAATTTAGTTGTTTATTTGTTTTGTTCTAACCCCCACTTTGTGCCACAAGTTTTGGTGCGCACTATATTAGTTTAATTTTCTTGTTATTAGAATAGTTTATTTTCTTATTTATTACATAAGTGAACATCAAATCATGGGACTCTTTTAGGGTTGTTTTGTGATTATGTTAGACTATAGGCTTTAGAACCCTTCCTAACATGATGTGTTGTGACAACTGATACAAGTGATCCTCTAATTGGGTCTACCAGATCCCCATATTGGTCATGCTCCTGTTTAATAAGTGTATCCCCAATCAGAAGTGTAAGTGTGCTCTATCTTATCCGATCTAGAATTAATTCATTATACATAATATAATTCTAATTGCATACATTATGGTGAACTCGACATGAATCTAATCCTTGTTGGATTTGTTCACTTTTATTTCATTTATTTAGTTACTTTGTCATCATTTATATCATATAATTTGACATACTAGTTCAATTCTATCGACCCAATTCTTTTTATTTATGCATAAGAATAGGCAATTGGATCGATCAGCTTGACCTAGTATAGGTTTTTAGCACTTTTTTGAATACTAGTTTAGCCTACTAGGTTGACTTGATCGACCTAGTGTATTTGTAGTCACTTTACAATAGTCTCTGTATAGCCTGATTGATCAGCTTGACCCAGTATAGATTCTAGTTTCTAGACTTTCAGATCATCCTACTAGGTTGACTAACTCAACCTAGTACATTTCTAGACTTTTAGTCCAACCAACTAGGTCGACCAAGTTGACCTAGTGCATTTTCAGCACTTTTTTAGTAGATTTCTATATTGTTTGGTCGACCATCTTGACTCAGTTTGTAGGTTTTAGATCAAAAATTCTATCTCTGAACCATCAAGGTGAGTTTATATTCTTTTGTATCTCTTTATTCATGTACTTTATTTTCAAGTTTGCAACCTTTAAAACTACCTCTGCATAGCCAACTAGATTGACTTTGTCAACCTAGTTCTATTTTTTGTTTGTTGTCTGAAATAACTAGGTCAACTTGGTCAACCTAGTAGGTTTTCTAGACCATATATTCAATAGTAATAGCTCGACCATGTTGACCTAGTTTTGTATGTCATGCATATAGTGTCTTCACTATACCTTGTTTCAAAGTTGGAATTCACCTTATATGCTAATCACATCTTTCATTTCAGCTATTTGCATGCTTATAATAGTTCACATAATCTAATTAGGAGGGTTTTAATTAATCACTTAGTTGTACTATTTCTATTTTATGCACACATGGCCAAATCACTTAAACATCAAAAAGCATTTTAACATTTGACTACCTAGGACAACCTACTTGAATTTCATCACCAAGGGGGAAGCTAAATTGATGCTTTGGTTAAGTATAAAGCGTGGTTAATGGTATATTTTTGCTAAGCACTCGACACTCTTATCACTATAGTGTGTGAAGTGAGGGGGTAGGCCCCAATACCAAGTCTATATCATTTCCACTACAGTCCCTTTCATCCTAAACTCACCTAAAACCATCCATTGATTGCTATTTAGTACCTTATTTACAACCAACTTTCTATCATTTAAAATAATTCTTAATAATCTAACATTCTAGGTTGACTAATTAGCTAGCTTTACTTTCTCAATTGTTTATTTGCTCTTTGCTCAAATTGTGTGCACAAGAACTTGCACTAGCTCATATTGGTGCAAGATTTTTACTTTGGATACATTAACTGGATTGACTTATTAGTGTAGGTTTTCATTTTTCCCTATTTATTAATTAGGGAAATTGTATTTCTTGTCCATACTTGGAGTTTTCTTACATTTGTGGGATAGGCTAGCTTATGTGGAGGTGTGTGTCATAAATGTGTCATAGGTGTCATAAGAATGTCATAAGTAACTCCCTTGATGGGAGTTACTTCTCTATTCTTAGCACCTTATCACCACCTTTCATGGAGGAGTTACAGTCTATTCTTGGGGTGCCTTGTCCACCTTTTGTGGAGGAGTTACTTACGTACTTTCCTATTTGTAGTCCTCACTTTGGCCATCTCATGTTAATTAGATTTTGTTTTTATCCATTTTGTCTTGTGCAATTTATCTTCGTGTGTTATTTTCAAATTGCTTTAGCATCTATGTGGTGTGCACTTGCTTCATCTCATGTGATCACGTCTCCATTGCACTCACATTATCCGAATTTTGGCAACAACTCTGATATGACTAACATCAATTAATTTAATTGTTTACTTACTTTCTTAGATTAACTACAAATTATCTCACTTTATTTTCATAAATTGATTATCAACTCTTTCTCTTTCTTGTTTATTGTACTAGGTTGACAGGGTCGACCTAGCATATTTTCCATCCCCTATACACTGCACTAGGTCAACCTGGTTGACCTACTATTTTCAATTTTTTTTCCTTTTCTTCGAGTTCTTATTCTCTGTATTAGGTTGATCCTATGGACCTAGTTCAATTTTATAGACCTAATTTTTGCACTAGGTCAACCAGGTTGACCTAGTTCAGTTACAATCACTTTCTGATTTCTTATTTATCTCATCTTGCCTTTCCTCCTTTCATCATGGACTATATATATATATTTGGTGATAACACTAAAAAGCAATTAGTAGATATGATGGAATTCACCAATTCTAATAGGGTCTCCCATAGACAAAGTAGGATTCCTTTCGAGAATGCTAGTAATGTCCATATTGCAACCCATACAATAAATTATGGGATTCCTTTAGAGAATGCTAGTAATGTCCATATCTATTTAGTGATAACACTGAAAATCAATTAGTAGATATGATGGAATTCACCAATCCTAATAAGGTCTCCCATAGACAAAGTAGGATTCCTTTTGAGAATGCTAATAATGTTCATATTGCAACTCGTATAAAAAATTATGGGAATCCTCATAATATCTCAACTGGATTTGGAGGTACTAATTTCTTTGCTTCTCAACCTTTCCCTTCAATCTTGACTCCTTATGTTATGACATATTCTTCTCTAACTTTTTCTACCTCCATGCCTAGTATCTCAACTAACATGGTTGGTTCTATATCTAATGGGTCTCTTATAAGATCCACTATCCTTAATCCATCCACTAGCTCATTATTTACTACCCTAGGTAATCATGCTTTTAGTGCTTCTTCTTCTCAACCATTTGTTATTCCATCTTTTGCTTCACAAGCAAATTTTGCCACTAGTGCTTCAAACTCTCATTGCTCTTCTCAAAATCATGTCAACACTAATAGTGGTACCCAAGCCACTAATACTAACTCAAACACCAACACTAATTCTAATAACACTAATCAAACTCATCAACTATTATTACAAACTCTCAGGTAGTTGTTAGTTGATCATATGGTCACCACACTATGTCGATGCATCTCACCATCTGTAGTATTGACATGTGGGGCACAACCTATGCTACCTAGTCTTCCCTCCATCTCCTCATCTGAGGTGACCTATTATTGATCATATAGGGTGACCCAGCTAGCTGATACATAATAAATATCTTGTTTAGCCATGCTATCAATAGTATGATTGATCCCATGGTCTTATGTCCTCTAACCCACATCTCAAATAGATCATGAACAATTAAGACCTGGATGATAGAGACCAGATTGTATATCACTCCCTAATACATCATCATCTTACGCAAGGCTATCATGTATAGTGGTACTTTGTCGTCTGACTTGTGATAGAGCATTTGCTATGTCACAAGGTCTATCACTGCCTTATGGAGATCCAAAATCTGTGATATATACACATCATCCATACTCACTCTCCACCCCAACAATATAATCTCTAAGCCTATAACGCACATGGCTAAGGCTCCCATCTCCTATATGTTATCTAGTATCCCTACGGTCACTAGTTCTCTTACTATGGGTACTCTGAGGATGGCATGGATATCCTCTAGTGTGATAGCCACCTCTATCACGTCCCCATCCACCTCCCATCTAAAGGTGTTGTTCAGTCATTCCTAATAACTAAGGAACATGACCAACACATCCAAACTTAGGGGGATCTTTTACATATCCACTATACCTCCTAGACCTATGGATACTAGTCTAGCTCTATCTCCATTTGTCAACCTCTCTAACAAATCTGGTAACCATGACACGTCTAACGATCTCCAAAACCATGGTCATCTCTATAATTAAGAAACAATAAAGGATGTTTTAGTTCCTCCATTTCACGTATAATCATAATACATTCTTTATACATTCTATCTTTAATAAAAAATAAGCATACTCTATTCATTTTTATCCTAGTCTGGACCTTCTTGCCCTTCTTTGGTCATTTTAGGCCATTCTAGCCCTCTTTCAGCTTTCCACATGCTTTTTTATGCTTATTTTAGCTCCTTTGTCAACCTACTTTGACCAAAATTCCCTTATTTTTGTCTTATTTTATCCTAAATTTCTTGTTTATCCTCTTATCTTATTCTCCCTAATGTTCAGGTTTCATTTTGGCCCTTACGAACTAACTAAACACCTTTTCACTTAGTTTCAACTGCCCAAATACACTAGGTCAACCTACACCTACTAGGTCGACCATATGGATTTTCACCCTGATTCAACCTACTAGGTCGACCTGGTCAACCTAGTAGGTTCAGTGTGTCGACCTAGTGTATTTTGCTCAAAATGTCTTTCTTTTGCTTTCTCCCTGTTTCCTTCCAACCCATTTCTCGTCTTCTTATCTAATACCCTTAGAACCCAATTTTGTTCATTTTTTATATGTATAAATTCTTAAAATCAAAATTTACTAAAAATTCACTTAAATCAATGTAAATTTCAAAAACTAGTTTGAGATTCTTGGTTACATACCTATAGTGCACTTGTTCTCGCTCTTGGGGTTCTCTCTTGCCTAACATGTCATTCCCTCACCATCCTAGCTTCTTTTCTCTCTAGAGATATTTTTCTCCTTTCTTAAAAATCAAAATAACAAAATGATTTCTCTTCTTCCTATTTAAAACTACTTTTTCAAAATTCAAAATTCTCAATTATTTTTCCATAGATTCCTTGTTTTGCTCATATCTTTGTTTCTGCTCATCCATTTTGCAAACCATAAAATGTGTTAGATTCATGGTGACGTAGAGATTATTTTTCACTATCATATGCTTATCTTCCAAAAATTTTGATTTTGGGCTTTATTTTTGCACTAACTTCTATAGGTTCACATAGTGTGCTTTACATTGGATGCCTTCACTTCCTTGCAATATTCTTATTTATCTATAACACTAAGGTAAGTTAAAGGTATGTGTTTTTCATTTATTTCCTTTCATTTATCTTATTTTCTTCCTACTACAACATAATTAGCATCAACATTGTGTGTTATCATGTTTTATCTCTGAAGCACCATCTCATGTTGGACTTACGTGACATGTGATGAGCTTCAACTAGGGCATATATATACACATAATATTTCCAAACTTTATTTATTACTGACACTTCTTATCTTGTAAGAACCTGTCAAGTCTCAATCTCTCTAAGTGCATGCCTTAAGGGGTGCACTAGGAAAGGGGTGGGCAAACCATTAGTGCTTCATAAGATTGTTGTTCCTTTTGCCACTTGATATCTACACATTAGCTCCCCAAAACCATGAACCCTAGGCTTGTTCTTATCTTTCCTATCCATTTTAGTCATTATCATGCTTTATTTGTTTATTTCTTGCCTTATTTACCTTATTACTTGTTCAGTACACTAGGTCAACCTAGTGTATTTTGGGGTCATCTTTGCTATTTTGACTTGTTTACATCCCTAGTCGGCCTAGTGTATTTTGGGTTCATATTTTCTATTTTTAATTGTTTACATCTTGACCGACCTAGCATAGACTTTAGGCATTAGCCTGAGAATGTACTAGGTCAACCCAGTCAACCTAGCATAGCCAACATGTCTGAATAGTTTTTAGGCAAGATACTACTATATATACAAGGTCATTTACCCCCATTTCATAAGATTTGAAAGAGAGCAAAGAATTAAGTGAAGAAGTGCTAACAAACATCTGCTTATTGACCATTCTACTTGAGGAATGAAGCTTTAGGGTTCAATACTTTCTTTTGGATCTATGATCTTCTTTTGTGAAGAAGTCTTTTGGATGCTTAGGTAGGTCGTGTAGCCTAGAGCTGATTTATCTTGGTTATCTTTACAAGCCACAATAATATCTTACAAAGCACCTTGGCCAAGGGAGAGGTTAAGACTCAGTAGGTTCATCTTCAAAGGTAAGTATTCTTAACTTTATTTCTCCTTTGTAAAAGTAGATAGATAATGTAATATGTATTTTTCTCTTCCATATATTAGGATTATGTATACATTGACATCCGTATATGTCTCATATGCATGTTTAGTTTAGTTATTGTTTATTTGTTTTGTTCTAACCCCTACTTTGTGCCACAAGCTTTAGTGCACACTAGATTAGTTTACTTTTCTTATTATTAGAATAGTTTGCTTTCTTGTTTATTACATAAGTGAACATCAAATCATAAGACTCTTTTAGGGTTGTTGTGTGATTATGTTAGATTGTAATATTTGGAACCCTTCCTAGCATGATGTGTTGTGATAATTGATATAAGTGATCCCCTAATCGGGTCTAGTAGATCCCCATATTGGTCATGCTCCTGCTTAACAAGTGTATCCCCAATCAAAAGTGTACGTGTGATCTATCTTATCCGATCCAAGATTAATTCATTATGCATCATGTAATGTTGATTGCATATAGTTGCTACACCCCTAACCTATTGCATGTATCGAGATAGGAATAGCCAATTTGTGGCTTAATTATCCCTCTTTGATGTTATATCACATTTCTCTATGCTTTCATTGGCTTAGTAGGTCAGCCTATGGAGTAACCATGGACTATGTAAACTATATATAGGAGGTGGTGGGTAGTTGTTTACCATCATATTGTGAATTTAGCTCTTATTAAAGCTTGTGGAGGTTGCCCCCTCAAAATGGCTTGTATTTTATTCATATATTCTACTATATTTTAGTCATATTATGATCAATTGCTATTATTCTCCTTTATTATTTAAGTAATTTCATTACAAGTGGTATCAGAGCATTAATTGGGGCCATAATTAGGTCAAAACCCCTACATCTTATAATCTGGATATATCTCACAAACAATTATAAATTTATCTACAATTTTTTTATTAGAGGTGAGAAATCATTCAAGTAAGTTTCCATTCAAATTTCAACTCAATTGGATCTAGTTTGCAAAAGTTATCACCATTTTAGGTTTTTCATAAATTTGCTCTATAATGCATAATTTAATGAATTTTTTAGATTTATTTACATTTTTGTAAATATTAGAAAAATATAGATGGGGTGTGTTCTTTGTAGTATCTAATTTGAGGCCAATATAAGTATAAAATTGCTTGGTCAAAGTTAGGGCATAAGTGTCAATCAGGGTCGACATTATCAAGCCCTTTTATGGCAGAACCAAAAACTAAGGGCCGAGGAAAGGGTGCCAAAATCCTAGTTAAAAATCCTCACAAATAAGAGATGGATTCATAAGGGGTAGTTATTAGATCCTTTATACAAGGCTTCTCTAAGATAGATCATAAAGTGAGCCAACTTGACTACAATGTGCAAGGCATTCAAAGTGAGATGCAAGGCATACAATATGATATGAAATTCGTACAATATATTTGGATAAATATCATGATGGATTTATAAAATAATTCATCAAATCATCCAAATATCACTATTACACAACCCCACCAAGGTGGATCTCCCAACCAGCCTAATCCAAATCCAAGTACCTTACCATAACAAAACCTATTACCAAAGGTAAATATGTGTAAATTTGATGGAAAAGATCCGTTCAATTGGATCAACCAAATAGATATTTTTTTGATCCGCATCAGATCCCATGTGGATATAAGGTTACCATGGCATCCTTGTATCTATAACTTGAAATTTTTATTTGGTATTGATGGTTGTGTGCTAAAAAGAAAAAGATGACTCTCAATGTCACCTCGTCAATTTTTACAGAGGAGCTGCAATTACATTATAGTAATAGTGTGACAAAGAATTACTTGAATCAACTAGAAAAATTATGGCAGACTGTCCAGTTAAGGAATATACTCATAATTTTTAGAACCTATCTTTACTTGTGGAGATAATTTTTGATGAGAACCTAAATGACCTCTTTTTAAGAGGCCTCAAGGACCACATTCAACATGAGGTATGCATGTTTAATCCACTTAAGGTTTTTTAATCTATTATCATGGCACACAGGGCTAAGGAAAATTTCATAGCCAACAAGAAGTAGCCATTCACTCACTTTAGAGATTGTAGCACATCGACACCATCATTTCCTCTACCTACCGGATTGACCCTTCAATAAATTGAAGAGAAACATGAAAAAGGATTATGTTTTGGTTGTGATTACAAGTGAAGCAAGGACATAGATGTGTTAATAAGAATTTATTCTACATTGAGGAATTCAATGAATATGATGAAGAGGATGATGCCTCCAATGATGATGAGGAAGAGATAGAGGAGGTACCTGAAGATTCCAAACCTACAATCTCTTATCATGCACTTCAGGTATTAACACTCCTCAAACACCTAAGGTGGTGGGTTTCCTCAAGAAACAAAAGGTGACATTAGTGATTGATTCAGGTTGCACATATATTTTCATCAGCCATAACTTGGCCACTCAATTGAATTATTTCATTTACCCATCACTAGAATTTCAGGTCATGATTATAGATGATGGCACAGTCAATTGTTCAAGGAAATGCCATAGTATTAAGGTTGTTATGGGTGAGTATAATCTAGATTCTCCTATGTTTGATACTCCCATTGGTGGTGTAGACATTGTGTTGGGACTCTAGTGGCTCACAACCTTGGGTATAATTAAGATGAATTTCCAAGAACTATTCATGCGCTTTCATTCTGAAGGTAGAAAAATTGAACTATGGGGATTATAGGCAAAATCTCCATAATTGGTTAGTTCACATCAGATGATAAAAAGGCTAAAAAAGGGGGTAGAAAGATTTATATCATGATTAAGTTCCATAGTAGTTCAACCCATAAAGGCATCTCCACATCCTGATCTATAGATGATTCTTCATAACCACCCATCTATTTTTGAGGCCATGCCAAAAGTACTACCACCAAAAAGAGAACATAATCATGCCATTCAACTACTTCCAAGGAGTCAACCACCAAATATCAGACCATATAGATATCCATATGTGCAAAAGAGTGAAATAAAAAAGATGGCCCATGAGATGCTAAAGGCAGGGATCATTAGGCATAGCCTAAGTGCATATTCATTGCTAATGGTCATGGTGCGTAACAAGGATGACACATGAAAGATGTGCCCAGATTATAGGGAACTTAACAAGTACATCATCAAAGATAAATTTCCTATTCCATTAATTGATGATTTACTTAATGAGTTTCATGGTCTTGTTTATTTTATGAAATTGGATCTTCATTCAGGGTACCATCAAATTAGAATCGAGGATGAAGATGTTCCTAAAATAGCTTCTAAAACTCATGAGGGCCATTATGAGTTTTTAGTAATGCCTTTTGGTCTTATAAATGCACCATTTACTTTTTACATATTTATGAGCACTATTTTTAGGCCTTTTTTAGGAAGTTTGTGCCGATTTTCTTAGATGACATATTAATTTATAGTAAGACATGCGAAGAACACTTGCAACATGTGAAATACATGTTGATAATTGTGGAACAATATTAGCTTTATACGAAGCCATCCAAATGTGCTTTTGGAGTACAGGAGGTAGATTAATTGGGTCACATTGTATCCTATGAAGGGTCAAATTTTATCCTCATAATATCAAAGCTATGGTGGATTGGCTAATTCCCAAAACTCTCAAAAACCTCTGAGGGTTCCTAAGACTAACAGGTAACTACTGAAGATTTATGAAAGGTTATGGCAACATATCAACTCCACTCACTGCATTGATAAAAAGGGATACCTTCCACTAGATTAATCTAGCCACTAAAGCATTTGAGCAACTGAAAGAAGCTATGTGCACCACCATAGTTTTGGCTACTCCAGACTTCTCAAAGATGTTCATTATTGAATGCGATGCTTTCAAATCAGGGTTGGGAGTAATACTAATTAAAGAAGGAAGACCCATTGCATTTGAGAGCTAGCAATTCAAAGGTAAGAATCTCCAAAAATCTATCTATGAGAAAGAAATGATGGCTATTATTTATGCAGTAAAATAATGGAGGCCCTATCTAATGGGTAGACATTTTAAAGTGAAAATGGATTGTGATAGTCTAAAATACTTTTTGGAGCAAATATTATCATTTGAAGAACAACAAAAGTAGGTAAAAAAAAGGTTGGGTTATGATTTTGAAATCATATATAATAAGGGTAAAGATAATGTAGTGGCAGATGCACTATCTAGATGAGATACATCTATAGAATCATTACTTTGTGTAATGTCCATATTTCAAGTAGATTGGGTAGATGAAGATATGTTAGAGTGGGGGTATGACAAGGATACATAGTTTATGATTTAGAATATCCAAAATGGTTTTATAACCTTTGACAAATCTGAATGGAAAGGTAATTCCCTGTGGTATAAGGATAGGTTATACTTGTGCAAAGATTCAGAGTTGAAGTGTAAGATTCTTGTAGAGTTGCATGCATTTCCAATTAGGGGACACTTTAAGTTTTCAAAAACTCATCATAGAATCAAGCGATAAGTATTTTGGGAAGGACTCAAGGGAGATGTACAAAATTTTGTGGCAAAATGCTTGATATGCCAATGGAACAAAGGTGAGACAGTTAAGACCCTAGGTATGTTACAACCTTTAGCAATTCCTAGTCAAAGATGGGAGGAGGTTTCCATGGATTTCATCATAGGTTTACCTTCTTCTAAAGGTAAGAATGTTGTCTTGGTGATTGTGGATAGGCTTAAAAAATATGCCCATTTTTGTGCCCTATCACACCCAATTACAACAGGTACATTAGCGACTATTTTTATGGAGGCGGTTTCAAAATTACATTGAACCCCAAAAATAATTGTAAGTGATCATGATCCTATTTTCACTAGTAATTTTTGGACTGAAATATTTTCCTATTTGGGTACTCAGCTAGCTCATAGCTCATCTTACCACCCCCAATCTGATGGATAAATAGAAGTGGCCAACAAATGTTTAAATGGGTATCTCTATTAATTTATATTAGATAAGTAAGAATGTTGGGTTAAATGGCTACCACTTATAGAATGGTGGTATAACACATATTTTCATACCTCTTCAGAAATGTCCCTATTTCTTGCACTATATGGTTACCATACACCTTCCATCACTTCTTCCTTAAGGGTGCAAACCAAGGTTCTAGATGTGGAGGAGCACATTCAACATCAACAAGAGGTTTTGGCTCATTTGAGAGAGAATTTGGCATTGGCACAAAATAGGATGAAACAACAAGCAAATCAACATTATAGTGAGAAACATTTTGATGTGGGTGATTGGGTCTTTGTACATTTACAGCCTTACAAGTAGATGTCTTTGAAATAACAAAAGAAGGACAACAATATTACAACTAAGTATTATGGCCCTTATCAAGTTCTGCAAAAAATTAGGAGTGTGGCTTACAAGCTAGAATTACTTCATTCATCTCGCATACACCCAATATTTCATGTTTCCTACTTGAAGGTCATTAGATAGAAAGGTTCAACCTAGATAGAGTTTCCAGAACTAGATTAAGAAGGATGAGTTATTTTGGAACCAAAAAATATCCTATAAACACACACTAAGAAGTTAAAAATTAGAGAGATTAATCAATATCTGATCAAGTGGAAGACCCTGAGTAGTGAGGATGCAACTTGGGAGGTGAAGATTTTTTGTAATAGCATCCAAAGTTGTTCAATGTTAAAGACAACATTGGTTTGAAGGGGAATGGTATGCTACACCCCTAACCTATTGCATGTATCAGGATATGAATACCCGACTTGTGGCTTATTTATCCCTCTTTAATGTTATATCACATTTCTCTATGCTTTCATTAGGTTAGTAGGTTGGCCTATGGAGTAATCATGGCCTAGGTAAACTATATATAGGAGGTAGTGAATAGTTGTTTATCATCATATTGTGAATTCTTCTCTTATTGAAGCTTGTGGAGGTTACCCCCTCTAAGTGGCTTATCTTTTATTCATATATTATACTATATTTTGGTCATATTGTGATCAATTATTGTTATTATCCTTTATTGTTAAAGTAATTTCATTATACTTATGCCAATACAAGTGATGCTAGTATGACAGTGGCCTTGAGTGCCTCGAGTATGCTTGAGATTAGAAATCTAGAAATTCTGAGCTTAAGGATGTTGTAGATGGTAGTATATAGAAATAGGGAAGAATAGGGATTAATAACCTTGATTTTGCTCAACTTGTTTCATGTTTGAATAGGTATTCTACATCTAATTTCCATCTACTAGACAAAGGGCTAAAATCCATTTATTTAAAGTGTTGTGTTGCTTATGTGGACAATAAAAGATGTCTAGGCCGACCTTAGGAAGGTTTTAATTTTGAAAATGTATTCATTCAGGAAAGCTAGGGTAAATGACATAGGCACCATTTTGGGGACACTAACACCACATGGCTCTAGTTTTTTTAATGTGGTGCTAATGTTAAGCTAGTAAAACACTAGGCATGAAGGGCCAGGCTTAGGAAATGAGGGTTTGAGACTGTGTTTGAGATAACTAGGGATGCATGTGGCCCACATGAAGGTTAGGAAAGTAAGATAATAGGCTATAAGATAGGTATAGGGTTAAGTTATCTATATGTAGTCTCAAGTAGCACTTTTAACACTCAAATACCACTTTTAGGTGATTACATTTCCATTGTTGAAACCATTTTTATCTTAGTATTTTGAGTGTTTCTATAAGTAGCCTTAGAGAGAAAGATTATATGCCTTTCATAGTATTCAACATTATTTGCTTACATAAAATTCTTTATTAGTACATGTTGTGTAGGTATTCATGTAATCATCTTTTCAATTAGTTGTGCATTAAAAAATGTGTATACTATAATTTCTAATGTTTATGCATCAATAAAAGTAATTTGTGAAACATAAAATACAAAAATTATTATTTTCCTAACTTTCTATTAGGTAATGTGATAGGACAAGACTTTTTTCTAGGGAAAATAGGCCTAACTGAATTAAAAAAGTGATTTTTTTTTTTATTATCCAATCAAATTCTAGAATTAAAGATTAGTGAAAGTTTGGAAAAATGTTTCACTATGTACAGTGATTTGAAAAGGCAAGAGGGAATATTTTATAGGCATACATGGCAGGTAATGTGACCAAGTAACCATTTTCCAGCAATAATAAAATTTTGTTTTCTCCTTCAATTTATAGTAGATCTTTTTTAAATTTTACTCATTTGAAATCTAAAGATGTGTGTGATGAAACCAAGAAATCATTTTTATAGATTTCCTTTCAATAATGAGCAACAATCATATTTATTTCTAAGCATTTAGGTAAAACTATAGCATAATATGTATATAATTTAACAATTATTTTAATTTGTTGTTATTTTTTCAAGCATTTTTTTTCTTCTAATATAATATCCTATATAATTTTGCAAGTGAATGTTTTCAAGTTTCAATTAAAACCAATTAAAAAAAATGTGAAAAGTTTTAATAAATTATTTCCTAAACATCCAATCAAACTGAGTAAAAGACCTAATAAAAATGCATAATTAGATTCCTGCCTACACATGTGAATGTCAAAATATGAAAAATGAAAAATATTTCAATTTAAGCTAAGCCTTCAATGTTTTTCATGATCCCATGGATTTGCCAAGTGGTAGTATTATCGAGACCTAAAATGCTGGAGGCATTAAGCCTTTTGCATAAGCCTCATGAGCTTCTACAATCCTATGGAGTTGTGAAGTGGCAATAATATAGGGACTCAAAACATTGGAGGTGTTAACCCTTTGGGCTAAGCCTCTTGAACTTTTACAGTCCCGTGGAGCTGCTAAGTGGTAGCATTCTGGGGACCTAGAATGTTGAAGGCATTAAGCCTTTGGTTAGGCTTCCTCAATACATTTTAATGACTTATAACCCTTAAGGCATTAATTATTTGGGCTAAGCCTCCTAAACTTTGCCAGTCCTATGGATCTACCAAGTTGTAACATTCTGGGGACACATAATGCCAGACGCATTAAGCCATTAGTTGGGCTTCCTCAGCCCATTTCAGGGACCCAGAACCCCAGAGGCATTAAGTTTTTGGGGTAATCCTCTCAAGATTTCACAGTCCCATGGAGCTTCCATGTGTAGAGTAAGATTACAAAGCAAGTTAGTCCATGCGTTAGTAGAGAAAAACCTAAAATAAGAATAGAGGACACAACGTGCTAAGCCCACTTTCTCAAGGGGTGTTGCTAAGGAAATCTAAGAGCTATTTAAGAAAGGAATATACCATCAAACCTTCCAAATAGTATCTTTCCTTTCAAGAGCATCCAAGATGCATAATTTCTCTAGATTTGGTGCTCTAAGTCTTTATCAATGAAGAGTATCATGCTCCTCCATCATTTCCTAGGGTAATAGTGGCTTAGGCTCACACGATTTGATCAATTTATGCAAATAGGTGAAGCTTGTCTATTGTAATTTCTACATAATAAGTTTCAATAACTGAATTTTGAAAAAGGAGGTCTTGGCTCACTTATTTCTAGCTTTTTGAAAATGTTCAGAATCAACCATGACCATCCATATTGAGATCAAGATATGTGGCCATGAATTAATTCAATTTTGGAGGGGCAAGTCATAAATATTCCCATTAATATTTAGAAGAATGGGGCATTAATGAGGCATGGGAGGGCTTAATCCTAATATTTATTCCATTAATGGATTATTGATGACACTCCACTGATGATGTCATAGGGTGATGTAGATTTGAGGAATGAATTTCCAATAACTTCCATGGATTTTTCACTTAGGCTCTTGATTTGGTTTAATTTGCTTAAGTAGTTTTAATTAATTTTTTACAATTATTTAGAAATTGGTTGTTCATTTAATCAAACTGGTTAAAATGTCAATTTATCGAGTCATAATTTGACTAGAGTATAATTAGAAGAAGGTGTCAGTTGTGTATGAAACAATACCCCAATTAGGGCATTATGGATGTGAAATAACACATGCACATGATATGTGTTTCTAAATTAGAAGAATTCAATGGTCCAAAGCATCATTTTTTATGGTCATAATTTGACTTGAAGTGATTTAAGAAAAGATAATAATCGCATAAAATGCATTTCCCCATTCAGGGATACATTAGCCTAAATTGGCACCTACACGTGACAAATTCAAACCATTTAACATATTTTAGTGATTTTGGCCTAGATTATTTATTATCATAGAATGTTGTTTAGATTGATAATTTTAGCATAATAGTGATAGGAATTGGATGTCTACATTTTTCCCTATTTGAGAAGGTGTGGTGAGGCATTCGGTCAAAGTAACATCTTTTCAAAGAATGAAAGAGTTATTTAAGAAGAATTTGTAAGGTAATGATCGAAGAAATGACCTATGATGCCCTGAGAGGGCATGTAAGGATGAAAGAGAGGGATGGATTCTCAAAAAAGATAGAAAGAATGAAATTAACCCATGGATCAGAGTATATCCGTATGAGCTAATGCTTGTATACATTAATTTCCAATGATAAAATATAATAGAATATAATGGGCCCCAAGGTGGGGGGAAGTGGGAAGAATGCAATCCTAAAATAGAAGTGACACACTTTGACATACCCAAAATAGGGAAAAGTTACGAGCTTAGGGAATGATCGATCCCAAGATAAGTTGCACACTTTAAATTTCCAGATTGAGGGCAAAAGTTGCAGAGCTTAGAATTAGAATAAAAATGAGAGCATTGCTCTAGAGAAAGGAAGTCAATGAATTATGAATGTGCCCCAGTAGAGCATAATTGATCAGTTTGATGAATTGATTTTGCCTCAATAGGGCTGATTTTGACCACTAATAATTAATTTTGCCCTAATATGGCTGATTTTGACCACTTATTATGAATTTTACCCTAGTAAGGTTGATTGAATCAATGATCTATTGAAATATTGTGCCCTAATACAACAAATTGGCAAGCATAGCTCAAGGATATAACCTAATTCATAGATTAAATATGAGTGAGCACAAATGCAGATGTGAGGGTTTAATGACTGAAGAAGCCATAAAAACCTAGGCATGTAATGATGCACAAAGTGATGAAAGAGATAATTGGAAGAATGAGGGTGGCTGAGCCGACCTCAGGGCAATGTAGTTCTCCTAAAAGTAGGAGAAAATGGAATGAGGAATGAAGAATAGAATAAATATGGACTAATTTTTAATTATGAAATCATGTTAGGTAGTGGTTATATAGGATAATGCCTTCAGAGATGGCGTTTGATACCACATTGACTTTTGTGCTTAGAGAACTTGGTGTTTACTTCAGCAAAATGAAATTATGCATCATAAGTATGAATGACCTATAATGACATTGTATTTATATTTTGATTGGCTGGTTTAAATGTGAATATTTATAACTAAGGATAATGATAGAAATTATCAATACCAGAGTTTAAAATATTTATGTTTAAACAAAAACAACATGAAAAATAATAAATACAAAAATGTAACCTAAATTAAAATCAAGATTTAAGTAGGAACAAAATGTATAAAATCAAAGCAAGAACAACTTAATAAACAACATGAAAGTAAGATGTGACTAATCAAGATCCATGTGTATTAACAAGATGTACTTGGAAAACAAAACAAAAGAACACGTTAAATACAATTATAAACAAATCAAGCCCAACTGAAAACTAGACTAAAAGTGGTTATAGAATGTATTTGAACTCAAAAGAACAATACAAGACAAGATAGTAACACAAAACACCAATATAAAAAAACTCCAAGAATAAATAACAAAAAAATAAAAAAGAACAAATAACAAAATAATAAATATATAAAATAATAATTCAACAACACCAAAAACACAATAAAGACACAACACATATAAATACAAATGAACGATCATTAAAATGCCAAAATAAATAAATGGAGAGACAACAAATTACAACCAAATAAGAATAACAATCAAATAAACACACACAAACAAGAGTTAGTCACAATGTTAGTGCAAGCAAAGAAAAATGTGAATGGTTCATGTAAAGTGTTATAGAGGCTTTATGTTTTGTGACAGTGTGACCCTTAATAGAAGAAAGGCCGACATTAAGAACAATGATGACAAAGTTTTCCCCAAGTGATAGGGAAACAATAAGACAAAATGGGGGAAAGAGAGGAAAAGGAATGGGTGGCCGAGCTGACTCCAGATATATGAGACAAGTGGATGCTACCTATATAGTTCCATGAATGCAAGATCCAACATGAACTTCAGACCAAATGTAGTTCTCCCAGTAAATGGGATAGAATAATAATGATGAGAAGAAAACATGATGGATATTTTAGAGGAAGTATGGGAAAGGTCTTGCAAAATGGTGAATGTGTGAGATGTTAGGCCAGTAAGGATGGGTAAACTAAATGACAAGTGGTTTCTTGTAATATGGTTAAGGATCCCAAAATATTTAAGGCAAAAAAGTGGTTGGTGTTTATGTTTTTATAGATCTATTTACAAATGTTTTTGATTTTTTTGAATCATCTCAACTTGATGGAGGATTATGAGATAATAAACGGTCCAAGCTTGCAAAATGGTGAGAGCATTCAATCTTAAATTGTTGATAAAATGGTGAGAGCGTGGGATCTGAATAAAAGTGCAAGACTTGTTTTGTCGATCAGTTTTTAATGTTTTTGTATTTTTAGGATAAATAACAAAAATGAAATTTAAAGAAAAGGCCCAGGGAAACTACCTAACTGAAGAGATGCATTTCAACAGGTAAGAGTTCAAATAATAACTAAACCAACTGCAATTGGGTTCATGGATATAAACAATGACACATGGAACCAACTACTCAAGGAGATGCACATCCAAGAGTAGAAGTTCCAATAATAGTTAAATCTGGTTGTAATGGCCCTTGTGATCCTATTAAGGCAACAATGCCTACCAAAAAATAGTAAAATAATAATCGAATAGTATGCAGTGTTAGATAAATCTGAGGAACCATTCAATAGGAAAAAACCATGTGCTGATGTATTCATGCTCACCTATCTATAAGAGGAATCTGTAAAATATGGTTCAGGTTGAATTGCTTTGTAGAACTGGCATTGAGTGTGTCTAGAATGCCTATGAGTCATAATCAGGATCATAATTGGTCAAGGAATAAAACTATCCAAGTTATATTGGTCCAGGGTATGGAAAGAATATTATTCAAAATAGAATGGTCTAAGGAGAATGAGACAAATGAATATGGTCCAAAAGAGGATAGTTCAGAGTGGGATAAAAAAGAGTCTAGTGGAATATAAATGATCTAAAGTGCCAACGGTTCAGGGTTATACTGGTGTAGAGTAGTAAAAAAATATTGTTCATGTTAGAACGGTCTAGAGTAGGTCAAGATAGAATAAAAATGTTCTAGGATATATTGGTGGGATAAAAGGCCTTTAGCACAAGTTGCCCCTAAGTAAGGGGTCTTGTAGATAATGGTTCAAAAGTCTATCAAGCATATAACCACTTGAGATGTACAATATTCATGGGCTTTGGGAGTTCTTTTCCATCTAGAGTATCTAATCGGTATGCCCCCAATCCATAATTTATTATGATGATGTATGGGCCCAACCAATTAGGTTGGAACTTACCATTCTTCTTGCATTTAACATTAGTGTTCTGATGATTCTCTTTTAAGACCAAATCACCAATTTCAAACTCCCTTGGGAACATATGCTTATTGTAGCTTATATACAATCTGTTTTGATAGGATTACAAATTGTCCACGGTAGCCAAATGCTTACCATCAAAGAGTTTTAGCTCTTGCAACCTGGAAATTCTATAATCCTCATCATCTTCAATATTCTCCAAGGATACTCATAGTGAAGGAAAATCGATCTCAATTGAGATAATAGCTTTTGTGCCATTAATAAGGGAATATGTAGTGGCTCATGTGGGGGTTTGATGACTAGTGCGGTAAGCCCAAAGGGCAAGAAAAATTTGTAAGTGTCAATTATAGCTAACATCATTGAGAATCTTCTTTAAGATTGTAATAATGGTTTTGTTTGACACCTCAGCATGATCATTGCCTTGTGATTTATATGGTGTGGATTTCTTGTGCTTGATTTTGAATTTTACACAAAGAGCCTTAACATCTTAGTTTACAAATGATCTACCATTATCAGATATAATACAGGCTGAGATACCATATCAACAGATGATTTGTTAATGTATGAAGTTGCCAATCTACTTCTCGATGATGTAAGTGAGAGGATTGGCCTTGATCCACTTAGTAAAATACTTGGTAGGAGTAAGAATATGATTATGTCCATCAAAAGATGTTGGGTTAATTTTATCAATGAGATCGAGGCCCCATATAGAAAATGACCATGGTGTAGTAATCGACTATAGTGGCAAAGAAGGTGCATGTATCAAATCACCATATTGTTGGCAAGAAACATAATTTCTAACATAATTACAAGCATTTATTTCCATATTGGGACAAATTAACATGTTTTGATGACCTTTTTGGCTAAAACTACACTGTTAGTGCAAGCCCCACACATTCTTTCATGAACTTCCTTAAATGCCAACTTAGATTCTTCTGAAGATAAACAATGAAGTAGCGTTCCATCATAGTCTTTATGATAAATCATGTTTTCACAAAGGGTATAAGAGGCTATATAATTAAGGAAAAGTTTTTGGAAATTATTGGAAAGGTTAGATAGAAAGATTTGGTTATGAAAATAATTATAAATGTCTAGAAACTAAGGTAGGCAGGTGGGGGATTGGGACCAACAATGGTGCATACCCTTTCTAAATCTAACAAGACATGAGCAGGCTGTAAAAGATTTTCAATGAGAAACTGATACTCTTTAGCACTGCTAGCAATTTGTATCATGGACCCAATTATTTCCATACATTAATAGATATGTTATTGGCCCATGGTACCTATTTAAATTATTGAGATTTGAAGTGAGTCTTGAGATTATCCACAATATACTTGTAGGGTATAACCTTTTCATCATGAGTTTGGTACTGATATGTGGTTTGATTGATAATCAACTAAGAATCTTCATACACCATTGAGCGCTAGATATCCCACTGCACTACAACATGAAGTCCTGCAATAAGTGCTTCATACTCAGTCATATTAAGGTACATTGGCCCATGGTACCTATTTAAATGATAGGGATTTGAAGTAAGTCTTGAGATTATCCACAATATACTTATATGATATAACCTTTTCATCATGAGTTTGGTACTGATATGTGGTTTGATTGATAATCAACTAAGAATCTCCATACACCATTAAGCACTATATATCCCACTGCACTGCAACATGAAGTCCTGAAATAAGTGCTTCATACTCAGCCATATTATTGGTATAATAAAAATTAATATGAAATGCCTTAGGAATCAAATATCCTTGTGGTGTAATCAACAAAATGCTAGCCCCATATCCATAAGAAGTGAAGGAACTAACAAAGTATAGCTTACACTATTTAGGTTCCTACAACCCTTCTATTGTCATAATAGAATCATCTAGAAAATCAAATCTGAGTGGTTGAGTATCTATAATAGGGGCTTCTGCAAGTTGATCTATAATGGCCTACCCCTTGATAGATTCTTGATTCTAGTACTCAACATCAAATTCACTTAAGAGCATGACCCATTTGGCCATGTGGCCTGTGAGAGTTGCTTTGTATAATAAATATTTGAGGGGGTCCACTTTAGCAATTACAATAGTTTTGTTATTCAACATATAGTGTCATAACTTTTGGGAGGCAAACACCATTGCTAAACAAGCCTTCTCAATAGGCGTATAATTATGCTCATAATCCACAAGTGTGCAACTTAAATAGTAAATTGCATGTTCCTTTCCTTCCTCATCATGCTTGGCCAAGAGCGCCCCTAGTGCATTTTTGGTCACTAAAATATAAAGAATCAATGGTTGTTCAGGTGTTGGCGGTCTCAAAACTAGTGAGATGTCTAAGTATGTTATGAGCTTCATAAATGTTGATTGACATTTGGCATCCCATTAAAAATTAACCCCTTTCTTCAAGAGATGTGTAAATGGGTGGCATTTATCTGGTAGTTTTGAAATGAACCTATGAATAGATTGAATCCTTCCTTACAGGCTATGGAGTTATATGAGATTTGAAGGTGGAGGCATTTCTATAATGGCCTTGAACTTATTAGGGTCTAATTCAATCCCTCTTTATGACACAATGAATCCTAACAATTTTATCAAAGTGACACCAAAGACATACTTCTTAGGATTCAGACAGACCTTGTACTCATGAAGTCTCTCAAAGATTCTTCGTAGAACATTAGGATATTCAACACGTGTTATTGATTTAGTTACGATGTCATCAACATGATATTCAATAATATCACACATCATGTCATGGAATATGACAGTCATAGCATGCTGATAGGTGGCCTTAGCATTCTTCATCATCTTTAGGTCATGCCTTATGATTATCTCTAAAATCAGTATAAAGACATTTTCCCTATGGCTTTTTGTTGATTGGGACTATATTTAATATCCATTTAGAATAATCCAATGGTATGATGAAGCCTTCCCCTAATAGTTTCTCCAGTTATGCTTTTACCAAAATAATGATGCATGGATGCATCTTTCTTGATTTCTATTTGACTGGCTTAGCATATGGATGGACAACAAGTCGATGCACAACCAAGTCAAGGTCTAAGCTTGGCATGCCAGAGTAAGCCCATGTAAAGATATCAATGAAATCCCATATAATGGTGATAATTTGGTCACACTCTTCATCAGTGAGGGAGGCTTCAAGATAAATTTTTTTGGGATTATCATAAGTCCCCAAGTTCACTTTAGTAGTGTTTTCTACAAGGAGTGTAGAATCATCTTCTAGAATAATAGGTAGCATTTGATCTTGATCCTCTTCTTTTGCTTCAGCTTTTGGTTGTTCTTGCCAAAGATATGGATAATGAAATGAATCTGAATCTACCAATTCAAGAGGTGTCTAATTAGTAAATATCTCTACAAAATCAAGGGCGAGCCACTCACAAACTTTATATTGTTTTGATGTGATGCTGGTACTGGATATGGAGCTAGGGCTTGATGGACCTTGTGCGTCCTTCAGAGATGAGCAAACTTCCCCATCCAAGATCACCTAAAATAGGTTTTCACTCAAGGTATTATCTTTTTATTTACTATTTCCCTGATCAATGAGTGTCTCAAAGAGGTTTTCACTTGAGGATCTCAATGTTTTATATTTTTCATGGCCAAAAAAGTTTGTCTTCTCTCCAAAGTAGGAAAAAGGGTCTAAAGAGAAGTTAAAGCCTTGTTTATGATCACTAATTGGCAATATGTCTCTAAGGCCCATGTACTCGATAATAGATTATTCATTTTGGAATTCATCAAGGGGTATGACAGAATTTTGCTTGTCCCAATCAATGAGTTTGGGATAGAAAGGCAAAGGGAACAATGGGATGTGATAGTCATAATGGATTTTGATTCAAATAAGTCTGTGTCAACAAGTTCATCATAAATACTATAATGGGACACTGCATTACTGTCAGGAAAAAGTCACTATCAAAATACATGAGGTCACCCCCAGGTGGTATAAATCTAAGACCTTGATTCATGTTAGGTTTACCAGTTGATAATGGTTCCAGGATTCCTTGTTCTCATGGCCCGAGGCCTTTTCCTGTATAATCAAAATTATCCATAATTTGATTAGGAATAGGATATTTAGGATTCTAAAAATAATCAATGATGCCATCATAATATAACCAGTCTCTTTCAATGAAATCTTCTTGATCCTGATTTGGTGAAGTAGAAAGTATGAATACCATTGGTGGTTTTTGTGTATCTGTTTGGGTTTTCTAAAAGATTTAAGAGACTTTGGTAATTGAGAAATGTGGAAAGAACCTTTCAAATGCTATGTGTAAATTCCTACATCCTCTATAGTGACCTGTTGTGCAAGGGTTGTGGGAAATGGATCAACTAAAGTAGAAGTAAGGTCACTTAGGTTGACATAATTAGATTTGGGCAGATGCAAAACTATTTATTTATTCTTCTTCATGATGAATTCAGAACCAGGGCAATAGTTATAATTATAAAATTTAGCCTTTAGGTGTTTGTAATACTGGTAGGGTTGCAAATCGATAGGAATGGTGACTTCAATCCCATCATGGGGGAACTTGAGGCACTGATGTAAAGTAGATCGGCTGGCCTGTACTTCATGGATCCAAAGAAGACCAAGAAGTATGTTATAAAGCAACTCAATATACACAATATGTAAATAAGTATGATGGGATACAAACCCAATAATGTTTGGCAAATAGATAGTTACAAAATATTCCCTTTTGACGTTATCATATGTCTTGATTGTGATTGTCTCTAGCTAGATGTCTACTAGCTTGAGGGACACTATGTTCAATCCTAAGCCATTATCTATAAAAACCCACTCGATTTTATGGTTTTTAATGATGACCTCAATATATAAGGGGTTATTATGGCTATGACCAAGAGTGGACATGTCTCCTTGATCAAATGTAACCTATTAGAATGGAGATAAATGGCCTACAAGTGTTTGAAATTGTTCACGGTTAATGTATTGGGGAATAGTGGATTGTTGAAGGAAGTCATTCAAAATAGTTCTATAGACTTCAGATGTATGTAAAAGATCTAAGATAGAAATTTACACATGGGTTTTACTTGGTCTGAGATACTATATATATTTTCAATAGAAACATGAGAAGGTTTAGCCTTGGTTGGTATAGTGTTCAACTTTAGATCTGAAGGCATAGTGTTCACATTGGGTCTAGTGTTGGAATAGGGCAAAGGGCCATGAAGGGTGACTCAAAGCATCTAGTTATGATAGTGCAATCTAGAGTTGGTAAGGAGCCATTATAATTAGAAGTCAAAGGCAAAGGGCCTTAGATGGTGACTCACAAGTGTCTAGTTGCATTTGCATAATTTTGAGTCGACAAGGAGCCATTATAATTAGAAGAAGGGGAAGGCAAAGGGCCTTGGATAGTGACTCATGAGCATCTAGTTGGATTGGCATAATTTTGAGTTGATAAGGAGCCATTATAATTAGAAAAAGAGGGTCCAAAGATAGTAACTCATAGAAACTGAGGTGCAATAGAATAGGTTATACCTGACATGACATTACTTGAAGGGGAGGGTGTTGACCCTATAATGAGGGGTCTAGTACTTCAAGAATCATGGGGAGGTTCACGAGTTTTGATAATGATGGTGGTAACATGGTTTGTATAAATATGCCCCACAGTGCTATTATAATCATAAGGCATGTTGTTATAACTAAGGTTGATGATGATCACGCTAATTATGATTTTGGTTTTGTGCTTGTTGATGTTAATTTTGTCCTTAGTTCTGATTATTTATTATTGGCTATTGATTGTGCTTAGGAAATGGATCTTTGTAAATGCCCATATCCTGATTAGTGTTTTGTGTGGCAAGTTTTTTTTCAACTTCACCACTTTTAATCAAATATTCAATAAGATGTATCAATTAAACACATCGATAAGCACCATGGCCAATAACACGATTGAATTTTCAAAAGTCATCTACCCAATGCCATTCAGGTTTGGGTTAATCTTTAGGAAATGGTATTGGTATAGGCCACATAATTAGATTGACTTCTATAAGATTTTGAAACATGGCTTCAACAGGTTCTCCTTGTTTGATAAAAAATATATATTTATTGAATGTCATGGAAGAACCCTTTGCAAAGTGGTTGATGGATTAGGTGGGGTTAACTACACATTTGGAGCTAGTGGAGCCTACACCATTTGCACGTGTCTAGATTCAATCACCCTATTCCTTAACATGTTCTTGTTCTTATGAAACCCTTTAGGTTTCTCTACTGTAACAACTTAAATAGGTGATTGGGTCTAATTAGATGTTTGAACCTGAGAGTAAATCTTGATAAAGACCTTTGGTAATAAGTGCCTTTTCAATCTGCACACCCTTGTCTATAATTTCATTAAATGTGTTTACACAAATGAGTCATAGATTATTAACCACCTCAGGGTGTAGGTTCTATGCAAAAATATTGGCCAGTTGTTTATCTGGAAAATTGTGTTGAAAGCATATAGACAATGCTCTCCATCATTATAGATATGCTGTGAAGCTTTCCCCATCTCATTGTTTGGATTTGCATAAGTTGACCACAATCAACTCATGTTTAATATTATAAGATAAATGGTTGACAATTTTTTTAGATAAATCATTCCAATCTACCACCAATCCCTTAGGTAACTTGAGGAGCTAGTCTAAACCCTATCCATCCAAACTATGTGGAAACAAGTGAAGCAGTTAAACATTGCTATAAGATACCTCTTGGCACAATATAAAGAATACTTGAATATGTTCTCGAGGGTCACCCTTCCCTTTATATTTGTCAAATTTGGGTTCCTCAAAATGAGGTAGAAAGGGGACTTGGAGAATACTTAAGTCAAATGGATATGGGCATATCTCGTCAAATTTATATTTTTGAATCAACTTCGCATCTCCAATTTTAACATGGTTCCCTTCATTGAATTCCACTCTTGCATGTTTGGTGCATTTATAGGTGGAATATAATTTTTTTGGGGTGGTATGTGCTCTATTGCATTATTTTATTAGGGATAAAAACACTATCATCTACAACTTTATTTTAGTTTAATCCTAGAGTCGAGTAGGTTAGCCACTGATTCTTAGGGGGTTGATGAACATTTCCTAAAATATTTTACCATGAATTATAAGGGTTTTATTGATTTTTAGAAGTCTATGGTCTATTCACCAAAGTACGTGTCACTTGGGACAAACTTGTCAAAGTGTTTTGAACAATACCCCCAAAATGTGCTGAGTTTTTCATCCTTTGGTTCTATGAAGGGACAAGAGCCTCTTGGTGATTGAAAAAAGTGTGTTCAGTGTCTGGCGAATCATGTTGCAAAACCTCTCTTGTTTTGTTTTATTCAATTGAGATGCCATGATATATCATAGATGTGTTCTCAACGAGAGTATGATGTGTTTGTTCTACCACATTCACTTTTTTTATAAGCATTATTGTTTATCAAAGTTGTAGCCAAAGAGTTTGTTAAGTCTGTGATAAGCTAGTCTGTATACTATAGATTGATTTTCTTGATTTAGGTAGTAAGATCTTGATCATTGGGAACAAACTCTATAAGTGCTTCCTTTCCTTTGCTAGAAGAAGCAATGTTGGATTTTTCAATATGAGTGAGAGATTAGTCCCATTGTTTCTCATCTACCCTAACAAGTGTATGTAATTATTCTATAGGGAAATCTGGTGGTAACCTAGTGTCTGATTCTATCAACTTTAGGAGGGATTCATCTTTGTCTTCTAAGGGTTGATGTTCATAATAATATTCTTAAGACCCTATGGTTGTTAGGATATCTTTAAACATAATAGAGTTTTCTTGTCCATCATAAAAATGCTCTTCCTCGTAACTAGGGTCGTAAGAGACCCCACTAGGGGTATACCTTTGCATCATGGTTGGAAGGTTATTTTCCTCATTTACTAAGATGTGAAATGTGTTTTACAATTGTTAAAAGGTGTGTTTGGAATTTATTCAAACAAATGATAAGGTAAAATGAGACTATAAAAATAAGTGGTGTAGTACCACATAATTAGAAGAAATGGTTATGAATTTACTCAACTTTGGTGGGTTGAAATCATCAAATTAGAAAAGGGTAAGATAGCTTTAAAACCTAAAGTGCAGGCTAACACAACAAACTTAGGTCAAAAATATGTCAATGCCATAAAATATAGATACAACTATGATGAGTTGAGACTATAAAATTAGAAGAGGGTCTTTTTCATTAGGAAGATAACAATGTGAACCAAGAAGCTCAAAAAGTGAATTAACACAAGAACTCCTAAGTATAAAGCTAAAACCAAATGGGTAACACATTGTTACCATATGGTAATAGGATTTAGAATGGTCTATGAACTTAGAGCAAGAGAGAATACAAGATGATATAAGTCCACAATGAGAATAAAAAGGATGATGAGTTGAGATAACATCTTTCAATCCAAATGAGAAATCATACCCAAGTTTACTTAAACCAAGTATGAATGACAAACTGATAGCACCTTAGCCTAAAAATTAGAAAGGTGAGATTTTTAATTTAGATAAAAATGAAGGACTTTGAGATTTTACAAAGTGGGCAAATGGTCTAGACTCAAATGGACAAGATGACAATGTTGTTCATAAAATACAAACACAATGTTCTAAATGATGTTTTAAAGAAGGCAATAAATGATTTTGATTTGGTCAACGTAATGCCTCTTTAGTTAAACAGAATGGTGTTTAAAAAAGTGTTTGGGTTCTTATTGTGTTTTAGTTTTTAACAATTTAGACTCAAAAATACCAAGTAAAGGATAAAATGACAAAACACCTAAGTGTAACGTCTAAAGTCCTAAAACTGACAAGGTTGCATGGTACTATCAACTTATATCTGAATACATGCTTTTGAGAGGATTTTAATTGTTAATCCAAAAATGAAAGAACATGAAAAGTAGGATTTTTAGGCCCCCTCTTCTCTCAAGAGATTGTACGATGACATGGATCTTTAGTCTACTTGCCCTGCATCAATAATATGTCCATGGTAAGTGAAGTTGTTCTAAAACTAAATTTTTGCATGTCTAGATGGTCCTAAGTGTGGCTAACACTAGAGATTGTCACATAAATTAAATATACATCAATTGACTTGTTATGAAAACGTCTTGTCTTTTTCACAACCACTACATCCATCACTTTCTTAGTGTAGTGCAATGTTTGAATTGATCATACATTATGAGGGTAGCAGTCATTAATGAAAGTAGTTTAAACATTCAAACTACCTTCATGGTGATTCACCAACTTAATTTATATATCCTACCAAGGAATGGGGTTGAAATGATGCCTAGAGATGAATTATTAGGTTAATGTTTCCTTAAAGAACCTGTGAGGAGGCAATGAACTCCTGCTCACAAGATAAAATCCATGAAAAATAAAGACAAGTGAAAAGACTTTAGATACGAGTTTGGGTCACCCAAACCATACAGATTTGAGGAAGGCCTTAATGATGTTCTTTTCATGATTTTTGGACAAAATTGATTGAGGTAAATAATGAGCACTTTTGGTCACCTGAGTTCCCTAAAGGGGATGGGGGAGAGCATACACACGTTAATGATTTTGATAAAACAAACAACTTTCAATAAGCAAGCATAAAACAAACATCTCTTAGGAGTATGTAACTAAGTGTGAGATTTTATTTTATTGCACCAAAGTGTGATTTTTTATGAAATTTTAACCCCTTTGTGTTAGTTGAAAAACATGAAAAAACTTCATAAACAACTAAGCATAAAAACAACTAAGTTTGTTTTAGGCACCAAACAAAATGTGCAAGATTTAACCACTTTGAAACTTTGATTTTTTCCACCTTAAGACCTAAAATTTGTTAGAGGGTTTGATTGCTTAGAAGCTTAAATGTGAATGAGAAAATAAGGTTTTAGATTTAACTCTCTAGTTTCCTATTTTCCTATCTGAGAGTGATCAATGTCGATTTATGCAGGGATCAATGTCGATTAACTAAAATTGATGTCGATCGATCTAACAGGGATCGATGATAGTTCTTGTAAAAACATAAAAAAATAAAATATGGATTTCACAAAAAGACTATTAGAAAAACAATCATAAAAATCAAATATCTCTTTGGATCCTGTAGGAAAATAGTCAAGCAGCCAATATGCAAGTTTTTAAACACAATAAACTAAAAAACTAAAAAAAACTCATTAATCATGTTTTTCACCATGCTCTATTCTTCACATAGGGGTCAATGTCAATTCTAGAATAATCAACATCATTCTGAGAGAATCGATGTCGGTCTCTATGTAAACTGTGTGTTGTGTAAAAAATAGAAATACGTAAAAATTAAAGTTAAAACTTGAATTTTAAAGATTATGAAGCATCCATTAGCAAAACTAAGAGTTACATACTAATCTCCTTAGTTGTATGAGATGATTTGTCCCACCAAATGTGTCAAAATTTAGAGTAAGATTACAAAGCAATTTAGTCCATGCGTTAGTAGAGAAAAACCCAAAATAATCATAGAGGACTCAAAGTGCTAAGCCCACTCCCTCAAGGGGTGTTGTTAAGGAAATCTAAAAGCTATTTAAGAAATGAATATACCATCAAACCTTCCAAATAACATCCCTCCTTTCAAGAGCATTAAAGAAGCATGATTTTCTCTATATTTGGTGCTCGAAGTCTTTGTCAATGAAGAGTAGCATGCTCCTCCATCATTTCCTAGTGCACCAATGGCTTAGGCTCACAAGATTTGATCAATTTATGCAAACAAGTGAAGCTTGTTGATTGTAATTTCTGCATAATAAGTTTGCATAACGGAAGCTTAAGAATGGTGATCTTGGCTCACTTATTTATAGTTTTCTAAAAATGTTCAGAATCAACCATGACCATCCATATTGATATCAAGATGTGTGGCCATGGATTAATTCAATTTTGGAGGGATAAGTCATAAATATTTTCATTAATATTTGGAAGAATGGGGCATTAATGAGGCATGGGAGGGATTAATCTTGATATTTGTTCCATTAATGGCTTATGAATGCCACCCACTGATGATGTCATAGGGTGATGCAAATTTGATGAATGAATTTTCAATTAATATATTTTCAATAACTTCCATGGATTTATCACTTAGGCTCTTTATTTGGTTTAATTTGCTTAAGTGGTTTTAATTATTTTTCTGAAATTCTTTGAAAATTGGTTATTCATTTAATCAAATTGGTCAAAATGTCAATTTATTGAGTCATAATTAGACTGGAGTATAATTAGAAGAAGGTGTTAGTTGTGTATAGAACAATACCCTAGTTAGGGCATTATGGATGCAGAATAACACATGTATGTGATGTGTGCTATCGAATTAGAAGAATTCAATGGTCTAGAGCATCGTTTTACATGATTGTAATTTGAATCAAAGTTATTTAAGAAAAAATAATAATCATGTAAATTGCATTGCCCCATTCAAGAATACATTAACCTAAATTGGCACGTGCACGTGATAAATTCAAACCATTTAACATGTTTTAGTGATTTTGGCCCAGATTGTGCATTGTCATATAATGTTACTTAGATTGACAATTTTAGCTCAATAGTGATAGGAATTGGATCTCTACACCAAGTGGTAGCATTATGGGGAACCAGAATGCCAGAGGCATTAAGCCTTTAACTAGGTTTATTCATCCCATTCTGGGGACTCAGAACCTTGGAGGCATTAAGCCTTTGGGCTAACCCTATTGAGCTTTTGCAGTCTCATGGAGCTACGAAATGGAAACATTCTAAGGGCCTAAAATGCTAGAGGTATTAAGCCTTTGACCAAGCTTCCTCAGCAAATTCTAGGGATTCAGAACCTTGGAGGCATTAGGCCTTTTGGCTAAGTTCCTAAGCTTTCATAGTCCCATAGAGCTATCAAGTGGCAACATTCTATAGACCTAGAATGTTGGAGGAGTTAAACCTTTGGTTGGGCTTCCTCAACCCATTCTAGGGACTCATAACCCCAGAGGCATTAAGCTTTTGGGCTAAGCCTTTTGAGCTTTTACAATCCCATGAAACTGTCAACTGGTAGCATTTTAGGGACCCAGAACATCAAAGGCATTGAGCCTTTGGTTGGAATTCCTCAGCCCATTCTAGGGACTTGAAACCTTAGAGGCATTAGGCCTTTGGGTTAAGTCTCTCGAGCTTTTGTAGTCCTATAGAGCTACCAAGTGGAAACATTCCAGGGACTTGAAACATTAGAGGTATTAAAACTTTGGCCAAGCTTCCTCAACCTCATAGAGATGCAAAGTGGTAGTATTCTAGGGACTCGAAACCCTAAAGGCATTAAGCCTTTGGGCTAGGCCTCCTAAGCTTTTACAGTCTCATGGCACTGAAAAGTGGTAGCATCATGGGAATTCAAAGCGACAAGGGCATTAGGCAACTAAGATGAGATTATGATAATTCATTCTTAAAAATAGAATTTAGTAGAATTCATCTTTCTAGAAATAAGGGTTTGATACCTTGATTTTTGGATTTGGGGGTACCCTAGACCCCCTGTGACAATAGTGGGGCGGGGGGGGGGGAGGCGATGCCCCCCACACTCCCCCTGTTAAGCAGTAGAATACAAACTACACCACAAAGGGATCCAACATTTAACTTTGTTGTCATATATTTAACAATTATGATGGTTCTTATATATCAAGAAATCAAAAGAACATACTATTTCTTAAAAACATGATAAGCTAAGTAGCATTATCTAATGCTTCGTTATCTTAGGTTTATTGAATTGTGTTAGATCAAGAATAATATCAAAAATATAATACACCACTTTTTTGACCATATTATACTTTTAGATATAATAAAATAAAAATAACCTCTCTAATTATGATGCAATCATGTAAAATTCATATAGATTCTAATTCATTTAAAATCTTTTGTTTCCAATCATGGCATACTTCCAAGCAAATGAGAAAATTATCAAGATTATAGATATCATACATGTCCATTTTTCCTAAAAATTACAGTTTGCACTTGATTCTACATATGATTACATGTCCTCTAAAATACTCTCTTACAAATGCAAAGTGACACTGCGTTCAACCACTTTTAAAAACAAAATTTAGGACATCAGTTCCCAAATGTCAAATTTATCTTTGCACGAGTTACCCAACTCATTTAAATTTTAATGCATGTCCCTACCATTTTTGTCATGGACATGACACATTTTTTGTCTTATTGGCTACCTTCTTTCCTAACTCTCTGACAAGTCCATGTTAAACCACAAATCGAATACTCTAGAGACTCAGCGATGACCATTGCACCCAATCTCAAGCCACCATATGGCATGAAAAAACATCTATAAACAGAATAAATGCCCACTTCACATAATGTCAAACACCCAACCTCATCAAATCAAACGTTACAATTTATTTACAATAAATATTAAAACCACCTCATAACACTTATTTAATATATAATTCTTCTAATTATGTAAAGATAAAATATACACTCTCTCCCATACTTTATAAATATGATATCAATTTTTTATCTCTACCCTATTATTTAAGATGAAAAAATTGGTTAGGATACAAGGTGGGGATGAGAAAAAAAAAATAGAGATACCAAATAAAGCCAAGATATAAAGAACCATATATTTTTTCAATAATCATTTATTAATGTGGATAAGAAATTAATTCTAATTTATTTTTACTATTTGTTAATATATGTAAAAGTTTTATTAGAACCATGAACAAAAGTGAAATACACTTGGATTTACATTATCGATTCATTTATTATAATATAATTTTCGAAAGTTATCATCTTACATCTTTCTTATATAATTCTTATTTGGGAAATACGTTCAACGAAATTATAATTATTGGAGTAGGGTTCTCTTTAAACTTGCACCCTTGTATAAAATTTATTCCCAAACCTTTTAGATAATGATTAAATATGTTTAATGTTTTAATATTTTCAATAATATATATTTTTTAAAATATTTGTTTTTATTTATTCATTAATTAATAAAAATATGTTATATTATAGCAATTTTTCTTATTTTTTATATTTAATTTGATTTATAAGAAAAAATTTAAGAAATTTATTGGAAAAAAATTATAGAATGGATGATGAATCTCGATGATATGTGATTCGAAAAAGTGAAGAATCTTATAAAATTGATATTTGGGATCATGAAGACTTAAAAAAGCTAGGATTTTTTTGTAAATGAAAATTCGAAGCTTGAAAAACTTTTATAATTAAATTAAAACATTTGACAAATTTAGTACTAAACTTTGTAAAATAAAGAATAAGCATTGTAGGAAGAAAAAATCCTTGCAAAAAATAATCATAGGCTTTAAAAAACCCATGGAAAATTATAGTAAGCTTAGAAATGCATTATAGGCCTTAAAAGTATTATAGGTTAGGTAAAACATTGTAAGCTTTGAAAAGCATCGCATCCATAGAAAATTATCACAAGCCTTGAAAACCATCATAATCCTAAAACTGCATCACAACCTTGGCAAGGAATCAAAATCTTAGAAAAATATTGCGATTTTGAAAAATAATCACAAAATTCGGAAAACATTGTGGGATTGAAAAATTATTAAAGGCATGAAAAAGCATCATAGTTTTAGAAAATCAACATGATCTAGTAAAAGCATCACTAACATAGAAAAGTATCATCAGATTGGAAAAACATCATGGGTATAGAAAAACATCATGGGCATAGAAAAACATCATGGGCATAGAAAAACATCACATGTTTGGAAAAAATTGCATACCTAGAAAAATAATGTAAGCTTGAAAAATACATGTCCGAAAAATATAATAGGCATGAAAAAACATTGTAATCTACTAAAAGTTCATAAATGTATAAAAATGCATAAATGATCACAAACATTTTATATGGGGTAAAATCATGAATCTTAGTTATAAAATTAAGTGTTAACCAAAAAATTGTAAACTACAACATTGTAAATATTTTGAATTAGATTTATAGATTTATGTGTAAGTTGTAAAATGCAACAATAAAGTGTTTTGTTAAATTGATTTAGATAAAAAAAATGTTTGATGTATTCTTATGTTAAGTCATTGATTTATTCAACTTTGTTAAACTTTCACAATGTCAAAATCACAAGGATGGAAAAACAATGCTTAAATACAAGTATACACATATATAAAAATATACATAATATATTGTAAGATTAAATATAATTGGTTCGTTTAATTAAATTTTAAAATTTCCTTCTAAATTTTTAACAAATGTGATCTAAGGGCCCATAAATTATTTGGCAATCTAAACTTATTTTAAAATTATGGATTATCAAATTATTGACGATTTAAAAAAAAAACCTATTAAACTCAAAAATTATTTGACTATTTGTATAAAAATAATAATATATATAATATTTTTTAACGATGTATTATACATATTAATATGAAAAATAACTAATTACTAATCTAAAAAACGCTATAAATAACTCAATTACAAATATTCATTGCTAAAAATTTCTTAAATACTTAATCCCTTTCAAAATGTTAACCATCCATTAATTAGTAAATTCTATGTTATGTTGTGGCAATTTCAATATTAATACTTTCCTTATTTTCTTATACTTAAGGTAGGCATTTAAGCCATATCACAGCCCCTATGTTATGTTGTAGAAATTGATAATCTATGACCTTTAAAAATAATTAAAAATAATTTCCCACTAACACTTCCATACTTCCATTCTCTTATCCGGAGGATTGAAGACAGACAGTATCACAAATTCATCAAGGTGAAGTGAGAACTAAGCTTTAATTGAAGCCAAAAACTTAATTACTACTAATACATCCATGTTCATTCTGTTGAACAAATCGTTAAAAATGGTAAAGATAGGATATTGACTTTGTTATCACTGGGCTTGATAATTCACCCATGCATGTTGGTTGGATAGATGGATGAATGATAAAGCTTATGTTTTTGTTTAGCACCTTATAACTCAATGTATGTAGGGACTCTTTTGATTTATTTGATGTATAATTAATTGTTGTATATAACATCTAATATTTGTTATATTTATTTGATATTTTTTTTAAAAAAATTTCCAATGAATTTGATTGGAGAATTATTATTCACATTATTATTGAAAGAATATCAATTAAAGTTTTATCAAATTAAAATATTAAGCTTTAAAGATATATGATTTTTTTGAACCTAACATTAACAGTATTACTTTTGAATAATTTATTTATTAGGTATTTCTATTTTGTGTGGAAAGTGCATACTAAAATATATCCACCTGACACTCCAAAATCTCAAATAATAAATCTAGGACATTGCTTTAAGGTTTTGTTAGGGTTTTTTATATGCTTGATCTTGTCATACTATCATTAACACTTGACAAGAACTTTTTTGAAAGGGCCATATTTTGATTATGTTGCATCTACTCGATCATCGCTTTTGTCTATTTAATGTCCTTCTTGGTTCCTGCAACATTTGATACAAATCTGTGGAGTCCGATGGTGTGAAAGTGAGCACAAAAAATTGTTTCCAAAGTCTTCCTTAAGGTAATTATCTTACCCTTGAAAGCCTTCCTGATGTTATTTTAGATTGCCTTGAATTTGATAAGGTATGCAATTACTTTGAGTAATTTACTTTAGTTGGATATTTTATTAGTCATGTCCCTATTGAAAACACCTTTAGATATTAGGTTCATAGTACATGGATGGCCACTCATGGTGTTAAACTTGAGGGTGTCTCCAAAACATGACCAAGTGTTCTCTTTTTATTTAAATTTAATAATATTGATCACCATCAAGCCATTGTTAATCATGGCCCTGGTTCATTTGTAACACACTTATCACGTTTTCTCATTGGACCTAAGCTTTTGTCATCTTTGAGGATGTAAAATTTAAAATCCTTGTCTAAATAGAGTTTCTTAACCTCCCTATGTCGTTTTAGAGTTTTGTGCATCGGTTGATTAAACCCTTATGACATTTTATAGGGCTTGAAAAAGACAATTTTATTGTGGCCCACCTCAAGAATGTGTTTACGTGGAAGTGGATCTTTAAAAAGATCTCAAGGAGACAATTGATATCCAAATAGGTGACAAACATTTTACTCAACTTGTATTTTACATCATATGCCTAATATTTGTTTCCATTATCAAGCCACATTCATAAATATGTGGACACCCATTGATGGCCAATTCCAAGCCCACCTCGTCACCCAAAACCTCTCGCAAGGTGAATAAATGTGCTCAAATGTCTTTTGAAAAATAGACTACTGTGTCTAATAAGAATAATAACCAAAAATATTGTATGACAGCCAAGGCCCCAGCCATTATGCACAAACCCATAGGTGGTTCATCAACTGTCACTAAATAATTAACCCCCACTTCTCAACAAGTGGTGCCACCTATTGTTTGCACCCCATAGGCTTTTGAATTTTTCTCTAGTTCTCAAAGCCATGCAATGGTTTCTTAGATATAGCCACCTCTTGAGGCAAAATATTTAGAGAATATAGTGGTGTTTAATGCCAAGTCAGTCACGTCGGAGAGCATAGTACTTCTCCACCACCCAAAGATGGTGAGTATGTGCAAGATAAACAACATGTATTTTAGTTAGGTGACTTTATGACATATAACCATCAATCCTATATTGCTACTAGATTTTTAGTTTTAGCTAAGATTAATGAGGAAACCACTATGCAAATAAAGGTTAATCAATGACAATGTAAATTTGGAATGTGTAAGGCCTTACTTACATGACCCAAAAGTATATTGTAAGGGATACATTTCAATTATTTGTCGATATAAAAATTCCCTATTTATGGATTTTCTCTCACTTCCATCTCAAATCAATTTGGTCGGGTGTTGTTTGCCAGATGTTAGCTCATGGAAGTGGACATGGGGGTGTGGTTACTTTAATTACCCCTTCCTTTTTGTTAAATATTCTCACTTTTGGTTCATACCCCACTCATCATGTTATGTGGACCATCTTCTGCTTTATTGGTTGTTCCTTTGGTATTTTCAACATTTATGCATTCAATGACACTTTTGAGAGGATAAACTTTTGGTGGTGGATGGCTGACGATTTAAGTATGTTTGAGTCTTGAGAAGAAAAAGAGTGGTTAATCCCAATGTGATGGTGCATCAATAAAAGAGAGGCATGGTTTGACATGAGAAACAAACTTGGCCTATTTCCAACCACCATCACTACCTTCTTTCCACCTTGCCATGGTTCACATGGTCCAAAATTTGGCAAGGAAATGAAAGGGTGGCAAAAAAAATGGAAAAAACTTTATTTTTAGAGAAAATATTTTTACATTTGACAATAATTTTGACTATAATCATCCCAGATGTTTTGATTTCATACCACCTTCGTATTGAGTTTGAAATAGAATGGATTACTCCTCAAGTAATGAATGTCAACTCACAATTTTACTTGAATACTACTCACTTGCATCACTCCTAGACCAAGAATCACATTATTAAAATTTGGAACTTTGTCCCTTTGCTTTTTGGAGCTTCTGATGGATTGAATGGTGAAAATGATATCAATTAGATCAAAAATAATTACGCATTTATGGCTGACAAGCAATTATGTTCTGGCACAAAGCCCATGATTCTTCACACCATGAATTAATTCGTGTTTCATAGGAATCAAAATATTCTCCTTTCAGTGAGGATTTCCAAAATCAAACTGCCTTATGGAGACACAAATTCAAGGTGGAGAAGAATTATCAAGTTAGGGAGCCTAAATACAGACACAAATGCATTAGTTAAAAATCAAAGATAGAGCCTCCAAGGTCCAAGGAATTCTTCACTCTTCTTCATTTCAATCAAGTGGTCTATTGTGTTAAATGCATCCAAGAAGTTGATTTTCATCTTACACACTTTCCTAATATCTTGAAAGTCTTTTTATCTCTTTATCATATCATTTTTGTTTCTCAACCTTCCATAACAAAGCGAGAATGTGCTTTATTTAATTGCCTCTAAGTGGTTCTGAAGGTCAATAGGTGGTGTGTGATCAATTTCTCTCCATTGAGAAGCTCAAGAGGCCATTATGAAAATTGTTGTTGACAAATCCCCTTGTATTGATGGGTTTCCATGTGATTTCTCCCAGGAATTTTGGGATACAGTGGGCTTGGATTTACACAAATTTTACCTTGAAGCTATTCAAACCAATTTTATTTGAAAACTTATTAATCAAGATATTATAAAGTCCTTTCTCAAACCTAGATAATTAAATCTTATTACTAGTTGGTGGCCCATTAAATTCTTAATATCTCATATAAAATTATTGTTAAAGCTCTTGCTCTTAGGGTTAGGTATTTGTTAGCTCTTATTATTTGCCCTGAGTAAACGATATCTATTTGCAATAGATACATCCTTGACAACATTATTGTTGTTTGGGAGGGATGAAATGGGTCATAAGATCTCAACAGAAGGTTCTGCTTATCAAAATTGATTTTAAAAATTTTGTACAAAATTGAGTGGCCATTAATTTTGGCAATGCTTTAGATTCTAAGGTTTGGATCTAGGTTTGTTAGTATTATTGAAAGGTTTTTCCAGGATGCTAGTGCATGTATCACCATCAATGGTGTTCAATTTGAGCAGTTTGGAATTTTTCATTCTATTTGTTAAGGGTGTGTTCTTTCCCATTCTCTATATGTGTTGGCTATTGAGGGGTTTAATTATTTGTTGGAAGACTACTCCTTTAGAGGGCTAGTTAAATATATTTCACTTCCTCACTCTCATAAACATATGGTTAATGAGAACCTTTCTGATGGCTCCTTTCTCACACTAGTTGAAGAGGAAACTTCCATATCTAATGTTACGGAATGCATGGAGGTGTTATGCTTAGCCTCTGGCTTCTCCATCCAATTGAATAAAACTTAGTGCTACAGATAGTCTTTTTCCACCTTGCCCAATTGGTTGCTTCCATATAAATGACATTGGATTTAGCTTAGTGAACAACTGAAATTTCTAGACATTCCCTTTGCGTTTTAAACTTCAAAAATTTTGATTTATGGGGTTATGTGGTCTAAAGGGTTGAGAAGAAAAACTACATATTGGATCTTTAAGCCAATCACCTTAGTAGAAGATTTAAAATTTATTCTAAAGTGTTGGCTACCACACATGTATAGTATTCCTCTTGTTGGGCTCCTTTTGAGGCTACCTATGCCACACTTGAGAGAATTCTAAGGGACTTCTTCTGGGCCAATTCCAAAGGCAATAACGGATTTCATCGTGTTGCCTGAGATATTTATTGTAAGCCAAGATCTCTAGGGGGCCTTGGTATTTTAGATATCAAAATCCAAAGGCTATGTGTTTTGTGCCAAATGAATCATTTGTGCCTTAAATGGTAAAACATTCCAAAAAATTCTTCTTAGGAATTATATCACACAAGGCAATCCTATGGGAAAGGTAGCCTGGAAAGTTTTGAATCTTTAATCTTTCCTACTCACATAGGTCCTTATCATCATTGTTGGCACTTTTATTGTTAAGAGTATCTAGAAGGCTTGGGAGCTTCTCAAAAGACACTAAATTTGGGACGGAGATGGTTTTAAGTCTAGGCTTTCTTTAAATTCTCATTCTTTGTAATGGTCTCCTGCTCATACTTTTCATGAGGTGCCCTTTGATCTTGTGCATTAGATTAAAAGTCTAAGGCTATTTAGAAAATGCATCAAGGTTGTCTCTAACCTCTTTCATAAGAAAACTAGGGAATGGGTGCCTTAGCACATTCTAAGGGATCAATACCAATTACAGGTCAATGATTAGAAATCAGTATTAAAAATTTAGAATGCCATACTTGATGTGTATCTCCACAAGATAGGTGTTCAATCACCTTCTAGATGGTGGACAGATTGGAAATGGCCAATTGAGACCCTCTTTCACCAGTACAAATCTCAGTTATATTATCAACTCCTCTCTCCAAAAATCTTCAAGTTGATGCTCTTAATGCCAAAAGGAAATTAAATTTCATAGAGTAAGTGTGGAAAAGATGATTTGAGCATGTGTGGGCTATTATCATAGGCCCTAAGCAAGCACATTTTCTTTGTTGTATTCTTCAACAAGGACTTCCAATTGGCACAAATTTGGATGGCACGTCCAATTTGTTATGTATGCTACCACCCATAATATCTAAAGCATATATTTTGGTTTTGTAAGCATGCCCAATCGACCTGGCATTAATTTCATACCCTCTTCCAACCCTCTCATCAAATTTTTTTTCCCTGAAAGATGGTACTTTTAGGGGACTCTGCCATGATTCCTGCAAACACACAAATTTGGTATATATTCTATGTTGAGATTCTCTTTCACTTATCAAAGAACAAAAATGAAGCTACTTTTAATCATATTATTCTTGATGATTACTTTCCTAGTGCTAACAAGATTAGTGTTATCTCTAATTTTATGCTTTAGATATAGGTTCAAGTTAAAAAAGTTCATCTAGAGGTGACCCATCTCCATATTTTGTTGGATCATTAGGGCATTGCCCCTTGTGTTGTTAGCCACATCCTTCCAAACTCTCCTCATCACCAGTTGCCTTCATGGGACCATGTGTATGGATAATGGGAGGCATTGTTCCTGTAGTAGGCGCTGTAGTGGCTCCTCTCGATAACATTTTCGGTATCTGCCTTTGGGTCCTCAAGTTGGTTCTAGTGGTGAGGTTGGCCATTCTAAGTGGTCTACGCCTCAACAAGAGAAATTCCCATACTTTGCGCTTGCCATTTCACTTAACAAGCAAGATAACACTGAAGAGAAAGATAAAGAAAAACAAACAAATGGTTGGGATCCCATATATGATTTTGTAGGTCCCCTTGCTAGAAGTCGCTAAGAGGGTTGGGGTGACAAACAAGATGAACCTTTGCCTCCTCCACCACTCATTGTTTCTTCCATTGCTTAATATTTTCTCATGATCCGTTGTTACATTTATATGACTCTTGCTTGTCATTATTTCACCTTTTTCAATTGAAAAATATTTCATATATTATTAAATTATATATGTAATTTTTCTCAACTTTAACCGATGTAACTTCTCAAAATATGATTTTAATCACTCACTTTATTGTATAATAAACTTTATAATATATTATATTTTTAAATTATAAAAAAAAAATTCAACAAAAAATAATAATTTTAACTAATCACACATATAAAACAACAAACAATTAATTTACACTTTACACTAATTCATTTTTAAATAAAAATATTAAAAAAACAAATCAATATATAAATTAAACGTTAAGCTCCATACTAAAAGTAATCCATACTTCCACAATATCTCACTATGTATTGCACTCACTGTGCTTTCCAAACCCATATACAATCTCATCTCTCATATCTTCCATCTGATCACTGATTAGAATAGTTCCCAGATGAAATTATTGAGTCATGATATAAATAATTGCCCTTTATATATTTCTTTATTCTTCGAATACTTTATGATGCTCCATATGGCATTTCCTATCCACATCAACAACTTTTATTATTATTATTATTATTCTTGTCATGCAAGTTAGGGCTACGTGTATCCCAACCTACCATTATAATATGACCCCACACTTTATTCATGTACCAAATTTATATGCAATTCGTTATTTAATTTGTATTATTGTCTTTTGAAGGGACCCCTAACCTTCTAGATGATAAAGCCACTAAACTTGTTAACTCTAGTTTTTTATATAAAAATCATCATTGTAAAATTTGACCAAATAATATTTCCCTACCAAACACATAACAATAGTATTGAAATGACATCACATCAAATTGCGGCTAGTGATTGCAACTTGAGTCATTATATGATGCATTGCACGGAGTTCATGATGTTCGATGCCACCTTTACTTGTTTTTTCAATGAAACAAATATCATTGGTTGTTACAACATACACACACCTAATTTATGTAGTTTTGTTTATTTGTTGGTTATTACTTCAAATTAAGTGTTAAAATTAATTTGTGTAGTTTTGTTTAATTGTTTATTTCTTGATCAACATGGAGTTGATCAAGAAGTCGTCAGAGTATTTATCATCGAACTAGCTTTTAATTACGGAACATTATAAAAATCATTGCCAAAGTTATTCATTTTATGAATGTTTTGTTATGCAATTTCTATTTATTAACACAACTGTTATCATTGAGGGGCCCACCAATTAAAGAGCTAATTAGTTCATATTGGTCATCAATGCTAGCAACTATCTTAAAACTTTTGTTATCTAAATTCAAATATTATATGTTACGTGTGTAAATAAGACCAAGGAAGTGAAAGAACATGTAGGTAAGCATAGTTGAAAAATATTTTTTTAGTTGACAAGGACTCCCTAAGAGCCCCAAGGGCGGTCCCAACTCTTGATGTAGACTAGATCGAAATTTCTAGGCAAGGTATTTGACTTGTTTAGTGGCACATTTTTAGGTTCAAATTTAGACAACAAATCTTCTACAACATCATATTAAAGATACAACTTCATAACCCTATGTATTTACTTTAGCAATCAATTTATATATTAATTAGGCATTACTACTATATTGTACATATATTGTGGATGCTTAATTAGAGGTGGAATAACTTCTAATACCACATTTTTCTCAACCCGCCTTGTGCATGCTCCTTAGGGTTTCATTTGTAGGGTGAATCCTATCTCCCTAGGGTTTTTTGCTTTATTTGTTCCAAGATCTACATGTCATAACTTTGATTATTCTATCATGCTTGATTCCAATTTATTCCACCTAAATTGATTTTATTTTTAATCATAACCAGAATAAGTCTCGACTTAATTAGGAATCAATAGATCTTGTTGAAATAACTATTGTCTATGGTTACATTTAAGCTAGGCTTGATAAAAGAATGAAATATGGAAATATGTCTAGTGTTGCAAAAATCAAAGTTTCTTTAGTAAAATATATAACTGTGAATGACATGTCTTTACAAAATGGCAATGCTTCTTCCTTGAATTTCCAATGGTGGTAGTGTTGTGAATGTCAATGGGTCTCAAGATGTTTTTGTGAACAAAAATTCAGAAGATGATTTTTATTAAGAGGGATATTTTAATGCTTAATATAGTACTACAATTGATTAGTACATAACGATGTAGATAATGGATATTTGAATGTTAAAGCCAATAATAATGTTGATAATATTACTTCTTAATGTAATACTAAGATATGAGATTCACTCAGCATCCAATATAGGAAGTATCTTCTAGATAACCCTCAAGAGATTCTAACAATAGTATATTTTGACAAAATAATGACACAAAAATATTTTTTTTTCAACTTTTCATGATTTTTGAGCAGATTAGTATCACCAAATTTATTTGACAACAAGAGTGCCAACCAAAAGCAATCACTTAAAAAAGAGACACAAATACTCCATGTATGCATCTAATTATGCTCACCAAATTAACTTATTTAATTATACCTAATATCATCGTCATCTGATCTAATTAACGCTTAGTCCCTATGTCCCATTCATACCATATTAACATCACCTCTTTATGCCCTTAAGTCAATTAATTAATTTATCCTAACTACATGAATACCCCACTCACCACATATTCACATTTTTTAATATTCTAATTTCTAATTCACCCCACTTTCTAATCACATACATCCCAAAGAAAGTCTAGAGATTTATAATCTCTATAACTTTCTCCATTATAAGAACCCTTCTCAAATTTGAAATTTGGGAGGGAAATTTCCTCTCCATTTCCTTCCAACACCTCTATGAATGCAAGGGACATCTCAAGCATTTAGACATGGAATGAATGCAAGCCTATGCTATCTCAATCATTCTCCTCCATTATTCTAGTCTTGAGCTTATCCTACTTCACAATCCTATATCTCATTTTAGATAGTTAATTTTACAACTCAGTCTTGAAGCAATATTCTAGAGTTTTTGGAAAAGAGATCAAAAAGGGAATAAGATGATGGTAAGATTGTTTTAATTTCATGACTAATCACTTCCTCTCTCTAGTTCTTTCCATTTGATGATTATTTAGAGTTTGGATTTGGTTAATAATTCTTTTGTACTTTTAATCCATTCTATCCAAATTTTGGGTGATACGTTCTAGTGACCATAGTGGGAGCCCTCCTTTTACGCTGACCCTTTTGTGCTTTGAGTATTTGAAATTAGCTTGTAGGTTAGATTGAAGAAGGATTAGTGGCTCAAAAATCTCAAAATTTATGTTTCCAGGCAAGTTGTAGATTTGATACTGGTAGTTATGACTGTGACGTGGCTAAATTATGCCTGAGAACTACGTTATTGATTATTTTCAAATTTTTGACTATTGGCCATTAATTATCCTTTGTAAATGTTATTTGAATAAAACCACTTTTCATAGTAATAATAATGCCTTTGATTAGTTGTGGCATTGGCTTAGACAAAACTTAATTGCTAGTTATTAAGCTGAATATCTCATAATTACTAATTGTTATATTACATTTTGATCTATAATTTTGCTCATCTACTTGTGATTTTGCTCTATATCCCTAAAACATCCATATATTGAATTTTTGATCAAGTGATCAATAAATCTGAATCTTCTAGTTTCTATGTAGGCGTATTTTTGTCCATAACTTTATTTTGCAAATTACTAGGATCTTGGAGATAATTTGTCACAAGCATTGATCATTTTCCCATCCTGTTACAAGATCGAAAATACCATAGTTATAGTTTTATTGAAAATACTAAAAACTGGTATAATTTGCTTTTATCTAGTCATAACACCTCTTATTAACTTAGCATGGTTTGTATGATGCCTGAGTAGGTTCTGATCTAATGGTCTACATGATGTGTGACACCTGAAGTAGATTCTCTAACAATAGTCTTACCTTTTATCAAAATTTGGTTAATTAATCACTTTGTTTTTAATACCATAGTCTTATATAATCAGTTGATAGGCATTCAAACGGTTTTGATTGTTGGCTATTATGTATATCTAATAAAATCTTGTTTATATAAGATTTTTATGACATAAGTTGTGAAATATGTTGGTTCATATGGTTAAATAGGTACATTTTATCAGTCATTAGTAGTGGATTTTTGTAGAAAATCACTAATGTATCACTTTTTTGATCAATTTATAGTGTTGTATGTATTTTTTTTGGTAATATCACAACTCTCGAGTTTTGCTTTGATAGATGATTATGAAATAAATGATTTTCTCATCTTTTTGCAATATTGAATTTGTATAAATTCTATGATTTTGATCAAACTATTTATGATTGTCGGGTTTCAAACCTTGAACCTATCATGTTAAAAGGACTCACAGGATTTGTAAATTCCATGGCTGTCTAGAGACTTCTGCCATGTGCAATTGATCTTGCACCAAAATTATTTTGTCAAAACATTTTGTATTAAAGTTCTTAAAGATTTTATTTTATATTACAATCTTATTTTTGTAATTTGACAAAAAGTTATCTTAGTCAGTCCAGTTGAAAAATAAATAAATAATAATTTTGGGTGTATACAATCATAATTTTATAGAAGTCATTTTAAATAAAGATATTATTATTATTATTATTGTTTTGGCATAATTTTGTAAATATAAAATAGATTGGATTTTGCACCTCCTCAAACTTAGGTCTTTTACCTCTAACCAATAGATGAGTGTTTGTTTTGAAGAATCCTTCAGATCTAAGTCAAAACCATCATCTTCAATATTTATTACTACCTCATTACCATCCTATTTTGAAGCAAACATGGCTGCATGTTTCAATCGATTAGAGTATCCCTACTATCTCCTTTCTCCTTAGTAGCATATGTCTTTGGTGTCGCCTTCAGACATGGATCCACCCCTAAATAAAATCATCATTGATACTCAGCCAAAGATATAATTTAAATTTTTTAAATGGCCTTTTGTTCATCTCCAAACTTATCTTTCTTTTTTCTAGTGCATTTTTTAGACCATTTTGGTGAATTTTGATTTTGAAATAGCCTTTTGTTCATCTCCAAATTATCTTTCTTTTTTTCAGTACATTTTTTTAGACCATTTTGGTGAATTTTGAGTCATTCCAAGCATCTCTTAAGTCTCAAATTGCCTTTTGAATTGGGGGCACTACCTTTCGACCCTACCTTGTACCAGGGAGTGCACATGGGGCAATATCCTCAGACCTTGTAAGGGGTACTACCCTTTGACCTGGTAAGGGGCGCTGCCCCTTAAACCCACAAGGGGAGCTATCCCTTCACCTGGTAACGGGTGATACCCATTAACCTTGCAAGGGGAACTACCCATTGATCCCATTAGGGGATGCCACCCTCATACCCCCACTTCTTGGCCCCTCATTCAAAAAATAATTATAGTGCAAAACTCATGATTTTTTTAGTGTCTTTATTAAGGCTTATTAGACTGACATTTTATTTGGATTTTCACAAGGCCAAATTTGGTAGCAGTTTTGTCTTGCTAGATTTCACCTATCAAATTACTAATACATGTGCTTATAGGTTTGATTAGTGTAAGGTAGAACATTTAAAACTACTAATGAATAGGGTCAATTGTCGAAGTTGACAATTTGAAAACTACTAAACCATCTACTTGTAGGACAATTGGTCCAAGTCTTGGCAAAAATCATTTTTATATAATGGTTTAATATTTGTTTGTCACTTGTTTGCTTCTTGATTGAATTAAAATAACAAACATACGTGAATTAATTTATTAATAAATCTTTTTTTTCTTGTCTAAGTGTTACCCAAGGGTTACAATGGTGTATGCTCATCTCCTTGCATCCTTGTAGTGATTCCTAGAGGATAAAAAACCACTAATAAACCCTCCCCATTTTTGTTTCTAGGGTGCAGTGTGATGGTGGAAGTGACATCCACACACTTGCCATTAGTCTCTAGGGGTTGGTGACGTGGATTTAATCACCACACATTAGAACACACTTCGTGTTCTAACATAGTATGAATATTAAGATAACTATCATTAGGTGCCAAAGCAAAATTCCCCATAAAGGGTTTTATAAAGTGAGGGGAATTTTGGCTCTAATACGCAAAGCGGTCAGACAACATCCTACATATATTTGGGCCCCACCATACTTAACATATATTAGGGACTCCCCTAGCGAGCATGTCTAAACATAGAATAGGACCTTTAGCCGTAACGGGTGATTTGTTGTCGAAGTCAGTATCAACTCTCATAGTGATCATTATGTGCAAATAGGGTTGAGAGGATTTGGTGGATTCTGTAATGGGTCACCAACTTACAACCTCACCTAAAAAGCTGTTAGATGGTGCAATCATCAAATTACACTCCTGCATTAGTTTAATAAATTTAGGTTTATGGCTTGTGTGCGACTTGTTTGAGTGTTGTCAAAACTAGTATTATTTGTGAACATAAAACCTAAAATCACCTAAAAAATTAAAAAAACACTAGTTTTAAGCTTAGAAAAACCTACTGCTTTTCCCATTCCTTCAATTTTCATAAATTGACTTCCACCTTACATTCTTCATCCACACATAAAAACCATCACTTAGATGCCATACTCCTTTGATTGAATCACCAAAATCTACCCTCAAAATATTTACACCATTTCATCATCTCTACACCATCACCTCGAATAATTCAATTAAGTTACTAGATCTAGTCCCTTTCTACAATGTGATATCCACTTTATTATCACCTCCAACCATCCCATCATTATTTGTATTGCCATATTACTAGCACATGTCACCCTGTCATTTTTCAAACTTAGCATTCATCTTCTTGTAAACCCATCACACTGCTAGATTTGAGATTAGCACTCATCATCATCTTCTCATCTCTCTAACTCAAAATTTGGCAATCATCGATTTCCTTTCACTCTCCCAGTTTGAACCCAAAAACTATTGACCCCTTGCTAGTTTATGATATATTGATAGTCCCTATCCTAAAACCCTGGTTATTATCTCAAACCAACTCATCACTTATCATACTGCCATATTACTAGTACCTATCACTTTGTCTATTTTAAAAATTAGCATTTGTCTTCTTGTCATCCTACCATTATGTCAAATTTTAGATTAACACCCATCATTATCTTCTCATCTCGCAAACTCAAAATTTGGTAATCATCACTTCCCCATCACTCTACCAATTTGGATCCAACAATCATTGATATATTTCTAGTATATATCACATTGATATTCTAAATACCTGACACATATAACCTAAACAAATATATATCCATTTATCCAGAGCTTGTCAAACTAAATCTAATTTCTTAAGTAACCTTGCTCGAAGGTTTCCTGTGACATCCATTTTATCCTTTCTAAGATGATCACTTTCATTTGATCCACCTCTCTTAATATGGAAAACACATACTTTCTACCTACCACCATAATATAAATGGAATCCAATACTCATTCCCAAGCCATTAAAATATGACAAGCATCGAGGCCAACAAATGACTTGTTGAAAACCTTGGGACAACAACCTATTGATAATGAAGAAAATTAGAGTGATATGTACACCTCAAGGGGTAATGAAGATAATCCAAATGACTTTTTGAATAATTATAGAGCCAAGATCGAGCAACATATCCATGACCACCAAGAACAACTACTCATGTACCTTCTTGAAAATGGAACCACCCTAGCACCAGATTTTAATGTGGACCTTTTGAAGAATCTTATCTGAGATCAACCCAATACATGTCATAATCCTCTTCCAATTGCACTAGAAGACGTGGAATACCAAGAATTGGTTGATGTTGAAGAAGAAGATGAAGAACCACACCCTCTACCTACTATCAATACCAATAAGGTTGAAGCTAGCAAGGGAAAGTCCACTTTGGAAAATCAATTTGAAACTGATTATAAGAAATATATGTTAAACCACCTCAACCAACTAACCCAACAAGTTAATTCATTAGCATCCCAATTCAATGTTGAACCTTCAAAGCTTAACCACACTAAAAGACCAACAAAAACCATTTCATCATCTACTTGTCCTGATCATAACAAGTCAAAACCTAATCCCTCCATCTCTAATCTATTGATGGATCCATCTTTTGGCCTTGAATGGAAAACCATGAAAGAAACACTTCAGGGCCTTAACAACTAAGCTCACATCAAGAAATATTGGTATGAAGAGTTCCTCTCTTATCCCCTAGATATGAGCATCCTTAAAGTGCCTTTTCTAATTCACTTTGACCCTCCTAAGTTTGATAAATATAAAGGAAAAGGTGACCCATGTGATCATGTCAAAGAGTTCTTCATATCATGCTATGAGGTATCATATAGTGATGCATACATTCTCAAACTATTCCCTCAAATTCTTGGAGGCCTTGCCTTAGAATGGTTTCTACAGTTGTGAAAGGGATCTGTAACATCATTTGGGGACCTGACCGAGAAATTTTTGAAATATTTTTCTTATAATGTGGAACACAAAATAACTATGTTAGATTTATATAACACTAAACAAAGAATTTAGGAAAGTCTAGCATCATTCTTGCAATGATGGCATGGTCCTGCAAATTGCTTCCCTTGCTCGATTCCTAAGAGGGAGTTAACCAAGATCTTTATCAATAATATTAATTCTAAATTAGGCCACCAATTAAAGCTTCAATGTATCTCGACTTTGAAGGAGGTTGTGGAGAAAGGGATTTAGATTGAAAAGGACCTCATTGAAAAAAGGTTAATTAATATTTTTTTTAAAGATAATTAGCATCAAAGTAATTGTTGATGCAGTGGATTGCACCCTTTGAAGGGAGGCTCAACTCTCTTCATCCACACGACACAATGTAGACATCCCTCTTGTTGTGGTGGAAAACATGAGGGATGAATCTCTAGATTAGGGGCTAGCTCCCCTTGATGTACCTTGAGGCCCTAGATATCCTACTGCTAACAATGGAGGGATGAAAAGGGAGAGAAAATACTGAAAATGAGACCTAAGTTAAGAGGTGATGCACCAAAATAATTGGTCTACTCAGCTTTGGCATACACTTTGAACCATGGACAACAAGCATACACTATCATTCAAGATGAGAAACTCTCTTACATCAGTATTTCAATAGGGGGTCCGATGGAGATATAGGGAAGAAGAACTACCAAAGGTGTTCTAAGTCACACTATGGCAGCCTGTTCACATGCACCTATACTCTACTATGGACACTTCTTTTTGACCTAAAGGAAAGAGCTCACAATACACTAGATATGTTGGAATAAAAGTATGAAAGAATGAAAATAAAATGACTTAACACAAGATAAACCATAGACATATGCAAAAGTGCAAGTTCCAATGGAGGTAAAAATGCTTTTTTCTAATTCAAGGTAAATTCCTTCAGGGATTCACCATACAAACTGAGAGATATCTTTTCTCAAATGAGAAGTTAAAAATATATAGAGAACTGAAAGCAAGATAGCTAACAAATCAAGGAATGGAAACCCATGCTGAGTTAAACACTTCTGCAGATACCAAAAGACCATGCTACTGTCACTTTCTTCAAACTACCTATGGGAGCCATACTGTAGGCTATCCAAACCACCGTTTCTACTATCTTTGGACTACAAAATCATGGGAGACCATCCCTAGCAACTGAAAAGGCCATTCTAAGCTGTTGTGACTAACTATAATCTCTTCAATACCTGGACACGACTTGGATGCACATTAATGTTCAAGCATGAAAACATGAGATGCCGGTCTCTATAGTTCAAAAACCAATCTATTTTATTGGTTTTTAGTAGATATATTCTACCTAAATGTATTAACTCCCTTGGTTGAGTTATCTATACCACTTATCTTGGTCTGAGTGGTCTTTTATTTTTCCATTTGACTTCATCAGTTGCTGGAACTATTCTACATTTTTTGTCCTTTTTCGCTCTTGTCTTTACTCATGTTTTGTCTCTTTCCTTCGACTTCTCCTTTGTCTTGGTTTCTCCTAGTTTGTCTTTACTCATTCGGGCCTTTGGGTTTCTACTCCTCAGGCCTTTACTTTTTTCTTGCTTACTCTTTATGGGTCTTTTCTACGGGTGGGCTTTTTTTTATCCTTCTAACATTTTGTCTAAAGAAATTTGACCTTGGATCACCTTCTTTGGTTTTCCTTCAGACAAAATGTCTAAAATAATTATTTTAGACATTTTGTTTGAAGGAAAACTCCTTTTTCTTATCACTTTTCCCGAAGGGAAAGTGCCCTTCGGGCTTCTTATCTTTGCCCCCTTTGCTTCAACTGGTTACCCTTTGTAAGGGCATTTTGAGCCTCTAGTTTCCCTTTATAACTTTTGTATTGGTCCTCACACCAATGAAAAGCCCTCTGTAAGGTCCATTCTACCTTCAAACATACCCTTTAGAAGTTTTTTAAAGGTCTATTTCATCTTTAAAGTGCCCCCCGTAAGGGCACATACCCTTTAGGGAAATTGCAAATGACCCTATAGAATGCCCAGGTGCCCTCCCCGAAAAAACCCTTGCTTTAAGAAGCGTCTAAAACCAATTCAGGCTCTTCTGAAGGACTTAATCAAAAAGTTTTGAAGTAAAGATGTCTCAAAAACCTGATTGCTTCCTCATTACCCTTTTGGGTTTGTGAATGACTCTTATTCATGAAAAATCATAAGTCAAGTAATCACACAAACCTGAATTGAACTGATTTGACCCTTATCAGGTTTCTCTTCAGCTTTTACTCATGAAAATTGGCAAGTTAAGTGCTTTGCAAACCCTGACTTGCACTGGAACTGGCCATAGACCCTTTTGGGTTTTTCAAGTACTCCTTTACAAAACTCAAAACATATTTGGCTAACCCACCAAAATTGAGACCGCTGACACCTGACCAACCATTACTTCTTTATATATCATCAGCAAAACATGCACTGGGGGTACTCTTGGCCCAACATGATCACCAAAGTAAAAAACATGCAATCTACTATCTGAGTAGGACACTTGTAACATATGAGCATAACTATTCACCTATTGAGAAAGCTTGTTTGGTAATGGTGTTCAATTCCTAAAATTTATGTTAGTATATGTTGAATAATAAGACTATTGTCATTGCTAAGGTGGACCCTCTCAATTACTTATTTTCTAAAGTAATTCTTACAAACTAAATGGCTAAATGGGTTATACTATTAAGTGAATTTGATGTTGAGTACTCGAATCAGAAAGCTATTAAGGGAAAGTCATTGCAGATCAACTTGATAAAGATCCTATCATAGATACTCATCCACTCACATTTGATTTTCCAAATGACTTTATCATGACAATAGAGGAGGTGGCTCATGAATCTGAACACTAGACATTATATTTTGATTACTCATTCACTTCACATAGATCTGGAACTAGCATTTTATTGATTACACCATAAGGGGACCTCATCCCCAAGGTATTTCATATCAGCTTCAACTGTACCAACAACATGGCTGAATATGAAACCATTATTTTAGGACTTCATCTTAAAATATAATGGGATATCTAGTAGTTAATGGTTTATGGAGCCTCTTAGTTAATCATTAATCAGACTATGAACTAGTATCAAACTAGAGATGAAAAGCTTTTACCCTATAAGAACATTTTGGATAACCTCAAATCACATGTCAGGTCACTATAATTTGAATAGGTACCATGGATCAATAACCGTTCAACTGGTGTAATGGCAATAATTAGGTCCATGGTACAAGTCACTAGCAATGTTAAAGAGTATCATTTTGTCATTGAGAACCTTCTATATCCTACTCATGTATTATAAGATTCAGAGAGGGTTTTTACTATTGTTGGTCCCAATCTCCCAACTAAATGTTCTTGGCACTAAGACATTTATAACTATTTTCATAGCCAAGTTCTTCCTCTTGACCTTTCACACAATCGCTAAAAAATATTCCTTCAACACCTAGCCTATTATACCCTTCTTGGAAACATGCTTTATCATATAAGCTATGATGGAATGCTTTTTCATTGTTTATCTTCAGGAGAATCAATGTTAGAGCTTAAAAATGTCCATGAAAGAATGTGTGGGCTCCACACTAGTGGTGTAATCCTAGCTAAGAAACTCTTAAGAACATGATACTACTGGCATAAGATGGAGATAGATGCTTATAATTATGTTAAGATGTGTGTTTCCTACCATCAACATGGTAATTTGATACACGTACCTTCCTTGCCACTACAATCGATTACTACACCATGGCCAATTTATACATGGGGTATTGATCTCGTCAGGAAAATCAAACCAACCTATTATGATGGCCACAAACATATTCTTACCACTACATAGTATTTTACTAAGTGGATTGAGGCTATTCTTCTCACTTAGGTAACTGGGAAGTAAATTTCCAACTTTATCCATTACCATATCTTCTATCATTATGGTATTGCCTGAGTCATATCTGATAATGGTAGTTCATTTGTGAAAAAAGATGTTAAATCCCTCTATACCCTACTTAAAATCAAACACAAGAAGTCCACCCCATACAACCCACAAGTTAATGGTTAAGTCGAGCCATCCAACAAAACCATTGTCATAATCCTTAAGAAGATTTTCAATGGCATTGGCCGTAATTAGCACTTGAAAATATTTCCCACCCTTTGGGCCTACGACACTAGTCATTGTACCCCTATAAGAGCCACTCCATATTTCATGGTGTTTAACACAAAGGCTATTATACCAATTCAGATCAAGCTACCTTCATTATAGGTATCTTTGCAACACATTATTCATGATGAAGACTATATAATTTCCAGGTTGTATGAGCTATAACTTCTTGATGGAAAGCATTTAGGTATCTTAGATAATTTAAGAGCATATCAGAATATGTTACATCATAGATATAACAAACACATTCTCCCTTGAGAGTTTGAAGTTGGAAACTTAGTCTTAAAAGAGAATAAAAATAACACCAATACTAAATGCAAGAAGAAGGGTAAGTTTCAACCCAATTGGCTAGGTCCATATGTAAATATAGCAAACTATGGTTCAGGGGCATACCGACTGGCTATTCCAATAGATGAAGAACTCCCAGAACCAATGAAGATTGTAAATCTCAAGCATTTATACACTTCACAACCTTTTGAACCATTATCTATAAAAGCCCTTACTCAGGGAACCCTGTGCTGAAATTGCTTATTTTTTCATTATAGTTGTAATCTGGACCGTTGTCACCTAGACCATTGTCACTTGGATCATTGTCATCTAGACTATTGTAACCTAGATCATTGTAACCTGGATCATAGTAACATGGACTATTTCTATTTCACTATACCTAGACCAATATTTCTTTTGCTTAAACTATTATAATTTTGTCCCACTAACAAATTATGATTCACCAACATTTTAAACACATTCAGGGATCATTCTACGAGGTAGTTTTGTTTGATCAATATCTGTAGTTTCTCTTTTAGATAAGTGTACCAGGGTATTGCAACATATGGTTTTTACCTGTTGGATAGTTCTTTGGGACTTCTTTGACACTGTGTACTATTCTAGTCTTATTTTGCTTTTACTTGATATTTACCACTACCTCAATACGGTCATTGTGCAACACCATTGTAGTTAGTTTAGCTGTCATTTAAACTCTTGCCTATGGAAGTGCATCTCCTTGGCTAAGAGGTTTCATGTGCCTTTGTTCATATTACATTTTTATTGCTTATCCCAAAAACACAAAAATATTAGGAAAATGATAAAATGAAAGACCAAAATTATTACCAAGTTCTGCCCCTGAGTGCTCTCACCTTTTTATGAGTAACCTAGGTCACGCTCTCACCATTTTTTGAGCAACCTAAGCCATACCCTCACCATTTTGTGAGTTAAACCCTTTGATATATAGTCATTCTCAATTGAGTCGATATGCCTTGAAAACCCATAAACATTGGTAAAATATCTAAAAATAAAAAAATCATGAACATTAGTTTAGAATCTCCTCACAAGATATAAGTCCATCAATATTTTTTGGGATGGGCCATCTTGTTTATTTAAATTTATTTCTATACCACCTTGGTCTTTTTCTATCCCATTTATGGGAGAATTGTATTGACCTGAGGTATGTATGGACTATTTAGGTAGCATTTGGATACATGGGGTATATTGGGTTTAGCTCAGCTGCACCTTCTATTCTTTTTCGACCACTTATTTGCCTTAAGGATCTTGGGACTCCTACACTATTTCATAAGTGACTACTTCTGCTTTAGTTCCCTCATACTTATTATCCTTAGCCATACACCCTCACCATTTTGTGAGTCACCATTGTGTGCATTATTCATTTGAAGTAGATCCATTACTATACCCTTGGCTTTTCTTATGCACTCACCATTTTACAAGACCATTCCCATATTCCTCTACACGACAATTATGTTTCCTTATCACCAATTTTATTCTATCCCATATCCTAGGAGAGATACATTTGGCCTGATGTTCATGTTGGATCTTGAGTTCATGGAGCTATGTAGGCACCATCTATTTCCCAGGTGCATCTGGAGTTAGTTAGGCTAACCCCTACTTTTATTCTATTCCCCCCATTCTATGTGTTTGTTTTGTTGTCTCCTATAGCCTAGGGGCAATGTTTGTTATATTATTTGTGTCATTATTTCCCTATAGCCTGGGGGCAACCTTGTACCCATTATTCATATGCTATTGTATTGATGTCATTATTACCTAACTTAGGGGTCACCCTATCATGAGCATAATGCCTCTATTACACCAACATGAATAATTTGTTTTCTATTTGTATTAACATTATGATTAACTATTGTTGGTATTTTGCCTTTGTCTATTTATAATAGTTTGCTTACTGCACTCTTCTTTGTTTAAGTTGTTTTAAATTATTTTGTTTACTTTATTTGTTCATGTTTGTTTATTGGTGTTTTGTTCTATCTTTATTTTTATTGGTGTTTTATTGTGTCTTTCTTTTCAATTTTGTCTTACTATTTTATGTTTTGTGTGTTTTTGCTTAGAGGTTTTGTTAGTTTGTTTTAGAGTGTTATGTTTGAATACATTTTATAAACCTTTAGAGTTTGGCCTTAATTTAGGATTACATTGTTTACATTTTTATTTAAATTGTTCTATTATTTGTTTATACATTCTTGTTCCTACTTAAGTCTGGATAATTCATATCTTGATTTTAAGTTGGTTTCTTTTTATATTTGACACTTCATTTTATCTTTTTATTTTCTTTGTTTTTTGTTCAAGTGTAAATGCTTTCAACTTTGGTTTTGGTATTCTTTATCATTATCTTTAGTTCTAAATATTCACATTTGAACTATAACATTCATAAATTAAATATAATGTTATTGTAGGTTATTCATACTTATTATGCATAATTTTATTTTTCCAAAGTAAACACCAAGTGTTCTAAAGTCTAACAGTCAATGTGGCACAAAATAACATCTATGAATGCACTATCCTACATATCTGATACAAGATATCCTACACACAAAAGAGGCCAAAACATTGAAAACAACCAAGAATCTCTATGCATAACATGTATCTCCTAGCATACACATTGATTCATACTAGCCATTTCTATGATTAGTTTAGGGCGTGCATCTCCTACCCTATCCTCTAACATCTAGTCATAAATCAAACAGAGCAACAAATACATCAACGTCCATATGCTAACTAAGGATGTGCATCTCCTAACACTAGCATATACCATAATATCATAACAAGAACACAATGAGTGTAAACATCATGAGACAGAATATTAACAGTCCATGTACAAGTATCTATGAGCTAAAAAATGAATGTCGTATATATATCTCAAAATCATTTGTTATACAGTGAGAGAATATCTATAATTGTCATTTTGTCAAGTACTTAATACCATATTTTATTGTTTACACTAAAATGAATTTTTATGTTTAATGCCTTCAATGTTAGAAACTCCATCACTTAAAAATTCCACCAAGGATGAGATCTAGTAGAGAGGGGGATGGAGGATGATGTAGAATTTTAAAAACCTATAAGAAGTGATGTAAGAGAAGAGAAATGAATACAATTTTTAGAGCCGAGGAGAATAAGTGGGTGCATCCTTGTTTTTGAAACCTCCTCAGAGGATGAAGAGGTTAGTTATGAAATTTTATTTTTACATTTCATTTCAAATAGATTTACATTTTGAGGAATTTACAATTATTTCAAATAAAATACAATTCTAAGATTAGAAATGGATAACATTTTCCATTTAGTGCTTGTATAATTAATAATAATAATATCAATCTTTCTTATAAGGTAGATTCTTAATTGATTTCCAAAAAATTAGACAAAATTTGAGCCTTTTTAAATGCTTCAACACTCATTGACACATGGTACATTTCCCTAAATTCATCATAAGTATAATTGAGAAATGCAACATGATCCTATGGGATTTAACATCCTTTTTCAAGCCTGGGAGTGGTCCCTAAATTTAAATTACACCTCCTATGCATTTATTTTTTTTGGTATCTTATTACTCATGCTTGCTAGGTTTGTCATATGTGGGGATTTGTCCCACATTGTCTAGTTTAGCTTGTATATTGTTTTCCCTTGCCTATATAAGCAAGTTCTCTTCTTTGTAATATATCATGCTTTTACAATAGTTTTGTAATATTTTACATATCCTTTGCATATCTCATTGTGTATAATATATATATTTTTTCAATTAGTTTCTTCTGAGTATATGTTGAAGCATCAATGGTTGTGGTAATGAGCCATTGGAAAGATCTTGGTTAAAGAGTTTTGATAACTCTTTCAAGGTATCAGAGCTGAAACTAACTTAGATCACCAAAGATAATAACATGGGCAATAATAGAAAGAAGTGAAGCAGTTTTACAACTTTTCAAGCTCTCCCAAGATTGAAAATGGCAACGCTATGAAAAGTGTAGATAACAAATCTTAGCGTAGTAACAAAAAATCCTGCCGGGCAACATGGTAGAGAGCTTTGCATACCACCATTGAGTTAATAGTATGGGGGTGTGTGTATTATGATTCTTTGGTGTTGATCATTCCTTGCACATATAGTTTCTTTTATACTTTTGTCACCATTGATAGTCTTCTTAATTGAAGTTATTATGGTGAAGCCTAATGTCAATTGTTTTTTGTGATCGAGTAATTAATCTAGACCACTCATGCAAATTGAGTTCTTTTGTGACTTGTGAGTACTTGGATTGCAGTCTTATTCAACATTATCTTTGGGGACTTTTCTCTAGCTCTCTCTAATTCTTTTCTCTCTTTTGGGGGGAGTTTTTCCTACGAATTTTCTATCTTTTTCTCCATTTTATGAGAGTTATATGTATTGTTGCACTCTTTTGAGTATTTTTGGGATTACTCCTTTATACATGGGTATCTTATTCAAGCACTTTGTTTTCCAAAACCCATATGATAATTATTACTTAACTCCATGGCCTTCTTGGTGATTCTTGTAGTGACACTAGTATGGTATCCCCATCAGTGTGGTATCCCCACTAGTGACACCAGTGTGGCAACCCCACCAATATTTATTCTTACTTCCCACCATCTTGTTGGAGGGTGTCAAGCAATGCTTCTTCGGGTTCATCATTCTACCTATTACTTTGGAGCGTATTGTTTATATTTAGTGATCCTCTTATTCAATACCATTCCTACTTTGACTTGGCGTTACAGTGACTCGACATCCATGTACTCTATCATGATGGATTGGTATCCATAGAGACACATGGATTCACACTGCATCCTCGATTGTTATCCCCTAGCTTCACTTAAAGGGGGGTGCTAGAGTATCTTATTACTTATGCTTGTTAGGTTTGTCCTATGTGGGGATTTGTTTCATATTCCTAGTTTATCTTGTATATTATTGTCTTTCCTCTATAAGCAAGTGAGCTTATTTATAATATGTCATGCTTTTACAATACTTTTTTAATCTTTTACATATCCTTTGTATATCTCATTGTGTGTATAACAATTGATTTTGTTTTCAATTAGTTTTTTCTGAGTATATGTTGAAACATCAATGGTTATGGTAATGAGTCATTGGAGAGATCTTGGATGAAGAGTTTTGATAACTATTTCATTATCGACTCTATGTGCACCTAAAACACGTTTATCGACTCCACCTTGTGCACTTATAGTATTAAATCCACTTTTGTGACTTAATCAAATCCCAATCTAGTAGTTGCATCAAATCCATCACCAACACCTAACATTCAACCGTCATGGCATGTATTAGAAAAATCATGGACCTATTTCAATCACTACCAATGCATGCAAGAGCACTTTCAGGGTCTCCCTTAGTAACTATAATTTGAGTTTATTTAGATGTTTAATATATTGTAAACTAATGGGATGATATATCCATTTAGAATTTTATTATAGTATAAACTGATTAAATTTAGAGCTTTAAATTTGGACATATTGAACAATGCCCTTATGTAATTTACTAAAAAATAAACATTATCCCAATTTATTTTTGAAACTTAATCTACTCCTCACATGTTTGTGGAAAAATAAATGTAAAAAAAACAAACTTTTTTTTAAAGATTTTCTAATGAAATATTATTAATACCATACTTGTCGAATAACACCCATGATATGAGAGATAATTTCAATAATATTCAATAAAAAAAATATTATATATTTTTATTTTTAATATTTTATTGAATATAAAAGATAATTATAGATACATATTTACTTAAAATTGAATAAAAATATAAAAACATAATAAAAATTATAGATTTACATACAAACTAAAGATATTGATCAATTAAAATCATGTTAATTGATAAATTTCAAACAATAATACTAAATAATATTTTTTTTAAAGTTAGAATTTTTTATTTTATTTTAAAATTAAAATTTTAATTATACATTGATCCATTAAACTCTATTTCCTCACATAATTTGAAATAATTTATAATGGAAAAATACATTTTTTCAAAAAAATATATAATAATTAAAATCCCACTTTTGGGAGTTTAAGAACCAGGTCAAATGGACAAATAATGCATAGGGATACCCTCTGACACAAAAGTTGACTTAATGTTTGTCAACATAAATTGAGTTATCCAATCTATGGATTTTTTTGGTTTCTTTTTAAGTGATTGCTTTTAACTGATGTTATTAACATTAGATAAATGTGGTGATGCTACCTTACATAAACAATAATGAAAATTTGAACTATTTATATTTTTGTCTTTTTTTCTTTAAAATCTATTAATATTGGAATCTCTTGAGTGTTATTTAGGAGGCACTTTCTAAATTAGATGTTGAGTGGATATCTTGTCTTAGTATTAAATTTAGAAGTATTATTATTAATATTAATATTAGAGCTAACATTTAAATGTTTATCATTTACATTATAAGGTGTTTCGTAAATTATAGAATTATCTTGAACATAAAAATATTTCTCTTTATTAAAATCATCTTCATTTTTATTTATAAAGGGATATTAAGACCCATTAACATTCACAACATTGCTACTATTGAAAATTTAAATAAGAAGCTTTGCCATTTTCAAAGAAACATCATTTATAGTTACATCTTTTGTTAAATAAACTTTTATTTTTGTAACATTAAACACATGTCGAAAATCAATTTCTTTATCAAGACTAATCTAAGAGTAAGCAAAGAAATTTAAACAAGATATACTACTTCTTAATTAGTCGTAGGAATTCTAGTTATAATTTCAAATATAATCAATTTAAATGGAATAAATTAGAATCAAACATGAAAAACATAAGACAAAAGACAATAGTGTTTGGAATCAAACACGACAAAATAATCAGTGTTATAACATGTATATCTAACATACACAAAAGAAACAAACCATAGGAAGAATAGGATTCATCTTAAAGATAAAAATCTAAAGAGCACGTACAAAGCGGGTTCACCAAAATGTAGTATCATATATGACTCTACCTTTAATTAAATATCACTTTAACTCATGTAGCACTAATTAATATCTAAATTGAATACTAAAGTAAATAGACAAGGTTGGGAAGAGGTATTTTTAATATTATATCATAGAAGATATGTTGTCTAAATTTGAACCTGGAAAACATGGTGCTAGACCTATTAGACAACAAGCCTATAAATTTGGATTTAGTTTACAATTAGTGTTAGGACCACCCCGATGCTCTTGGCGAGTGATTATCAACTAAAAATTAATTTTTCAACTGTGTTTACCTACCTCTATTATTTCACTTCATGTTCTATTATGTACATTATAGCATGTAAAATTTGTAAATGGATAAGGAAAGTTTTGGAGGTGTCATTAGAGTTAGTGATTAGTGTGAAATAACTAACTCTCTCAGAGGCCCCTCAATGATGATAAATATGTTAATAAATATAAATTATATAATATGAATAACTTCCGTAAAGGCTCTACAACTAAATGTTAGTTCAGATAATGATAAATGTTCTAGCGATTGCGTGATCACTCTTTTGTATACTTGTTCCTTAAATAAACTACAACATTTATTTTTGATAATTAGAATCTTATTGGTATGCACGTCGATCTTGAATGACTAGAAGTAAAAATAAGAGAAATAATAAGACAAATACACCCTAACTTAATAAAGACCAACATAAAGAATCAATACTACTAAAAGTACTTTTAATAAGTATCGAAAGTGTTGGGGAGTCTATTAATACAATACTAAAGATGCACAAAAACTTAAAAAAAAACATCTTAAAAAATAAAAGAAAAAAAAAACTACTGAAAATCGAAAAAATTACCAATAACACTTAATTTTAAATAATCATTGACAAATAAACAAACATCATGCAATAAAACTACATAAAACGAGGTATTTTCATCTAGAGACAACTAGTGTTATTAAAAAAAACATAAAAGAAACATCATGAACTACGTGCAATGTATTATATGATGACTTAAGTTGCAATCTCATATAATGTCCTTTCATGCACACACAATCCTATTAATATGCACACATAAAATCAGGCATTTGATGAACAACAACATTCTCTCCATGGAATCAGATTTGGTAGGGAAACATATCAATATATTAATATATTTGGTCAAATGTTACATCGATGATTTTGATAGAAAAAACGATACAGAGTTAACAAAAGTAGTGTCTTTATCATTTAGAAGGTTAGGAGTCACTCCAAGAGAGAATGATATACGTGACCCTAAAATGAGACAAACATCAACGAAGCGAATATAAAGATAAACATTTTGTTTTGTCCAAATTTGTATTTGGTAATTTTGTTCAGTTGGAGTATTTATTTATTTTTTATAAGGTAAATTCAGGGTTTACAGTGTGATTATGAGAGTGAGATATAAAAGTTTAAATAGCGTTTTTACAATCGAACGAGTAAAAAGAAGAATTATAGATTAGAGCAAAACAAAATTAAAAGTAGGGCTTTCTTGGATGTCATTAGCAGTAGAACTGTTTTTACTGAAATGTTAGGTTTGTTTTTTAAAACTTTGGCTCGAGTGCGATTCTCAAGACCTTCAACGAATTCCCCGAAAAAAATCATCCTAGGTCGCTTCCTACCTTTCATGGTTTGTTGGATGATTCTCGGGGCTTTTAGCTAGAGTATTATTTAAAATGGTTGGATGATTTGTATTTTTTTTTCAAGATTTTAAAAATATGTGTTTTGTTAACATTTTTTATATATTAAATAATATTTTCTTTCAACAAAAAGTATAGACCCTGAATTCCAATTGATCGTTTTATTACACCGATAGATATTCTTTACAATGACATTCGAGAGGGGTGAAAGGGCGTAATGGTGTGAGTGGGTTCACAATTAATTAATTGGAAGCCAAAATAATTTAATTATTTGAAAGCAAACATAATTAAATAAAAAAATAAAACAACAAAACGGTTTAAAAAAATAAAAAACATATAAATACAAACAAATTCAAACAAATAAATAAAAATATAGAGTAAGATAAGGGAGTATATTATATATTTACGACGATGAAATATATGGTGAGTAAATTATATTTATTGTTGTAGTAATTTTATTTATCTCAAAATAAAATTATTTAATTATGTAATTATCATGGTGAAATATATGATTGGTGAATTATATTTATTTTTTAAATAATTTTATTTACCTAAAAATAATATAATTTATTTATTTATTAACATCATAGGTGAATTATAATTTTATTATGGTAATTTTATTTATTTAAAATAAAAGAATTTAATTATTTATTAACATTATGTATGAATTATAATTTTATTGTGGTAATTTTATTTATTTAAAATAAAAGAATTTAATTATTTATTTATCATGATAGAATATTTAATTATTGCCTATAATTATATAATATATTATTATATTTTTCATATAGAGAATTATATATATAAAATAATATTAGATAATTTTAATTTATATTATAATATTATATTCTATTAAATATTATATTATATTATAATATTATATAGTTATAGAATATATAATATAATAATATATATTATTTTATTTTATAAATTAATTATATTATAATATTATATAATTGTATAGTAATATAATACTAGCATATAATATAATAATATATATTATTTTATTTTATAAATTAATTATATTGTAATATTATATAATTGTATAGTAATATAATATTATCGTACATATCTCAGATAGATTTATGTAAAATATATAGATAGATATCATTCTCGAGACACATATATATTGTATTGAATTGTGAGTTTCTCGAGAATGATATTTATAGATGTATTTTACATAGATTTATCTAAGATATATATGCTAGTTATTATAATCATGATTATATATTATTAATTTCTAATTATTAATCTTTATATTGATATGTTGTAATAATAAAAAGAATTTGGTTTCATTATAGGAAGAAAAAATAACCTTTAAAAAAGTTCTTAAAATTGATTGTACTAAAAAGTAAAGTGCGACACTTTTATTTTTAGGCTTATAAAAATTAGATCGCTTTATTATTATAACTATCGTTATATATTATTATTTTCTAATTATTAATCTTTATATTAATATGTTCCAATAATAAAAAGAATTTGATTTCATTATACGAAGAAAACATAACATTTCACAAGGTCTTAAAATTGATTGAACTAAAGGGTAGAGTGGAACGCTTTCAATTTTGGACTTATAAAAATAATATTTTTTTGAGAAATATGAAGGAGAGTTTGCACAAAGGAAAAATATATTTTATAAAGAAATTGGGAAATACCATATGAATATTACAAAAATTTTGAAAAAGAAAGAAATATACAAAGGGCACTGATTTAAATCAAGGTTCCATAATTTCATTTGGTAAGTGTCAGTCAAATGGAAGATCTGAGATTGAGATTGAGGAGAAGAGTCAAAATATTTATATAAATTTGAAAGGTAGATTGAGTGTAATATGTATAACATTTTATGATATTATTTTTTTAATAAATTATTATGGGATATTATGGAAATAAGGTTTACCTTTTAAGCATAAAGAATTATTGATGCCTGATATCCATATTGATATGTATTTTCAGTTTTTTATTTATAAATAATTATATATAGTATAAATTGATTATTTGTTGTTTTATATTTAATTTCAAATTTTTTATTTAAAATTTTGGAATGTTAAGTTTTTATTTTTTTTAAATGTATTTTTCATATAAAATTATAATTAAAATTACAATAAATAATAAATAGATTATTCAAAAACATTATCATTATTATTATATTTGAAAAAATAAAATATTTTTAAAATTTAATATGTTAATTTGACAATACTTCAATTAAAATTATATAATATTATTTAATATATTTATACATTCGACTATTAATAAAATACTTTTTCAAAATTAATATAAATAAAAAATTTTAATTAAAACTTATTTATCAAAATGAACTAAATATAATAAATATTATGAATCTTGTGTATAACAATTAAATAAATGTAAAAATACCATGGAGATTCTATAAAAATGTGTAAGTCTTCCTATACATGAACTATAAGATGTTAAATAAAACCTAAGTTTTATCACTCATCCATCTATCCAACCAACATGCAAGGTCGGATTGTTTTGAAAAACTATTACTATTAAAAAGAAACTTTATATTTAAATGATAAGTGATGCAAATGTTGTTTTAACTATATGCAAAAGTGGGTATGTTAAGTACATAGTAATTAATGTTCATAAGATCATACTACAATTCAAATATATGGCAACACACTTTTTTAATACTTAGGATTATAATAGAATTGAATTAACATCTAGAATTAAATCAAATAATAAGTCAAAGCCATGTTTTGTGATGGATTGTATTTATTATATTTTATTTATTGTTTAGACATTTTGCATTGTTGAATATGTTTTTCAAAGAGGATCTAAGATTTTATTTGAATTGTGATATTTTAGTGATACATCATAACATATGTCATCTTTTTTATTAGTTTTTTTTTAATACAAAGTATCCTACATTACATTAGAGTGTCGTATAAAAAATTTACATCTCTTTTCAAAGATTCAATTTCTTACATTTTTTTTTAGGGATTGAATTTAATATTAATATGTCATTAGACTTATTAATTAACAAAAAAATTTGAAGCACTTTATTGTATCTTACATATAAGTGATAGTTTACTAAAGTATCTTGCATCAAAATACAACATTCATATATTTCGTGTAACATCGGCAATATTATGCACTTTTCAAAGTAGTTTTAGATGTCTTGAGAGTGCTTATAGAGCTCAAAACACCTCACCATACATATTTACCTATGCGAACCTATAAATCATAACCGAAGCTTTTTGAAAGTTGTTATAGTCCATAATTGAATCATACCTAGAAAATTTAACTTGTGCTAGCCAAACTAGTTACCTTGGGTCTACGTCATCTCAAGAATCCTCCCTTATTCTCTTTTCACTTGCTTGACACACCATGAGGTAGCACATGATTCCAAGGACTTCTTTATAAGTTCATCCATGCATCAACATGCACGTCATCATACCATCATTAGTTCCATCCCCTTATGCATTACTCAACTTGATTTAGTCTTGTCACAAAGAACTAAGGAAATATTGTGTGTTTTTCATAATGTCATGCATGTTCGTACACCCCGTACATATAGTGGCACCTATGTGGCACTCATAGAGAATCTATGCACTCTTGCATGCATTTATAAATCCACGATGCATATTATAAATGCTTGAACATTCTTATTCAAATTGTGTAGCACAACTATAATGTGTACCACATACACATTATTTGTGACATCTCATGCCATACATACAAACACATAGTACCCTTACACACATTGCAACAAAATTTGCATCAGTCGAACTCAATTCATGACTCATCATCTACGTGTTAGAGAACTCTTCAACTTGTAAATCTAAAATAACATATATTCTTATATAATATTAACTACATATTATATAAGGATATAAGCTCTTCATTGTATAATGCACAAATACATAAAAAGGTGTGAGCAACTTTTAAAATGTAACCCTCTCAAAAATTATTATCTTTAAAAAATCTACATAATTTCTTTCTTCTAATTATTGATACAATTACTTTTCATCATAATTCTTAGTTATTTAAATATAAATTATATTTTTATTAATCCATTATTTTTCTATATATAATTAAATTACTACAATTCATCTATATTATAAAATTTATCTATTTATTATTAATTTAATTATCACTTACTACTTGTGATTGATATCTTTAATACTTTGGTGTTTCATTGCACCTTAAGCAACAACTTCCTAATAAATAATACTTTGGTGTCTCAAAATTTATTAATACTTTGGTAAAGAGCATGGCTATGTATTATTTTCCATCATTAGTGTCCATCATGGGTCACGATTGATGAACCAAAATCACACCTATTTTCTTTTAAGCTAATATTGTCACTTAATTCAATGCCACTCCACTGGAAGACTAAAAAAAAATTATGTATATTAATTATATAATTAATACAATAAATTATTAAACTCCAAGAAAAAAATTAACAAAATATTCAATTAAAATAGATCTAAATGAAAATAAAAATGTTGGAAAACTATTTTGAAATTAATTATTATATTTTTCGAATATATTAATTTGTCAATTTTTTTTTAGAACTGAAAATTAAAGACAATTTTGTATTATATGATCTCTTTATTTTGAAATTAAGGAGTAATTATTTTTCCTTTTTGGATATTTGTATAACTCTCTCTAAACTTTCATAGTTTACGAGGATAAAAGATGTTTAACTTTTTTATTTTGAAAAATGTTTAATATTCATTAATATTTAGGCAGAGACTTTACTTCTATAATAATCTACAATAAGAGAATTTATGTTTACCTTATTTCTTCTTCAAAATTGAATAAAAAACAATCGTATAACAAAATTGTAAAAATGTTAAAATCAATAAAAATTAAACGATATAATTTATTTTCACATATTTTTTAATTAAATAATCTTTTAATTTTTAAACTTGTTAAAATTATTCTTACCTTTTCTATTGCTTAATTTATATTATTTATTTATTTTTGTTTTATAAACAAATTTAATTTTTCATAAACATTAATATAATATATTAATTTATCTTATAAAAATAATTGTAAAAAGGCCCTCTAAAATATATATAAAACAATTTATTAGTGTTATAATTTTGCCCATATTAATTTTTTCTCTTTTTAACTTGCAAAAACTACTTTATTAAATAATATTGTGATGGATTACACTCTCTCGAGAATGGTCTCCATTTATATGTTTTATATTTCATATTTCAATTTAATTTTATTATATTATATCACAATATTTTTTAAAAAAAAATTTATACCCGCAAATTATAATTGTCAAGTCATATGAGAATTTTTATACATTTGTCTCCATTTAAATTATAATTTTTAAAAAGAAAGTATAGTCCACATTTTATACCCACAAATTACAATTGTCAAGTTAAACGAGAGTTTTTATACATTTGTTTCCATCGAAGTTGTATTTTTTTAAAAGGAATTATAATCGACCTATCGCCTAAAGGAATAAGGATAAAATGATGGTTTAAAAATATATTTGGAATATTGAGAGATTTAGAGAGTTAATAAAGTTTAATGGTGGAAATTGGTATTTTGTATTAAGATAATGAGAATCCTAAAAAATTGTGGTGAATGAAGGACTTTATCCAAATTATTTTTTAAATATTTTTGGGTACCAAAACAAATGCGTTGGTGTCTGATGAAGGAGAACAACGAATGGACAAGAATCCTTAAGGCCAAATACCTGGAAGGAGAGGAAGAGGATGACTTCCTATGGGAACAGGGCCCCATTGACGGTTCCACCTTCTGGAAGGCTATATCCAGCTACAAAGACCTTCTGAAAAGAGGCATCCTTTGTAAAATTAGCAATGGTGAGAAAATTGATTTTTGGGAAGTCGCTTGGATATCCACCACCCCCTTCTCGACCTAAGAGACATGGGTCGGGTGGTATGGATAGCTCAAACATAGATGGGCTTCCAAGATAAAGGATTACTGGGAAATCAAGGAAGGAACTGAGTGTTGGAAGGTCGTACCCAGTGAAGATCTTCCCTTGGAAGAATCTCAAGCCATCTAAAACCTCAGCCAAGCTTTAAATCAGATCCATATTCCCTCTATTCAGAAAGAAGATCATTTTATTTAGAGAGCAAAAGACAACAACACATATTCAATATCCTCAGGCCATGCCATTGAACTCAATTTGCATAGTAACTAGGAAAATTGGAAAAATTTCTGGGTAAAACATCTAATCCCCAAGGTCAACTTCTTCTATTAGCTAGTAGCATAGAGCAAGATTATGACTGTGGAGAACTTAGCCAAAAGGGGATTGATTATCCCAAACAGATCCCTGATCTGTCAAATTGTGGAAGACTCTACTCAACACCTTTTTTTGGAATGCCCCCTCAGTTTGTCATTGTTTAACAGGATTCTCAATCATCTCAACATGGCTTGGGTTAAACCCAATAGTATCTTGGACCTCATTCTACAATGGAACCCCCTGTGGAACATTCCTTCTCTGATTTTCCTTTGGCACCTTGCCCTTCCTCACTGGTTCTAGTGTATTTAGAAACTTTGCAATGATAACTTATTTCATAACAAAAGGCATCAGCTGAAGAGCATCTTCCCCCGGCTCTATCAATGCATTTCCAAAAATTGGAAGTCTTTCCCTCCCAAAGAGAAGGAGCCCACCCCCCTTCGGCCCTACTCATTCTCAATAACTGGGACCTCCATCAAGTTATTTACTCTTCCACAAAATACTTAATTCACAAATAAATCAAGTGAAAGGCCCCATTGAGGGGTGGGTAAAACTGAATTTTGATGGGGCCTCTAAAGGAAACCCAGGCCCTATAGGCGAAGGAGGCATCATAATAAATTCTAAAGGGGAGATGATGGCGGCTTATACAGGGCCCATGGGTAAGCAAACTAATCATCTAGCTGAAGCTAAGGCAGCCCTCTAGGGTATTCATCTAGCGTATGTTACCAACTAGAACAAAATCATTATAGAGGGGGATTCGCTAAACATCCTAAATGCCTTGGAAGGAAAAATTATTCCTTCACACACTATCAAGGAGATCATTGATGATGTGAAGCACATTTTATAAACCATACTGCATGTCCAACTCACTCACACTTATAGAGAAGGAAATGGGTGGCGAACCTCCTTGCCAGCACTGTAGTGAATCTCCACCATTTAAATAACTATTATGATGAAGGCAACATCCCTACTACGGTGTATAGTGTCATCCACATGGAAGGTATATATGCAACTTAAAATTATTATCCCCTCACACATGTAGCCCCTCAACTCAATGGGCCAAATCATGATCCTGTAGATTTGCATTCATTTCAAGGTAAGGGGATACAATTATGTTAATGTTGATTTGGTGAGCATTCCCTCCCTTCAAGCCCTAGCCTTTTAGACTACATCTCGAACTCTCAGCTCGCTCTCTTCATTCCTGCACTTAAAGCAACCATGGGTAGCAACAAAGACCATTTAGAGCCAACTTCCTGTAAAAAGGTTTGAGAATAGAAGAAGGTCTAAAAGAAACTCAAGAATGGGGGGCTTACTGAGTTTATAGAGTGCATTACTGAACACAATGCCATGGTGGTCTGAGGTTTCATCACTACATGACAAAAAAGGTCACTATGTGGGGCATCTCCATAAACATCTCAAAGGAGTTTATTGGTGATGCCACAGGTATGTCATGCACTGGGGCTAAAGAATTCAAAGATCAATCTAAGAAACATGAATCCTTGTATCATTTCTTTTGAACCAATGACTTCATCCAAATTGATAAGACGGGTTTTACTTATGCTAACCTGCCATGATATTGGCTCGATGCTTGCCTTCAAATCATGAGGTACATGACTCTATAAGGTAAGTACACCCTATTTTTTTCTCACCATTTCCTACTACTGAATCATTTCATCAGTTTTAAAATTAGTCTCCCTTATTTACTTCTCAAGTCTTTGGAAAGCACTGTCTTGCTCCATCAAGTTAATGATACTAACCGCATCCTCCATCAAGATCTTATCCTTCTAATTGTAAAACATGGCCAAACCCTTTTAGGTCAGAAGGTTCCCCCAGGAGGATCCTCTTCTAAGGAGGATTCTCAGGAGGATTTCCCAGAGGAGGATCCTACAGAGGGATCCCACCCACCTCTTGAATGCTCCCCCCAAAATAACTTATTCCAATACCCATCTGATAACCTTCCACTTAAGTTGTTCATCCCCAAGCCCAAATCCATCAAAATTGGGTCTCTTGCTACCTCAAACTAGAAGGGTAAGGCCATTGTAATGGAGGAATTTGAGAAAAATAAACAAATGCTAAAAAATTTCAATTTGAAGGTTCAATAGGCAAAATTTAGCTTGGCAAAGTTAATACATGACTGGAATGAGCTTCACTAAGTGGCGAAGGCGACTGTTTAGACTTTTGTATATTCTACCTATCCCCCTCCCTAATCCCTTGCTATAAAATCCACTAAGGTCATAAAATTCCCCTCGGGGGTCCCCCCAAAGCAAACCCCTTTATAGGTGAAAGGCAAAGAGTGGCCTATGGTGATATTCCCTGAGGAAGCGACTGAAGGCCTCAAGAATCACACCTGAGCCAAGGTCTTAAAAGACAAACCCAACATTCTGGTAAAGGACTGTTCTGCTACTGATGACACCCAGGAGGGTCCCTCCACATAAATCTAGTTAATTTTTTATTTTCAGTTTTATTTTGCTCTAGGTTTTAGTCTTTCTTTTTGCTCAATCGACTGTGGAGGGCCTATTTAAAATGTTGTATTTCACTCTCATGGTTCCAGGTCCTTATAAAACCTAGTTTTACCCTATCAAATAAAAATAATGAGTATATTTTTTCTAAGTTTTAGGTAAATACAAAAAAAATTAACAACTGTATTTATCAAATCTAGGACTCAAAAAACCCTACCCAATTTTTTAAAAATATAACTTTGATCCTAAGGAAAATATAATTCTTCTTCTTTGCCTTAATTAGATAATTAGATCTAAAAATGATAATGAAAATAATGTGTTTTAAGGCTTATATTACATAATAGAATTATTAAGCTTCCTTGATATTTGTTGAGCCCTTCTATAATATACATGAATATCGAAAATATCACTCCAATAATTATATTAATATATCAGTTGGGCAAACCAATATAATATAATGTCACTAATATGAACTTCACTACTGTAATAAATATTTTTTGACTGTTAGCCCCAAGGGTTAGCTTGAGTGGATAGGATCAATAACTTTAGTCACCTAAGTCTTGAGTTCAATTCATGTCCGATACCCTACGATGCATCATGGCTTAGGGGCAGACATTAGCCTACAATCTGAAGTGGCCATGGGGATACCTTAAGGTACGATTCAAACTTATCCATATGTTACATATGGATCACAACGGATAAATTTGACTACGGATCATTAGACAAACATTACGGACCCATGCCCACCCCCACTAAGCTTTAGTTGTAGATTAATTTTTTTTTAACACATAAAGTAAGTTTTGACAACAAAACTTTTTTCACCCCTGCACTGATGGTATCTACTAGGGCTTTCAACAACAAATGGGTCAAGGGAGCAGGTGCTTAGTGGTGGCAATGCAGTAATCTTGGGGTTACAAGTACAGTCTATGGCAGAGGTAGATTTGAGGAGGGTGCAATTTGAGATAAAATGTGGGAAAGCTTCACCAGAATCAAGCAAGGGCAGCTTGGACGACTCACAGCTTCAGTGTTTCTCATATTCTTTGTTAAAGCATTCACCTCAAGCTTATGTTGAACCTGCAAATCCCATTACAGATTAGGGTAGGGTTTCTTAAAAAAAATCTCTTACTGTTAATTTTGAAATTCAAGATCTAGTGGATGTTTTAGAAGGTGAAGAATGGTTTTTGAAGAGCAGTTTGGTCCACCGTTTTGATAGGTTTTAGCTGTCCCTTTCCACTCTACATAAATGGCTTTCAAATTCTTGGAGATCTTTGTTGGAAGAACATCTGAAAATTTATTCTTGTGCCAAAGGTTTTTTTATTGTTGCCTTTGATTTTGTGGTTAAACGAAATAAGATTTTTCAAGATAATATTTGGAGATTTGAAGATCACATTTTACCTATGAAACCCTGGACTCCTGTTTTTAACCCTTTGATTGAAAATCTTTCGTTGCATCTTGTATGGGTAAGATTGTCATATCTTCTGCTTCAGTTCTGGTCTAAATCAGGTATCTCAGTTATTGGCTCTACACTGGGTGTTTTATTAAAAAATAATGATTCTTTGTTGAAACTTTTTCAAACTACCTTTGCCAGAATTTTGGTATGTCTTGACATTTCTTAGGGTTTGCCTAAAAGCATCGAGTTCAAAGTTCAAAATAGACGCTGGTTTCAAAGCCTCGATTTTGAAGGAATTCCCTTCAGATGTCGAAATTATTTTCAGGTTGGACATCTCTCTGATTCCTACCATAAAGTTAAGCATAAGCGTGTATCCTCTTGGGGCAAGGAGGCGAATAAAAAACAGCTTGAAGTTGTGGTGGTTAATCCAATTTGCTTGGAAGAAGCGGCTTGAGAAAGGTCCAAAGGAAAAAAAGGTGGTAAAGGTAAAATCATTGGTCAAATCTACTCAAAATGCTGAGTCTGTTGATCATATTGATAATAATGTCCAAAAGAATGAAATTATTAGAGGTAATTATAAGGAAAGAAACGAAATTTTAAGTTTGAATTTTGTCAATTTCGGGGAAGATGATGAATGGAAGTTGGTAAAAAATAGGAAAAAAGAACGTCAAATTCCTAGCTCTCCATCCTGGAGAACTATGAAGGATGAACAAAGTAATTGTGGATTTTCGGTTTGATCAATTTGGGCCTTTCGTTGAAGTATTTTTTACTTCCAGAAAGTGAAACTTTTTGATTTCTTAGTGGTTATATGCCTTGATGGTTTTTAACCATGAAATCAAGGCTATTTTGTTTTTTGAAATTATATGTTATAAGGGCCGGAGACCCGTCAAATTCTCTAGCATCGATCAAAAAAATATTTTTTGACTGTTTAAATTCTTTAAAATATTTATAAATACTCAATAGATATATATAAATAATATATTTTATCAAAAGATTTTTGTGAGTGTGGTCATTTTTTCAAATCATTTTAAAAACTTTTTTCAAAATATTTTTGTCTTTAATATGATTACATATTTACAAATATTTTGAATTAAATGTTAAGGCTTATTCCAAGCCAACGTCATAATGGTCATAAAGAGAAGGGACAAAGGACGTGCTCACATTGACTAAAGGGAACTCAAATTGTAAAAAAAAAAAAAACTACTTTACATAAAGTTATAATTTTGCCCAAAGTGAGTTTTTCTCTTTATTTTCTTTATGACGACCAAACATTTCAATACAAATTGCCACTTAATATTGGATGGATTTGAAGGTGGGCACACTCCTTTGGTATAAAGTTTATTCACATCACCATGCTTTGGAAAAAGCATTTTAGTCACATTATGCGCAATAAAGATGACACAATAGAGAGGGACTTCTTCACTATAAAGATAACATAATAGTATGCAATTTGATGCATCTAGAAGGGGGCATTGTAATACAATAGTGGATGAAGGAAATTTTGTAAAGCGACTTTGAGTGACAATTGTCTATGTCCCTCCTTTCAGAGTTCATGCATAGATGTTATGATGGTTTATTCCACAAATGTTTATAAACATTTAATTATTAAAACAATAAATTATTTTTAATTATTTTTTTTAAAAACAGAGTAACAAAAATATGATGGTTTAGACTTATATTTTGAATATCGGAAGATTTGGAGACAGTTGTCGAAGCTGGATAATAGAAATCAAAGTTTTGTGGTATGATAATAAAAACTTTGAAAATTTATAGTAAAGGAAGAACCTTGCCTAAATTGGTTTTTAAATTTTCTAGACACCAAAGTCATTATGAGTACATTTTTAGGCTTGATACTAGAAATCAAGGTTTTGTGGTAAGACAATAAGAACCCTGAAAACTCGTGGCAAATGAAGGATCTTGTCCAAAATATTTTCAAAACATTATTAGGCGCGAGATCCACAAGTACATTTATGGGAAGTGTTAGGTAGGCACAAACAAAATTGACAACTATGTTTGTCATATCCAAGGCTCCACAAACCTCCCTAGGTTTTTTGAACTTCTTCTTCTTGCCCTAATGGGTAACTATATATAAAAACAATGAAGAAAATAATGTGTTTTTTGGTATGCATTACACTAAGGAATAGTTGAGCTTCCTTGTTATTTGTCAAGCCTTGCAACAATGTACAATATTGAAAACAACACTCCAATAATTATAATAATTCATCAATGAAGCAAAAATTAGTGAAATGTAATGTGTCACTAAAATTAACTTCAGTGCTACATGAATGCTCTCTATTACATGATTTATCTAAAATGCTCGTAGTTGCTCAATAGATTCCTATGAATAATAAAATTTAGATGATTTTTCATATAATAAGTTACCTAATGCACTAAAGTGCTTTTGTAAATGCCTTGAATTCAAATTGAACCCTATTTGTGTACTATGCGGCATTTTAATAGTCATAAATAGAAATTTAAGGTGCAATGGATGCATCCATCCACATAAGCCAAAGGGAACCACAACATAAAAGACTAGAAATGTTTAATACAATTCTAGGATACCCTGACTATACGAGATAGTTTTGGCAGGCGTAGGTCTATACAATACATTCCTCACAAAATAATGGAGAAATTAGAGGAAAGAGGAGGGAGAAAAGGAGAGTTAAAAGCGCTGAGATAGATGACAAAAAGTTCTAGAAACCAATAATTGTGATATTAACTCCTAATTTAGACCAATAATCAACAAGTACATAATCATGCTAAAAATATATAGTTTTAGAATAAATGCCTATGGGTCATTTTAGGAGTTAGAGTCCCTACCATGTTCATTATATTTGAATTTATTATGAGTGCCATGGACTTTGAATATTGTTTTTTATTTACCAATCTTAGTTAAGAAGATTGTAGATATCAATTCTATTGTATTCATTATTTTTTACTCATGTTTGTTTTAACTAATTTTGGATTTAGTGGTCTAAATAAGATAAAATATTATATCTAATTAAATTATATAATAAATGTTTAAAATAAGCAAATCTGATTGTAATACTAGAATATAAATGATTTATTATAATTTATTATTTATGAAAATAATTTAGAAGATAGGGAACTTATCTTGTTAAGGCTATGCATAGGTCTGTGATAGTGTGTAATCATCATATAGGCTCTTCAAGGGCCATGTGTTGACTCATATAAGGAAATAGACTATGAAACTGAATAGGATAGGTTCAGTATTGCATGGACACCAGTGGTGGCTAGATTAATTTGCACATTGTGGAATTTGTCTAAGAGACATGTGTTGACATGTGATAGTTTGGATCATTGCATCTACATCTGTAAATAGATCATGTCCATTCAAATGTCTTTAGACCTACACAAATAACTTTGTTTTCCTTCTCTTCACCTAAGAACCCTAGCTTTCACCCTTGAGACCAATGTGACCTAGAAAAATGGGTTATTGGGATGGGTTGAGCTGGTCTAAACCACCCTCCACTAAGTGGCTAAGCGAGGCCTATATTCAAATGCTCCAAATGTGACTCAAACTACATGTATTTCTCACACCTAGCTGAGTGTCTGCAATTAGTGTAATAACAACATATTTTATAATTTTATATGTATGGGTTTTAATTCTTGATAACCTATGATTTTGACCTTACAATGGTATTCAGACTTGGCTCAATGATTTTTCCTTTGAGGGGTTTTAGTTTTGGAAGCTCTAGGGAAATTCCTCTCAATGTATAATGATAAATAAGTGCTTTCTAAATCCCTTCTAGATAGGAATGAACTTAGGTTTGACTTTAATAAATAGATATCTCTAGATAATTTATCTTCGAATTGACATGCAAAAGTTATGGGCTGAGATAAATGATTTGAATCTGGGAAAAAAATGTTAAAGGGCATACAAATCAGTCTACCTAAGGCAAATATCTCTGGTAATTGGATCTATCTAACTGTTTCCAAAGGTGTCCAAAAAGCATGAAATAATGATCTTAGATTAAGAGGCAATCTAAGTAAGATGATAAACTATTAAGGTACAAACTAGGGAAATCTTATGTATCAATAACAATAATTTGGGAAGGCTGGTCCCATAGAAAAGAGAATGGTTAGGAGAGAGTATGAATAAGATTAAATTATTTATGCACGAATCATGTATACTAAAGCTTGGTTAAAAATAATATTTTCAAGTGTCTATAACCAAATATGAGTGTCTACATTTCCCCCCATTTATTCTAGTAATGGAAGTGCTAGCATAAAAGGATAGAGGGAGTTACTTGAGTGTAATCATGGTGGGTGTGTTCAAGTGGGTTAGTGTTGCATTTTATCCATGCAAAGCTTACAATAAAACATGTAAAAATTAGTGTCTACTTGTAATTTAAAATCTAAATTAAAACATTTGATATATTTCAAATTGAAATAACAAAGAACAAATGCACATATATGCATGTGAACCAGGTTGCCTTCTAGAATCAGTGGAGAATGGGGTAATCATATCCCTTTGAGATGGTAGTGTTAAAACCATGTATTAATTTGAATATGTGTCAACCCTTGATAGATATGGATAAGTTTTTATATGTTAATTCACATATAACTTCAACCACACTACTCATCATAGTTCCTACAAATGGGACCTATTGTGGGTATTTAAGTATCTCAAAATCATATAATCTGACTAAGGTTTTTAAATCATCTATTACAAATGTTTTTTGGTTCAATCTATGTAATGCATGATTATAGCTAAATAAGTCTGAGTAAATGATTTTTTAGATTGTCTCACATGTGCCATTGATATGTTCCCAATCTAATAACCTATGTAATCTAAGTCATATAACCTATGCCAAAATATCATAATATTTGTAAAGTGTCAAGCACATGCCCCTAATTTGATTACCTATATAATCTAAGTCCTTTAATATATGTAATAATATCATATAATTTGTGAATTATCACTCATAATCTTTTAGAATATTTGATATGCCCCCAATTTATGTTAATCATATAATAATTTGCATAAACCTATAACAATCTGGGTAAACTCGTTCCAATCCAAAATAATATGTTCCCAGAATATAGTTTTTTATGTTAAATTCTAAATTAATCTATGTAAAGGGCTTACTCTCTACGAGAAACCCACTATGTATGATCCCTTCTTGAGGTGAGGAATGTAACCTATGAATTATTCATCTCAAAAGACAATAGTCTTACACATCATGTTATATATAAAAAGATGTAAACTTTTAAATCATATGCTAACATGATTATATTATGTCATCATAGTAATATTAGATCTTTTGAGCATATATAAAACATGTATCATAAGTCATACAAGTGTCATGTTAAGATATATATAGAAATGAGGCATATAATTAAGAGCCAACATAGTAATGAACATATAAAATATGAGAATAAATATGTGTAAGATGCATGATGTGTATCATGGCACCACACAAAAAAAGAAGAATATGTAAGATGAATCATGGCATCACAAGCTCAACAGACAATCCTACATGTATCCATACATTGTAAATAGAATCACAGAATCTCACACAATGTCATGACCATGGATCACACAAGTAATTATATAAACATGCATGATAACACATAGTGTAAAGAGGTTAAAGAGTTACATAGAGAATACTCAATGTCATACAAAGTAATAGTCATGCATAAACAAAGTCACACAATGAACACACAAAGTAAGAACCATATATATAAAGACTTAAGAATAAAAGGAGTCACATAATAAAAACCCAATGCTATGCAAAGTTATAATCAAATAGATAAAAGGTCACATAATGTAATACACACTCAATGATCACACCATGTAACATGTAGTAACAATAACCAAGCATATAAAAATCAAGGATAATCTACATAATCAATGTCTATCATCATCGCATATATAAAAATATAATATCCATATAAATAGAACTCTAAGTAATATGAGTAATACAAGTTTATATATATTCAGTGTAAAAAAGTTCAATATGATTAATGAAATAATAATACAAAAATGTAACCTGTGTAAAGTGTATCAAGATGTCCCCCATTATAGGAAAGGTAGCCTCTAGTTGTAGGAATTTCCTGCATCTAAATGTCATATGAAACATGTAGGTATTACATCTCACTCATGTATACCATAACATGCATTTGCATAAAGAAACTAGATATATAATCTATCATATATTATAAATCATAAATAAATAATATAAACTAACATGTGTTATGTATAGGTCCTTTTTTTATATATAATTTGAGTTATACTGATGTTAACTAATGCTCCAATGAATGGGGTGCTTTGATATAGGTATTGAGTCAATCACGATGAATCTTACCCATCGTGGGTGAGTAGCAACACATGTATTTGTATCATATTTTGATAAGTGGTCTCATTTTTGGCATATCCATCATGGTCATCATAAACTATGTGATCATGTCTATGTTAACTCTAGTAACCATAGTATTCTACAGATTCAGATGTATAGTATGAGAATGTGCTTGTGTACATTTTAGAGCCATATGTGGATACAAAGGGATATATTATGCCCCTAGGTTATGAACTGACGTAATTGTACTATAAAACTCAATGGTATGATCATCGATCTTATCTTGTATTTTATTTTGTAAATTATTTCATCTATTAGTCAAATGTCATGTGCATCTGTGATAATCATAATATGCCTTATTGTTGAGTCCCTAAGATGGTTTCTTATTCATATCAACCTCTTTTTGGGGAGGGAGAGATATGAGATTTCACTTAAGTAACTAATATAGTATCTTATGAAGTGATTTAGGTAACTGTGAAAACTCCTTGCTATGAGGAGCTAATATAACAAGTTGATTAATAGACTATGATATCACATTATTTGTGACATATGCCTCATCTTGTAATTGTATTATTGTGATCATGACTTAGTTTTTAAACCTCTAAATATGTCATCATAATTCCCAAAAATTATTTGTGTGATGCCCAATTATTCTATGGTGATAAAAATATGGTCTCCCTTTTTATACTGTGATCGATCATGTTCTCTTTGGTGGATAGTAGGTAAAGCAATAAAAGTCTTATCAATTAACATACATAGTATGATACATGGTTTATCTTGTTTCTTTGTAATATATAATTAGATAGCTAATTATATATTCATGATCTCTACATTTCTTATTTATTTTGTCATAAACTCAAGGTGTACACCCTTAATGCATTGTGCAATGGGTTATGCCTTGTGTTATCTAGTTATGCTAGATTTGATGAAGATATTTTAGTTGCACACTTATCATTGAATTATGTTTTCATGTGCTTATATTGAAATAAGTATTTTCAATTATATTCTTATGAGTATTTATAAAGTGTAACTTCCCTTATCCACTTTTGCATTTCTTACTACTTCAGAATCATATTTGTATTCTCCTAGATAAATGGGTGTAAAATTTAGATGAGACAAATAATCATTTATGTTCTCTAGGATATTATTCTCATCATCATCATTATCATATTATTCCTTGAATATATGATTTGGATCCTCCGAGTTGACTACAAAGGGAATATTTGATATCTTTTTTTCTTGTGTGTCGTTTATTATCTTTTGTTGACTTTATTCATATAGAGTTGGATATTTTTCATGAGATTTAATTGACTAAGCAATTTAATATTTATGCATCCACTCTATTAGTATGAAATATGATGGATGTATTATAGTGGATTGAAAAGTATCATATTGTGGACTACATCCATCACTATGTTTTGCTATTTTGTAATATTTGAAAGGTTCATTGTCTGTAGGACATGTGTACAAACATCTGCTATGACTAAATTTTATACACTAATTCAATGTAGATATTAGATATTCTATTTGCATGTATCCATGGTCTACCTAAGAGAATGTTATAATTTTAGTGATTCAGCATCACATAAAACATAACATATATCATCTTAGATCCCATTGTGATATCCAAAGTAATTGACACTAACACTTGGTAAGGAACATTGTCAAAGCCTTTGATGTTATTATATAATTTTTTCATAGAGTTCATATTCACACCCGATGTTTGTAATAATGTAATATTAGATATGTTCAATCTTAAGCCATTACCTATCAAGACCCATTTGACTCTCGTATTGTTAATTATGATTTGAATGAACAAGGAAGATTTTAGTGTATAGTGTGCTGAGTAGGCAAGTCATCCTTTTCAAAATTTATGGTGTCTTAAATATTATTCAATGTATTGACTAAAAATACAAAATAGGTTAGTTTTGGGTCATATGGTATAGTTTTATAATGGAGTTTGGCATCTAGAATATCCATATAGATAGTTGCCCTTTTAAATAATCTAGGATGGAGAACTTAGCTTAGGTATTCTTAAGTTGATCGATTATATCATTCCATTTAGTTGGATTAGTAGGCCTCATGGGAGATGGAGGGAAAGGAGAAACATTTTGACTTATTTTAATCTATCATTTGTGATAAGGAACCCTACCTCTTCTAGTTATAAAAAAAAGGATTGTGGGATCCAACATAAGCCTATAACAAAAAATTGGGTTAGGATAGTAGTTATCATGATCTTGAGGTATAGGGGGAGGAGGAACGAAATGATTACTACATGCCCTTTGAAATCTAGTAGTGATTGGAGGTATATGGCACTGAATATTTATACAATAGGAGTGATAAAGATATTTAAACATTTTTTGTTATCAATTTCAGCCTTAGTTTATTGCACATGAGTTTGACCCAATTTGTTACATGATTGTGAAAGATATTCCATATTTCAAGAAAGAAACACATAATTATAACTATAATAACTTTAATTAGGAAGTATAAACTATGTATATCCATTATATTCATGATATTTTTATGTGAATAAAGGGAAATCATAAATTAGATCTAAAACCCTAACACCAAAATATTAAAACCCTAAAAATGTATAAGGAAAAATGATATGGGAACATAATTATTTTTGTGTGTAAGGGAATAACCAAGATATATATGGTTTTAGGATTGAAACCCTAAGATAAAAATATTGCCTATGAGGGGTAATTAGAAATCAAATCTAAAAAATCAAATGTAAATACAAAAAAATATGAAACCCTAGGAAACTAGAAGGAACCTCTAAGATAACCTAGGGTTTTTTATACTTGAGACAAGGATTAGGTTCACCAATATGTTTTAATTGATCTTGGATTCAATGGTGTAAATAATATAAAACATTGAGTTTAATCAAATTATATAATATATATTAAAATTAAGCAAATTTTATTGTAACAATATTGTATATTTGATTTATTTAATTACTATTTATGGAAATGACCTAGAAGATGGGGTATATAGTTTTTTAGGCTTTGTGTAGGTCTTTAATAGTAGTATAATTGTCAAATAGGCTCTACAAGAGGTATACGTCGACTAAAATTAGGAAACATAATATGAAATTGAACATGATAGATCTAGTGCTATGTGGATACTTGTGGTGGATAGATTTGTTTACATACTACAAGATTTTTATAGGAGTCCTGCATTGATGTGTGTCAGATTGGATGGGTATGCTTGCATCTAAAAATAGCTTGTGTGCATTCAGATGCTTTGAACCTATGCAAAAATCTCTATTTGCTTTCTCTTCACCTAAAAATTCTAGCTTGTACTATTAAGACCAATGTGAATTAGAAAAAGGGGTTATTGTGTTGGGTTGAGCTAATATCAACCACATACTACTATCTAGTTAAGTGCTACATATATTTCAATACTTTAAATAGGTCTCAAACTAAATGTAGTTCTCCCACCTAGTTAAGTGTGTGTGGTTATTGTAATGCTAGTGGCTTTCAACAATTGATAACCTATGATTTTGACCTTGTAATGGTATACAAACTTGGATCAAGGATTCTCATTTGATGGGCTTTAGATTTATACACTTTATATAAATTTATTGCAATGTATAAAGTGTTTTCCATTGATAAATATGTGCTTTCTAAATCCTTGATAGATAGGAATAGACTTAAGCTTGACTTGAACACATAGTTGACTCTTTGGGTAATTTCTCTCTAAACTAACATGTGAAACATATGGTCAAACCTATAAGAAGGATTTTAATCAGGGAAAATATTAATTAAAGGTCATTTGGATGATTTTGGATAGGGAAAATAACTTTGGTAAATATATTCATCTAACTATGGCCAAAGGTGTCTGGAAAGCAAGAAACAATGATATGAGATCAGGAAGTAGTCTAAGTAAGATGATAATTTTTTTGGGTAGAGACTATGAAAATCATATGTATCAATAACTAAAAAACTTGGAAGGTTAGGTCCATAGATAAGAGAATGGTTAGGGGAGAGTGTGATCAATATTTAGTCGTGTAAACACAAGTCATGTATACTAAAGCTTGGTAAAAAATAACATTGTCAAGTGTCTAATAACAAATATGATTGCATATAGTGTTATCTTCAATATTCATTTAGATTTTATAAAATATAAATACATTTTAAAGGTTTAATGATTTCTGCCATAAATATGAGTTGGATATTATACAATTTTCAAACTAGTTATTCCATATGAGAGTCAAAACAAAAGGATTGACACCTCATTTTTTACAATTTTTAATAAGATAACATAAGTATTAAATTAACTACATTATATAACTATGAAGCAAATAAAATCACATTTTAAATATTTAAATAAGACAACATAGGTCTGAATATAACTAAATCATATGGGGTGAATCATATGTGGATATGAGTGACATGACATAATTCTCAAAGTGACCATATTGTAAAAACCCAAAAATGGAATCTATGCATTTATTAGTTGTTAAATTGCATGATTTTAGGATGTTTGTGTACTTATTGATTATTAGTATAAACTAGGTGTTATTATTAAATTTTTTAACTTTTAATGGTATATGTCTCTCCTCTCAACCCCCTTTAGCAAGCCCTATGTCAAGTTCATGATTTACATTCCTAGTTTTGTTCAGAGTGTCAATCATGCTCATGGGTCCTTTATGTGATATGTTCCAACAAAATTACACATGACCATATTGTTCTATATATTTTAAATTTTCAATAATTTGATGTTAGTTTAAGTTCTAATAGGATTGAATTTTGAATTCAATTAGTATATAGATATAGAAACATTGTAGCTCATTTAGGATAAGTAATTTAAACATGTTTAGATATAATTATTGAGCAATCACAAGCATTATAAAGAGACTAAATGATCATTAGATATTTTATAAATGTGTCACAAAAGTTTATGTTAGAGCAATCATGAGGATGAGGAAGGACACACACCATTAAGGTTTTATATGCTAGTGGAATATTTTCCAATTATGTGATATGTTGTTTTTGATATTTTTTGTATTATATGGTCATGATGAGTAGATGGTGCTTAAAATCCGAGATAACCTTCAACATAATCCCCTAAACTTATTATTTTCCTTAAGTTTAGATTAATACAAGGAGAACCCTTTTTCTTAAAATCTTATGTGTCATAATGTGAAAATCTAAGCAAGGATATTAGAGATTAAGATGAGAAGAACACAACCATAAAATATTTTTTATTTGTTTCTCACTTGTCATAAAGAGAGGAAATTAGGTTCTTGGTAACCTTTATTGTCTTTTCCAATTTTTCGAATGAGATATTTGTTACTTGTGGGTGCAAATTTTTAATGTTATAGTTTGACAAATATTAAATGACATTGTGATATTCAATATACTATTAAGCCTTAAAATATCATCTCTCTCTAGTTTGTGAATTAATTAAATAGTTTTCTATTATTATTTTATGCATGTTATGTAGCCTAGTTACAAGTATATGGATATTTTTGTCGTTAGTTTGTTGTAATCCATTTATCCATATTACATTTTGGTGAACTTGTGCTCTCTCACAACCATTATTCTATAATATATTTATCAATCATATGACAAAACATGATTTCTCTACAAAACTAGATTTATCTAATTTTAATAGGGTTAATTCCTTTGTATTCTCATAGATCCAGTAGCCCAAACTTCTTTTTTATTTTATTTGTTTAATCCAAAAATCTAGGTTAATTTTTATGGAAAGAAATCAAACCTTAGCTTGCTTATATGATGTGTATGTTTCATGTTTGATCTCAATTTATGCCACCAAAATTGATTATATCTAAGGATCCAACTATGAACACTACTAAGATTAATCAATAACCTATTGATTTTATTAAATTTCCTTTGATTAATTTTAAATTGAGCTCGAAAATTAAAATGGTATCTAAAAATATATATATATATATATATAGTGTTTCTCCAAAATATGCACTTTATGTTAAAAATGATGAGAATTATGTGGATGTCAATTATAATTTTTTAATGGATCTTGTTAGGTTGTGGAGCTAAAAGCTTTACTGATGCAAACACGGATGGAGGTTGCAGAGAGTTTGCTGAGTGTCACAGACACTGACGTCGGTCAGGCCAATCGACGTCGACAGGATTAGACAGGGATAACAACCGACATCAGTCAGGGATCAGCTGGCGTCGGTCACCTCCAGGCAGACAGGGACTGACGTTGGTCGCCTGTGTGGTTCGAGCTGCAAATGTTACGGGTAGTTAGCTAACGAACCAAGTGTTTGCATGTCAAGAGCCAAATTTAGACTAGAAGCTATAGATCTAATTATTGTAATTAGGTGTCTAATTATTGTTTGGATGAGATCTATATAATAGACTCATGGATTGTATTGTAAAGTGTGCTAGAGAGTAAGAGAGTAAAATATAAGCTCCTTCAGAGAGAAGAGAGCATGGTGTGTTCCTCCTAGTGCCACAGTACCAAGTGTGGGTGCTAGATTGGAGAATCAGCAGGGTTCTTCATGTATGTATGATCTTGGTCATCAGGTGAGCATGGCTACTTTTGGAGATCTACATGGGTAAGTAAGATCATTGATCTGTAGGTGTATGTGTGTGCAAGGTCTAAGGTTCATAGGTGTGCAGAACCAGATTGATTTGCAGGTGTGCAAGATCAGATAGGACATCAACACAACAGGGAGCAAGATCAGGTGGGATCTACTTGGAGTATAGTGTGTACTCAGAAAGAGAGCAAAGAGGAAGGCAAGGAAGATCCTTCCATAAGTAAGATTAGATTGAGTTGCAGGTTATTGCAAATTTAGGGGAGATTTACTTGAAGTACGTTTGTGTACTTGTGGAGTGCGTGGAGCACTTGTGGTGTGCGTGGAGCACAGGAGTACTGGCTGGTTGGAGGTGAACACCAACTCTGTGTTTGAGTTGTGTGTTGGGACCTAAGAGAGAGAGCTTTGAGGGAAGATTTACTGTTTATGCCCTAGAGGTGTGGGAGTCCTAGGGGTGTGTAAGGAAGAAGAACTGTGGCAATCTTCTTTATTGTATTTCCTTCTATAATGAGTTTAATACAAGTTGTGTATTGTCTCTCATATTCTGTGTTATTTTTGAATTCTAGTTACTTGTGTATTCTGGTTATTTTTGCATATTAAGTTGCTTGGTAATCAATTATGTGCTTTCGTTATTTTCCAACAAGTGGTATCAGAGCTAAGGTTGCAGGGAGTAGGTTTTGTGTTTGGTTACAGGTCACTCTCAGGGGTTTTTGATTGAGTGGGAGTAGAGCAATGGCAGAAGAAAGTAAGCTAAGAATGGAGGAATTGAAAAGCACGAATGGTCTATTACGGTCCTATGGAAAGAAAGAGCAGGAAAAAGAAAATTATTGGTTGGTAGCAGATCAGCATGAAGAAGTAGATGTTGTAGGTGTTGTTACATAGGATGCTCTGGATAAAGTTGAACCTTGGATAATAGATTATGTTGCCTCTTTCCATGCAGCCCCAGGTAGAGGGGTTGGTGAGCCTTGTCAGATTGTTGGCAAAGGGGAAGTGAAGCTGAAATCACAGGCAACCAACACATGGGTGTTGAATAAGGTCATGCAGGTCCTAGGTTTGAAGATGTGGCTAATTTCTTCAAAAAATTTGGGTGATGAGAGATGCACAAGAACTCTCACAGCGGATGCACTTGAATTAGCTGGTGGTAAGAAAATAGGTACTCTTTATCTACTTGTTTATATTATTGATTCTTCTTCTATTGTAGAGACGTGGCTTTGTAGGCTTGGTCACATGAGCAAGAAGGAGATGCATGTTCTTAAGTAGAAGATAGATGTGTTTGATAGGCTTAAGAACTGGAAAGCCTTGGTGTTCTTGGAGGAGATGACGGACATAGTTTAGTGGATGAGGCTGGATACTTCTGAGCAGGGCAGTTTGGACATGGGTTTTGATTCGAAGGAGCTCGTGGGTAAAAAGTCATCACTCATAGGTGAACACAGGTACCGACATCAGTCAGGAGGAACTAGCGTCGAATAGACAGGTCTCGATGTCGGTCATGTGCAGACCAAAGCCGGTGATGTCGGGCAGGGTAAGACCGACGTCGGTCAGGAGGACCGATGTCGACAATAGGTAAGACTGACGTCGGTAGAGTTGGTAGTCAGGACAGGCACATGGGAACTGACATTGATCAGATGCAGACTATGTAGTGACCGAGGTCGGTCACTGTAATGGATTTTGGGCAGACAACAAGCTGTCAAGGAGTCTCAAATGCCCATATGGAGGACTGAAGGTGGTAAGTAAGCCTCAAATTCATTGTTCTTCTTCTTTATACTTGTTGTTGATTGCAGAGCAGAAAGGATCCAAGAAACAGTGGGAGCGTGGCAGGAATATGATGCAGAGCCAAATGGGAGATTTGGTAGGGTTGCCAGTTGGTATGAAAGCACAGAGACGAATGGATTCCTTAGTTGAAGAATAAAGAGAATAGACACATGAGACGGAAGACTAGGTCATATGGTCTTGAGGAAGCTGCAGGACAGTGGTAGAAGTTTTGACAGGTGGATGACAAAGCATGGCTTTAGTCAATGTCAGTATACCTACTGTGGTTTGTCTTACCAGGTGGATGATGGTCGCAACATTATCCGGTTACTGTATGTGGATGGTTTGCTAGCAGGTTTGTACATACAGGGTTTTGCTGAGCTAAGGGTAAGGTTAGTTCAGTGGCATGTCATGAGGAATTTGGAGCAGCAAAATTCTTTGGCATGGGAGACATGGAAGATCACAGGTTGATTTTGTCTCTAGTGGGAGCTGATGTGAATCAAGTGTTGGCGAGGTTCAGGATGCAGAACTGGAGCACACTAAGGGCTGGACAGTTCAATGTCTAAAATCACATGATGTCTGGTATAGACCTGAGTTTTCCCAAGCAGTGGGAGCTGTCAGAGGGTTAGGAGCCAATTCGGGGAAGTGGGTTCTCAGGTATTTGAGAGGGACCAGCAGCAGGGATTCATGCTATGCAGGGTCAAGACTTCACTACATGGGTTTGTAGGTTCAGATGTGGCAGGGTACTCAGATGACAGGAGGTGCACCACAGGTTGTGTGGTGGGTGGTCTTTAGGATTCATCTTGAAGAGGGATACAAGCCAGAAAACAGATTAGATAGAGTACAAGTATAGGTATAATGTAGCTATTTATCTCCAAGTGGGAGATTGTTAGGTTGTGGAGCTAAAAGCTTCACTGATGCAAACACGGATGGAGGTTGCAGAGAGTTTGTTGAGTGTCACAGACACCGGCGTCGGTTAGGCTAGTTGACGTCAGCAGGATTAGACAGGGATAACAATTGACGTCGGTCAGGGATCGGCCAACGTCGATCACCTCCAGGCAGACAGGGACCGACGTCGGTCACTTGTGTGGTTCGAGCTGTGAATGTTACAGGTAGTTAGCTAACAAACCAAGTGTTTGCATGTCAAGAGCCAAATTTAGACTAGAAGCTGTGGATCTAATTATTGTAATTAGGTGTCTAATTATTGTTTGGATGAGATCTATATAATAGACTCATGGATTGTATTGTAAAGTGTGCTAGTGAGTAAGAGAGCAAAATATAAGCTCCTTCAGAGAGAAGAGAGCATGGTGTGTTCCTCTTAGTGCCATAGTACCAAGTGTGGGTGCTGGATTGGAGAATCAACAGGGTTCTTCATGTATGTATGATCTTGGTCATCAGGTGAGCATGGCTACTTTTGGAGATCTACATGGGTAAGTAAGATCATTGATCTGTAGGTGTATGTGTGTGCAAGGTCTAAGGTTCACAGGTGTGCAGAACTAGATTGATTTGTAGGTGTGCAAGATCAAATAGGATAGCAACACAAGAGGGAGCAGGATCAGGTGGGATCTACTTGGAGTACAGTGTGTACTCAAAAAGAGAGCAAAGAGGAAGGCAAGGAAGATCCTTCCATAAGTAAGATCAGATTGAGTTGCAGGTTTAGGGGAAATCTACTTGAAGTACATTTGTGTACTTGTGGTGTGCGTGGAGCACTTGTGGTGTGCGTGGAGCACATGAGTACTGGCAGTAGTGGATACTGGCTGGTTGGAGGTGAACACCAACTCTGTGTTTGAGTTGTGTGTTGGGATCTAAGAGAGAGAGCTTTGAGGGAAGATTTACTGTTTATGCCCTAGAGGTGTGGGAGTCCTAGAGGTGTGTAAGGAAGAAGAACTGTGGCAATCTTCTGTGTTGTATTTCCTTCTATAATGAGTTTAATACAAGTTGTGTATTGTCTCTCATATTTTGTGTTATTTCTGAATTCTAGTTACTTGTGTATTCTGGTTATTTCCGCATATTAAGTTGCTTGGTAATCAATAGTGTTTCTCCAAAATATGCACTTTATGTTAAAAATGATGAGAATTATGTGGATGTCAATTATAATTTTTTAATGGATCTCAAATTGATAATGTGCATGTATTTTAAGGAGATTGTGATAATAAGGATTAATTATTAAAAATATTGGGTTGGAGTTCAAAATGTACCTTATAAGGTAGATGATGGATATATAAGTTCTCTTTATTTAAATCCTCCTCCTAAGCATATGGACTTCCTTTCAAAGCACCCAAATGAACTTCATGTTTTGATTCATTTCATCCAATAACTTCAATATATACCTTCTCTTGTAGTCATTCCTCAAATTTCTTCTAATCCTACCTATGGTGAAGTTTTTGTTACTTCCAATGTTGCTTATATTCCTTATAATACTTTTCCTACTTCTCATAATTTTATTATTTCTACTGGTTCTCTCATTCAAAATGTTGTTACTCGTAAGGTTCTTCTTATTTCTCAACAAGATTTTACTCAAGTTTCTCCAGTTTCTCAATGTGTTTATTTCTACTTATGTGCCTCAAAATTCTTAAATTGTGAAGGTTCCTTATTTTTGTCAACAACTTCTTACTTATAATGTTACTTTAATTTACATAGTGATGATGATTTAGGTTACTTTATAACTCATGATTATATTTTAGATACTACTAATGACGATGACTCAGGGTACCATATATCTCATGATTACATTTTGGATACTTATAATTATACAGTTAACTCCTCATATTCATGGTCCACGAGATCCATAAATATTAATCATTAAGAGGAATGGGTAGCTTATTATGGGCATTTATGTGGGATTATCTATTAGCATTTCTATCCTATATCATGTTCTTAAATCAATCTATTGTACATAAATTATTTTTTAATCTTCCCTCTATTTGTCGTATATCATTCATTTATTTTTTATTCAATGAAACATATGTACAATGTCATTTATGTTTAGTAGAGGGTAAACTCAAAGATATTTGTTATAAACATGTTGAAATTATCAATCTAAGCAATATTCTGTAACAATGCACAATTTGGGCGAAAATCACTAAAATACACTCAATGGTTCAAACTTGTCACATATTGGTGTTGATTTAGGCTAATATATCCCTTAATGGGGCAATGCATTTTATGTGATTATTATATTTTATCAAATCACTTCGAGTCAAATTGTGACAATGAAAAATGATGCTTTAGACTGATGAATTCTTCTAATTCAGAAACACACATCATGTGCATGTGTTATTTCATGTCGACAATACCCTAAGTGGGGAACTATTCCATACGTAATTGACACCTTGTTCTAATTATACTCCAATACAATTACAACTTAGCAAATTGATATTTCAACTAATTTTATTAAATAAACAACCAATTTTCAAAGAATTGCATAAAATTTATTAAACCCACTTAAGCAAATTGAAAAAAATCAAGAGCTTAAGTGAAAAATCCATGGAAGTTATTGAAAATCTATTAATTGGAAAATCTTTCTTTGATTCTACATCACCCTATGACATCATTAGTAGGGTGGTAGCTATAAGCCATTAATGGAACAAATATCTGGTTTAAGCCCTCCCATACCTCATTAATGGCCCATTCTTCCAAATATTAATGGGGATATTTATGGTTTGGTCCTCAAAAATTGATTTGATTCATGGCCACACATCTTGATCTCAAGATGGACGGTCATGGCTAATTCTAATCATTTCTAGAAATATATAAATAAGAGGGCCAAGGACACCATTTTTAAGCTTCATTCATGCAAACTTATCATGCAAAAATTGTAATATAAAAGCCTCAACTATTTGCACACATTGATCAAATTCATGAGCCTAAGCCATTATTGCATTAAGAGATGATGGAGGAGAAATATATTCATCATTGACAAAGACTTGGATCACCAAATTAGAGGAAAATCACATTTATTGGCCGATCTTAGTGGAGGGATGCTCTTGGGAAGGTTTGATGGTAGTCTTCCTTCTTTGGGTTTTCTCTACTAACACATGGACTAACTTGCTTTGAATTCATACTCTACATTTTGGCATACCCATTGAGACCACACATCTCATACAAGTAAGGATACTAATATTCAACTCTTAGATCTTATAATGAATGCTTAAAAGTCCTTAAAATTCAAGTATTATCTTCATTTTTCACGTATTTTGGTTTTTTAAGCGACACATAATTTACACAGAGACCAGTGTCAATTATGTTTAACCAACATCGATCCCCCAGAACTGACATCAATTACTATGTGAAGGATAGAACATAGTAGAAATGTGATTAATGGGTTTTTTTTGAAATTTCTAGTTTTTAATATGTGTTTTAAGAAGTTGCATTTTGTCTGATTTATCTTTTTATTGTAGGATCCAGAGAGTTTTTTGTTTTTTCATCCTTATTTTAATAACTAGATTTTTTTGTGAAAAATTGTATTCTATTTTCCTATGCTTTTGTAAGAACCAACTTTGATTTCAGTCGACTGGTATTGACCCTTTATGAACCAATCGACACCAATTTTTATGAACTAACATTGATCCCTACATAGACCAATGTCAGTTTCTAAGACAAAAAAATAGAGACCCAAGAGATTGAGTTTTAAATATTTTTTCCTCATTTATATTTGGGATTTAAGTAGGCATAAACCCTCTAAAAATTTTAGGTCACAAGCTAGAAAGAGGTAAAAATTTAAACGTGGTTAAATCTTGAACATTGTACTTGGTGCCTAAAAATAATTTAGTTGTTTTATGCTTGGTGTTTTGTGAAAGTTTTTTATAAGTTTTTCAGCTAAGGCCAAGAGACCAAAATTTTATAAACATCTCATTTTGGTGTAATAAAATAAACACTCACACTTAGATACATATTCTTAAAAGTGTTTTGTTTTTTGCTTGTTCTTTCAAAAGTTATTTATTTTCATAAAATGATTGATGTGTGTATGCTCTCCCCCAGTCCACTTTACGAAACTCGAGTGACCAAAAGTGATCTTTCTTTTCCTTTGTTGTTTTTAGTCCAAAAAGCATGAAAATAATGTTGTTAAGGCCCTACGTAAATCCATATGAATTGGGTGATACAAATGCAACCTTAAAGTCTTTTCACTTGTATTTTATTTTTATGTAATTTAGATTGTGAGTGGGAATTCATAGCCTCCTCATGGGTTATCTAGGGAAGAATTAACACAAGAATTCATCTCCCAACATCATTTAAACCCCTCTCCACGGTGGGGTATATAAATTAATGTCAACTTATTAGGACGTTTATTTGAGTAGTTAAATAAACTCCGTTAGTAAGATAATGCCTCAGACCATAGGAGCAACTAGGAAATCACACTACACTGAGAAAGTGATGGACATAGTGGTTGTAAGAAAGATAATACCTTTTCACAACAAATTAGTTGATGCAGGTCCAAAAGACATGAGCATACCTTGAGTTAGCCACACTTGGGACCATTTGGAAATGCATGAAAATTTAGTTTTAAAACAACCCCACTTGCCATAGACATGTTGTTGATACAGGGCGAGTAGCTTGAAGTTCCATGTCACCATACAATATTTTGAAAGAAGTGGGGTGTAAAACCCCTACTTATTCATACACTTTTATTTTTGTATTAACACTTAAAAAATCCTTTCAAGAGAATGTATATAGATGGAATTTGATAGTACCATGCAACCTTATCAGTTTTAGGACTTTGGACGTTAAACTTAGGTGTATTTTATCATTTTATCCTTTACTTTCTTAGTATTTTTGAGTCTAAAACTATTTGAAAACCAAAACACATCATAAAACCAAACACTTTGTCATATACCATTCTATTTGAACAAGGAGGCATTACACTGACCAAATCAAAATCATTTCTTGCCTTGTTCAAATCATCATTTAGAAAATTATTTTTGTATTTCCTAAGCAACATTTTTATGTTACCCATTTGAGTTTGTACCATTTTCCCACTTTGAAAAGTCTCAAAGTCCATTTTTAATCTAAATTCAAAATCTCACCTTTTTAAGTTCTAGGCCAAGGTGTTATTAGTTTACCATTTGCACTTGGTTTGAGTAAACTTGGGTATGATTTCCCATTTGGGTTAAAGGAAATTATATAGCCTCATCATCATCTTTTTATCCTCATTATAGAATTAGATTATCTTGCACTCACTCGTGCTCTAAGTTCTTTGACCATTTTGCATCCTATTACCATGTGGCATCGTTGTGCTACCCATTTGATTTTAGCTTTATACTTAGGAGTTCTTGTGTTAATTCACATTTTAAGCTTCTTGGTTTGCATTGTTATCTTCCTAATCGGAAAGACCCTCTTCTAATTTTCTAGTCGTAGATGTATCTATATTTTACAATATTGACATATCTTTGACCTAAGTTTATTATGCTGGCTTACACTTTAGGTTCTAAAGTTATCATACCCTCTTCTACTTTGATAATTTCAACCCCCCCAAAGTTGAGTAAATTCATAACCATTTCTTCTAATTATGTGGTACTATGCCACTTATTTTATTATAATATCATCTTACCTTGTCACTTATTTGATAAATCAAAGCAAACTTTTTTTAAAACATTTTAAAGAACACATTTCACATCTTAGCAAACATATAGAACAATATTCTGAACATGACACAAAAGTATACTCGTAGTGGGGTCTCTTACGACCCTAGTTACAAGGAGGAGCATTTTATGATGGACAAGATAACTCCATTGTGTTTGAAGATATCCCAACAAATGTAAGGTTTGAAGAAGACTATTTTAAACATAAACCCTTAGAGGACACAGATAACACCCTCCTAAGGTTGATTGAATTAGGTGCTAGATTGCCATCAGATTTTTCTATGGAACAATTACACACATTGTTTAGGGTAGAAGTGAAAAAATGAGAACAATCCCTCTCTCATATTATAAAATCCAACATTGATTCTTCTAGATAAGGAAAGGAAACACTCATAGAGTCATCACCTAATGATCAATATCTTGTTACCAAGATCAAGAAAATAAGTCAAATATACATATACTAGGTTATCATGGACTCTTTTGTTGCCACTTCAATACACAACAATGCTTCCAAAGAACAAGAGAATGTAGTAGAACAAACATAGCACACTCTAGTTGAGAAAACATTTACAATAGATCATGGTGTCTCAATTGAACAAAATAAATCATAAGAGGTTTCCCAAAATACTTCACCAAACACAGAGCATATATTTTTCAATCACCAAGATACTCTTATTCCCTTGCAAAACTAATGGACAAAAAACACAACACATATTGAGGGTATTGTTCACAACAATTTGGTAAGTTATTCTTAACTAATGCGTACTTTGATGAATCGACCATAGACTCCCTAAAATAAACAAAACACTTACAATTCATGGTGGTAGATTTTAGGGAATGTTTATCAACCTAAGAATTAGTGGCTTACCTACTCGACTCAAGGATTAAACCTAAATAAAGTTGAAAATAGTAGGGTTTATATCCATAAAAAATCAATGTAATTGGGGTACATACCACCCCAATAGAATTATATTCCACCTACCAATGCACCAACCATGCAAGAGTGGAATTCAATGAAGGAAATTGTGTCAAGATTGGAGATGGGAAACTGAGTCAAAAAATACAAGTTCGATGAGATATGTCCATATCTATTTGACTTGAGTATTCTCTAAGTCTCCTTTCCACCTCACTTTTAGGCATCCAAATTTGACAAATATAAAAAAAATATGACCCTCATGAACATATACAAGCATTTTTTTATTGTTCCAAGAGGTAACCTATAGTAGTGTTTACTTGCTTCGCTTGTTTCCGTGAATTTTAGCGAGACAAGATTTAAACTAGATCCTCAAGTTAGCTAAGGGATCGATGGTATATTGGAATGATTTATCTAAATTTTTTTTCAATCATTTCTCTTATAATATTGAACATTACTTGACTATGGTTGACTTATGTAAATCCAAACAACGAGATGGAGAAATCTTTACAACATATCTACAATGATGGAGAGCATTAACTAGATGCTTTTAAAACAATTTTCCAGACAAACACGTAGATAATTTTTTTACATAGAACCTACACCCTAAGGTGACTTATAATCTATGAATCGCTTGTGCAAACACATTTGAGAAAATTATAGACAAGGGTCTGCATATTGAGAAGGTGCTTATAATGAAAGGCCTTGTCAAGATTTACTCACAGGGTCAAACATCCAATTAGACCCAATCACCTATTCAAGCTATCACAATAGAGAAACCTAAGGGGTTTAAAAAGAACAAGAACAAGAACATGATAGGGAATGGAGTGACTAAATCTAGCCATGTATAAATGGTACAGGCTCTGCCAACACCAAATGTGAAATTAGCTCCACCTAATCCACTAGCTACTTTGTAAAGGTCCTTCCATGAAGGACATTCAATAAATACATAGTCTTTAGCAAACTAGGAGAACCTATTAAGGCTATGTTCTAAAAGCTCATAGCAACTAATCTAATTATGTGGCCTATACCAAGGTCATTTCCTAAAGATCAACACAAACCCAATTCGTATCAGGTAGATGAGTTTTTCAACTTCCATCTTGTTGTTGGCCATGGTGCTTATCAATGTGTTTAATTACATCTCATTTAAGATTTAATAAGAAACAATCAAAACCAAGGACAAAATTAGTGACAACAAGCCCAAGGCCAGAATCATAATCATCATGATCATAATCAAGATCATAATACCCATGCTAATAACCTAGGTTAAAAAACATGCCTTATGATTACAATAACACTGTGGGGCGTATTTATGTAAACCATGTTACCACTATCATTATCAAAGCTCATGAACCATCTTGTGCTTTTCAAAGTACTAGACCCCTCATTATAGGGTCAACACCCTCCCCTTCAAGTAATGTTTTGGTTACAAGAAATTCAATTATGCCTCAGTTTCTATGGGTTACTATTTTTGGACCCCCTTTTTTAAATTATAATGGCTCCTTACCAACTTAAAATTGCACAAATACAACTAGACACCTGCTAGTCACCATCCAAGGCCCTTTTCCATTATCTTCTAATTATAATGGCTCCTTACCACCTTTAGATTGCATAATTATAACTAGACACTCGTGAGTCACCCTTCAGGGCCCTTTGCCCTCTTCCAACACTAAACCTAACATGAACATTATGCCTTCAGATCCAAAGTTGAACACTATACCAACCAAGGCTAAACCTTCTCGTGCTATATAATATCTCAGACCAACTAAGTAAAACCTTTGCACAAATTTCTATTTTAGATCTTTTGCATATGTCTGAAGTCCATATAACTATTTTGAATGATTTTCTCCAATAATCCACTGTTCCCCAAGACATTAAACATGAATCATTCCAAACACTTGTAGGGCATTTATATTCATTCTAATAGGTTACATTGATCAAGAGGACATGTCCACTCTTGGTCCTATCCATACAACCCCTTGTATATTGAGGTCATTATTAAAAACCATAAAATCAAGTGGGTTCTTATAGACAATGGTTCATGGATGAACATAGTGTCTCTTAAGCTATTACAATGACTAGGTTATATTACAAAGTACATTCAGCTAGAGACAATTACAATCAAGGCATATGACAATTGCAAAAAGGAATCTTTTGATACTATCTATTTACCAATCATTACTGGGTTTGTGTCCCATCATACCTTGTTACATATTATGGATGTTGAATTGCCTTATAACATATCTCTTGGTTGTCCTTGGATTTATGAAGTACAAGCCATTCCATCTAATTTACATCAGTGCCCCAAGTTCCCCCATGATGGGATTAAAGTCATCAATCCCTGCTGATCTACAATCCTACCAGTATTGCAAACACATAGAGTCTAAATTTCATAATTATGACTATTGTCCTAGTTCTAAATTCATTGTGAAGAAGATCAAGGAAATAGATTCTCAGCCACCCAAATCCAATTATATCAACCCAAGTGACCTTGCTTTTACTTCGATTGATCTATTTCTCTCAACCCTTACATAACATGCCACTATAAAGGACGTAGGCATTTCCACATATCATCTAAAATATGCCTTCCACATTACCAAGTTTCCTAAGTCTCCCAAATATTTTGGCAAACTTAAACCTTCCCAAAACCCTTGTAGACTTAACATCATTTGCAAAAAGAATATACATAGAAACCATATATGGTATTCATACTTTCTACTTCATCAAATTAGGGCCAGGAAGATTTTAATGAAGGAGATTGGTTATATTCTGATGGCATTACTGATTGTTTGTAGAATCCTACATATCTTATCCCTACTCAAATTATGGATAACTTTGATTATACAGGAAAGGGCCTCAGGCTATGAGAGTAAGGAATCCTAGAACCATTATCAGCTGATAAACCTAACCTGAATTAAGGTCTCATATTTATACCACCTAGGGGTGACCTCATGTATTTTGATAGTGATTATTCTAAATTGGCTAGAAATGAGACTCATAACAGTGATGTAGCTCCATTATGATATTTACGATGAATTTGATGACATGGACTTATTTGACTCAAACTTTATTATGACTATCACATCCCATTGTTCCCTTTGCCTTTACCATCTCAAACTCATTGATTGGGACCAATAAAATTCTATCATACACCTTGATGAATTCTAAAATGAGGAATCTATTGTCAAGTACATGGGCCTCAGAGATGAATTGTCAATTGGTTATCATAATCAAGGATGTGATTTGTATTTGGACCATTTTGGCTACTTTAGAGAGCAGGCAAAATTTTTTGGTCATGAAAAAAATAAAACATCGAAATCCTCAAGTGAAAACCTCTTTGAGGCACTTATTAGTTAGGGAAATAGTAAATAAAAAGTCAAGCCCTTGAGTGAAAACTAGTTTTAGGTGCTCTTGGATGGGGAAGTTTGCTCATCTCTAGAGGATGCATAGGGTCCATCAATTCCTAACTCCATAGCTAGTGCCAACATCACATTAGAATAATAAAACATTTTTTAGCATCTCACTCTTGACTTTCCAGAGATATTTTCTAGTTGGCCACTACCTAAATTGGCAGATTCAGATTCATCTCATTATCCAAAGCTTTAGAAAGAACACCCAGAAACTATAATAGAAGAAGATGACCAGGATCAAATACTACCTACTATTCTAGAAGATGGTTCTATACTCATTATATAAAATACTACTAAAGTGAACCTTGGAACATATGAGGATCCCAAAATTGTTTATCTTAGATCTTCCCTTACTGATGAAGAGTGGGATCACATTGTCACCATTCTAAGAGATTTCATTGATATCTTTGTAGGGGCTTACTCTGACATGCCACGATTAGAACTTGACTTAGTTGTGCATCAACTTGTTGTCCATCTAGATGCTAAACCAGTCAAACAAAAATTAAGGAAGATGCATCCATGCATCACTCTTTTGGTAAAAGCATAATTGGAGAAATTATTAGGAGCAAGCTTCATTAGACCACTGTACTATTTTGACTGGATATCAAATTAAGTCACAGTCAACAAAAGACCACAAGGTATATATCTTTTTATTGATTTCAGAGATATCAATAAGGCATTCCCCAAAGATGATTTTTCTCTTCCCAACATTGACATGATTGTCAATTCTACTGATGGGTACAAGATATTTTCCCTTATGGATGGATTTTTAGGATACAATCAGATTAAGATAGCCGAAGAAGAACAACATAAAATTATGTTCACCACATTGTGGGGAACATTTTGTTATCAAGTCATGCCATTTAGTTTGAAGAATTCTAGAGTCACGTATCAACGTGCTATGACTATCATCTTTCATGACATTATACATAATATTATTGAAGACTATGTTGATGACATCCTAGTTAAATCAAGAACACGTGTCGGACATCCTAGTGTTCTATGAAGAATCTTTGATAGACTTCATGAGTACAAGGTACGTTTGAATATTAATAAGTGTGTCTTTGGCATCACTTCAGTAAAATTACTAGGGTTTATTATATCACAAAGAGGGATTGAAGTGGATCTAGCTAAGGTAAAGACCATTATTGAAATGCCTCCACCTTCTACTCTTAAATAGCTCTGTATCCTATGAGGAAAGATCAAATCTATTCATAGGTTCATTTCACAATTGGCAGATAAGTGCCACCCATTTTCACATCTCTTGAATAAAGGGTTCACATTTCAATGGGATAAGGAGCGTTAATCAACATTTATGAAGCTCATAACATACTTGGCCAACCCACTATTTTTGAGACTGCTAACCCTTGGATAATTATTGATTCTTTATATTTCAATGACTAAACATGCACTAGGGGTACTCTTGGCCCACTATTATGAGGAAGGAAAGGAACATGCAGTTTACTATTTGAGCTACACATTGGTGGATTATGAGCATAATTATATGCCTATTGAGAAGGCATGCTTAGTAATGGTTTTTGACTCTTGAAAGTTGTGACACTATATGTTGAATAAAAAAATTATTATTATTATTGCTAAAGTGGACCCCCTCAAATATTTATTATCTAGAGCAGCTCTCATAGGCTGCATGGCCAAATGGGTCATGCTCTTAAGCAAATTTGATGTTGAATACCAAAATCAATAGGCTATTAAGGGGCAGGGTATCACAGATTAACTTGTAGAAGCCCCTATTATAGACATGCAATCACTCAGATTTGATTTTCTCAATGATTCTATTATGATAGTATAAGAAGTTTTGCATGAACCTAAGCAATGGAAGTTATACTTTGATGGCTCTTTTACATCTCATGAATCTAGATCCAGAATTTTATTGATTACATTGTAAGGGGATCCGATTCCCAAGGCATTTCATATTAATTTTCATTGTACCAATAATATGGCTGAGTATGAAACACTTATTGTAGGACTTCATCTTGCAGTATAGTGGGATATCCATCACTTAATGGTCTATGGGGATTCTCAGTTGATTATCAATCAAACCACAGATCAATATCAAACTGGAGATGACAAGCTTGTACCCTACAAGTATATTGTGTATAATCTCAAGACTTATTTAAAATAACAACAATTTGAACAAGTATCATAGGCCAATAACATATTTGTTGATGTAATGGTGAAAATTGGGTACATGATACAGATTGATAGCGGTGCTAAAGAGAATTTATTTTTCATTGAAAACCTTCTACAATCCATTCATGTCTTGCCAGATTCTAAAAGGATATGCACCATTATTGGTCCTAATCTCCCACCTAAACTACCTTGGTTTCAAGACATTTATAATTATTTTCAAGACCAAGTCTTTTCACCTGAATTTTTTAATAATCATCAAAAACTTTTACTTTATTGTGTAGCCTATTATACCCTCATTAGAAACATGCTTTATTGTAAAGGTTATGATGGAACATTACTTCATTATTTATCTTTGGGAGAATCCATGTTAGCACTTAATGAGGTTCATGAAGGAATGTGTGGGGCCCAGACCAATGGTGTAGTCTTAGCTAAAAAGTTCCTCAAAATAGGTTACTATTAGCCCAAAATGAAGACTAATGTTTGTAATTATGTTAGGAAGTGTGTGTTTACCAACAACATGATAATTTTTTACACACAACTTCCTTGCCACTATAGTCAATTACTACACCATGGCAATTTTATACATGGCGTCTCGATCTCATCAAGAAAATTAACCCAACATCTTCTGATGGCTATAAGCATATTATCATTATTATCGAGTATTTTAATAAGTGGATTGAGGCCAATCCTCTAACTTACATCACTAAGAAGTAGATTGCCAAATTCATACATTACCATATCATTTTTCAATATGGTACCCTAGCTCGTATTGTATTTGATAATGGTGGATCATTTATAAATTGAGACGTTAAATCTCTTTGTGCAAAATTCAAAATCAAGCACAAGAAATCAACACCATATAACTCGCAAGGCAATGATCAAGTTGAGGCATAAAACAAAACCATTGTTTGAATACTAAAGAAGATTGTCAATGACGTTGGCCATAATTGGCACTTTTAAATTTTTCCTGCCCTTTGGGATTATCACACTAGTCATCAAACCCACACAGGAGCCACTCTATACTCCCTTATTTATAGCATAGAAGCTATTATCCCAATTGAATTCAAGATACCTTCACTACAAGTATCCTTGAAGAACATTAAAGATGATGAAGGTTATAGAGTTTTTAGGTTGTAATAGCTAGAGTTCTCCTTCATGGTAAACATTTGGCTATCCTAGATAACTTGCAAGCCTATCATAATAGATTACGTATAATTTATAAAAAGTGTATTCTCCATCAAGAGTTTGAAATTAGTGATTTGGTCTTGAAAGAGAATCAAAATAACACTAATATTTAATGCAAAAAGAAGGGTAAGTTCAAACCCAATTGGATAGGCCCCTATGTTATCATAACAAATTATGAATCGGGGCATACCAGCTAGCTACTCTATATGGCAAAGAAATACTAGAGCCTATGAACATTATACATCTTAAGTAATTCTATGCTCAAAAACTTTTTAAACCATTATTTATAAGACCCCTTACTTGGGGGTAACTTATGTTGAAGTCATTTCATCCCATTATTATATCCTAGACCATGTTATCTTGGACCATATGCATTCTTTCTCGATCTACCCTGGACCATTCTCATGAGACACATATTCTTTTATGACTTTGGACCATTTAAACTCTAGATAATTGGTGATTTAGATCATTTATATTCTACTAGACTCTTTTTATACCACTTTGGACCATCTTCTTCTGGACCATATTTATTTTGTCTCATTTTATCTTGGACCATTATACTTAGCACAATATTTTTTCCATACCCTAGACCATTGTAACTTGGACAGTGCTATCCCTTGACTAATTATGATCCTAATAATGGCTCATAGGCATTCGAGACACACTTAGTACCAGTTCTACAAAGTAGTTTAACATGAACAATATTTTGTAGCTTCTTCTTATAGACAAGTGAAGATGAATACATCAACACATGGTTTTTGACTGATGAATGGTTCCTTAGATTTATCTATCACTGCATGTTATTCTATTATTCTATTATTATTGTTTGGTAGACATCGTTGCCTTAACAGGGTCACAAGGGGTGTTGTAGTCGACTTTAATTATTATTGGAACTTATACTCTTAGATGTGCATCTCCTTTATTAGTTCATTCCCTATGCCATTGTTTATATCCATACTCCCCATTGCAGCCAGTTTAGCTATTGTTTGTGATCTTACCTATGGAAGTGTATCTCCTCAGTTAAGTAGTTCCCTGGGCTTTTTTGTTATTATTTTATTTCTATTGCTTATCCCAAAAATAAAAACATTAGAAACTATTAGACAAAAAGAACAAAAACATTGTAATTCACTTTCATTTATTTTGATCCCATGCTCTCACCATTTTTCAAGTAATCATTTGAATACTCTCATCATTTTGCGAGCCCATTTCCTTATTTCCTCTAAACCATCAATCATTTTTATTATATCCCATTTATTGGGAGAACTACATTTGGCTTGAAGTTCATGTTAGATCTCACATCCATGGAACTATATAAGTAGTGTCTACTTGTCTCATACATTTGAAGTCAGCTCAGTCACCACTTCCTTTTCTTCTTTTTCCCCTGACTTTTTTTTGTTACTCCCTTATTACTTGGGGAAACTTTGTCTCTTTTGTTCTTATTCATTTGTACTAGTTTTGTTATTTCTTAGATTAGGGGTAACCCTGTTGTAAAGAGTAACATCTCTATTACATATGTACAAATTATTCACCTTTTTCTTTGCTTACACTAACATTCTGACTAACTCTTATTTGTTTGTGTTTATTTGATTTCTATTTTTGTTTTGTTGTGCTTTGTTGTCTCTCCCTTTATTTTGTTAGTATTTTATTGATCATTCATTTATATTTTGTTGTCTTTATTGAGTTTTCATTATTCTTGAGTTGTTATTTTATCTATTTATTGTTTTGTTATTTATTCATTTTTACTCTTTTTCTTGGTGTTTTATTATTTTGGTCTTTTGTGTTATAGTTTTGTCTTGTCTTGTCTTGTTTTGTTCTTTTGAGCTCACATACATTCTATAACCACTTTTAGTCTAGTCTTTAGTTAGGCTTGATTTGCTTAGGGTTATTTTTAACTTATTATTTTGTTTTGTTTTCCAAGTGCTTCTTTTTAATACAAATGAATCTTGATTTATTATTATTTATTAAGTTGTTCTTGCTTTATACATTCTTGTTCCTACTTAAATCCTGATGGTTCATATCTTGATTTTAAGTTAGGTTACATTTATGTATTGTTTTTATCTTTGTTTTTGTTTAAATGTAAATAGTTGTAACTCTAGTATTGGTAGTTTTTATCATTATCCTTATTTATAAATATTTACATTTGAATCGGCTAATCACAATTGAAATTCAATGTTATTATAAATCAGTCATACTTATGATGCATAATTTCATTTTGCTATTGTAAACACCAATGGTTCCAAGTCCAAAATTCAATGACACTCTGAAGATTATTTCTGAGTGCACCATACCATCTATGATTAGTTTATGATGTGCATATCTTAAATTATATTATAACATCTAGTGAAGGCACTATCATGCATATCTACTACCTCATATGATTTCACAATTGAATAGTGGTCTATTTTTCTTCAAAATTTTTCTCTTCATTCTATTTTCTCCCACTTCTGGGAGAACTACATTGGCTTAAGGTCTATTTGGACTATGTAGACATTGCTTAGATATATGATGTATCTTGGGTCAGCTCAACCACATTCATTCATCTATTCATCTCTTTCATCAATTTGTACAACATTATATGTCTAGTTTTTTGTGGTTTCTTTAGTTATTAGACCCTCGCATCTACATTTCATGTGCTCACATTTAATCTATGAAATAGGTTATATCCTTGATCTATGCTTGCCAATTTTCCCTACTAGGGCATAATATTTAGATCAATCATCAATCCAATCAGCCTTGCTAGGGTAAAATTAATTATCAGTGATCAAAATTCATCCTACTAGGGCCAAATCAATTTATCAACCTATCAAATTCACTCTACTAGGGCAAATTATTTTTAATTCATTGACCTCCTTTCTCTAGAGCAATGCTCTCATTTTTATTCTAATTCCAAGCTCTATGGCTTTTGCCCTCATTATAGTAATTTAAAGTATGCAACCTATCTCAGGATTGATCATTCCCTGATCCTGTAACTTTCACCCTCTTTTGGGTATGTCAAAATATGTTGCTTATATTTTGGGATTGCATTATTCCCACTTCCCCCCACATTGGGGCCCATTATATTCTATTGAATTTTTGATTATTGAGAGTCAACACATGTAAGAATTAGCTCATACAAATATAATTTTATCTCTAAGTTAATTTCAATCTTACTCTCTATTCGAGAGTCTATCCCTCTCTTCATCCCTGTATTCCCTCTTGAATGGGAATTGTGGGCCATTACCTTCTAATTTATTCTTAACAACTCTTTCATTCTTTGAAAATATGTTGTTTCGACTAAATGTCTCACTATGGCTTCTCAAATAGGGGTAAAATGTAGACATTCAATTCCTATCATCATTGTGTTGAAATTTTTAATCCAAGCAATATTTTGTGACAACATACAATCTGGGCCAAAATCACTAAAATGCACTAAATGGTTTGAACTTGTCATGTACAGGTGATGATTTAGGCTAATGTATCCCTGAATGGGGTAATGCTTTTTATGTGATTATTATATTTTCTAAAATCACTTTGATTCAAATTGTGACCACACAAAATGATGCTCTAGACCACTAAATTATTTCAATTCGAAAGCACATGTCACGTGTACGTGTTATTTCATGTGAACAATACCCTTAATAGGGAATTGCTCTATATGCAATTGACACTTTCTTCTAATTATACTCTAGTCAAATTATGACTCAGTAAATTAATATTTTGACTAGTTTGATTAAATGAACAACTAATTTCCAAAGAATTGTAGAAAATTAATTAGACCCACTTAAGCAAATTAAACCAAATCAAGAGCTTAAGTGAAAAATCCATGAAAGTTATTGAAAATTTATTAATTGAAAATTCATTCTTCAATTTTGCATCACCTTATGACATAATTAGTGGGGTGGCATCCATAATTCATTAATGGAATACATATTTGGTATAACCCTCCCATGCCCCATTAATGCCCCATTCTTCTAAATATTAATGGGGATATTTATAGCTTGGGCCTTCAAAATTGAATTGATTCATGGCCACAAATCTTGATCTTAAGATGGAAAATCATGGTTGATTATGATCATCTTCAAAAATCTATAAATAAGAGGGCCAAGACTACCATATTTAAGTTACATTCATGCAAACTTATTATGCATAAATTACAAGAAAAAAGCTTCAACTATTTGCACATATCGATCAAATTCATGAGCCTAAGCCATTGGTGCATTGAGAGATAATGAAGCAACAAGGCACTCGTCATTGACAAAGACTTGGAGCACAAAATCAAGGCAAAATCATGTTTCTTGGTCATTTTTGGAGGAGGGACACTCTTGGGAAGGTTTGATGGTAGTCTTCCTTCTTTCAATAGCTCTTAGAATTCATTTGTATAACCCCATGAGGGAGTAAGCTTAGTACATTGTGTCTTTTATATTTATTTGGGTTTTCTCTACTAATGCATGGACTAACTTGCTCTAGATTCCTACTCTACAATTTATGTTATGTTCTTGTTTGTGGTAGTGGACAATCATCAATAATGTTTTGGAATGGATATGTGGTCACTCAAATCAAAAAGTTGATTGTCACAACTTACCTGGACTAATATGATAATGCCCAAACACCTATGATAATCAGTGTATGCATCTAAATTTATTCATCTTTATTATCATCACTAATATTCCTATTAGTTGACACTAATTCTGCTAATCTCATTTATTCCCTTTTATCATGCTAATGTATCCTCCCTTCCTAATCATTTACCTAACATTACCCTTTATCTCCCTTCACTCACTAACTTTATTCTATCTTATCTCATCATTACTTATTTTAAATCCCTATTATCCCCATCATAATCCTACTTATCTATTATTTGGAAATTTTAAATTCTCAATGACCCATCTACTAGCCTATGCCTGGTCCTTCCTACACCCCTAGTCCCTAATCACCTACCCAATCCCTATCTAAACCCCGCATATAATCATAATTTACCCCTAAGAAGGATTATATAATTCTCCAAATCTAGAATCCTCTCTATTCTTACCCTCCCTCTCAAGAAACCTATAAATCTAGAGGCCTCCAAAGAATTTTAAATTACTTGGATAATCCTCAACCCTTGATCTACGCAATCCAACTTCAAATCTCCACCATTGATCTCTCCCTCCAAAATATATTTAAATAACTTACTTCCTCTATGGAAACTAACTCATGAATTCATAACATCTCCATGTCAATCTGATCTTTCATTCATAAGCATCCATCATCTTGATCATGCATCATAATGTCAAAATATGAGACTACATGCAATTAACCATCCATTTGGACATCCTGAAAGGAGGTTAGTAAAAGCAAGGATTGGTAAGATTTATTCTATCATTCTGATTTGTTTCCATTATCCTTCCTATTAGGTAGTTTGATTTTTGGGTTTGAATTAGATGGTTTAATTCATATTTTCTCAAAATACTACTACATTTTGGTGACCATGGTGGGACACTTACTCCCAATTTAACAATTTTGCTTGTTAGAAGTGTTCTTGGCATTAATGAACAACTCTTTACTTATAAGGAATTTTATGAAACACTTTCTGGGTTAGGAGCGACTCACATTTAGATTTTCATAACAATTTATGGTTTTTGATTTTGTTGAAAATTGAATAAGTTATGTTGGTTTTTATATCATTGTTTTGAGTGCTTTTTTTCTGCGTTAAAACCACTTTATCATTATTAAGGTTTGCAGGTCAAAGATTATTGGCTCAAAATCTCAACATAATACAATCACAATGCATAAATTCTCTTTTTTAAATGCATTTGTGGCAATCATAACATCTAATTTCAATAAATTTATCTTGCATTTACAATTGTAATGTTTGACCAAACTCTATTTCCAATCTATGCGATTTAGAACATGATATGGTCATCTATTTCGAGTGCACTTTTATATGATTTAGGATTAATATAATACAATCATGCCAAAGCTTCTTTTGATTATAAGTATTTTGCTAAATTGTGCTTAGTATTGTCTATTAGATAGTAGTTCCTCTTTTTTACCATGTATATTTTTCCATGAGATAACAAAGTTTTAAAAAATAATTATGAATAATAGAATTTTACATATAGAATATTAATTTATATAATGGGATAGTAATAATAGGTTTATAGGTTTTTAATACGATCATCATTTTAATAATATTTTTTGTATCATCTTTTTAGAATAGTTTTTATAAAAGTCTTTAAATATAAAACTTTTAGACTTAGTTAAAAAATGAAAAAAAAAGTCAAAAATAAATAAATAATAAATTAATTAATTAATAAAATAAATTCATCATAGTTTAATAGATTTAATCTTCCCCTTTTTAAAATAAAAAAAGAGAAAAAAAACATATAAATAGTTGGGATTTTTTCACTAACCTGCAAGTACACAACTATCACCAACACTTCATAACCACTAATGGTGTGCTTGATATGGGCATTTAGTTGCAAGCCAAGTGGATTAGGTCCGATCGCTTCTAAGCCAAAACATTTGAAACTACTAACCATTTTCTTGTAGGCCACCTGTCAAAGACCCCATTGGCATATTAAAAATCATTTTGTTCATTAATCATTTTAAGCATTTCATTTGAATTATGTTGTATTGTATATTATTTCATCTTGTAAATATATCACACATCTTAATCTAATCAATTAATTAATCTTTTTGTATACCTATTTGTATCCAGAGGGTTATGGGTGGTGCATACTCTCCCCCTTGTGTCCTTATGGTGATTCTCAGGGGATCAAAAGCCACCTATAAACCCCATTCCCTTTTTCTTTTTCTAGGGGGCTAGTGACTGTGGATTTCATCACCATACACTAACCAAACTCTATGTTTTGACAAATTCTAAAAATCAGGAGAGTTATCATTATGTTCCTAAATAGAATTCCTCATAAAGGGTTCTATGGAGTGAGGGGTAGTTAAGCTCCAAGATACAAGGCAATTAGATAACATCCTACATAGACTTGGGTACCATCGTATCTTTACGTATATAGGAGATGCACTTAGAATCCTTGTAAAAACCTAGCATAGGATCTTTCAGCCATAATAGATGCCTCACTTCTAGAGTTAGTATCAAGGCCTAAGTAACCATCATGTACAAATAGGGTCGATAGAGTTTGATCAATTCTATAATGGGTCAATGGCCTACAACCTCACCTACGAAGCCATTTGATGGTGTGATCATTGAGTTACCCACATTTAAGTTTACTAATCATAGGTTTTGTGGCTTGCTTGATTTGATGTGTGTTGTGCTAAACCAATGTTCTTTGTGAGCTGAGTCAGCTTTCACCCAAACCCATATACCTATCTAGATCTTTTTCACATACCATATTGTATATCTTTACCTCATCATTCTATTGTATTATACATCCTATTATCTCTTTGTACATATCATCTTGTATATCCTAGTCATCATCCCATTGTACATATTGTCTCTTACACATCTCATATTATCTCCCATCACCACCTTGTCTTAATCTCCTCCTAATCCAACCATATCCACCCCCCATTGGTCATCACCCCATTACTCATATATCATAAACACAATCTTTTATATGCTTATCTTACCCTCTTATTCATGTATTTATTCTCTTTTACATCTTTCTAATCATAACCTATCACTAGACCTACCCATCATTTATATATCCTAAACATCATCTTGTATATCCCTTCATCTTGAACATCCTTATCATCATCCCCTTGTACATAATTTATTCTCTTGTACATCCTTCTAGTCATATCCTATCTTGGTCTCACCGATCATTCATACCCCATCACATATAATAATCATGTGTCATCAATCCCATTTTATCTACAACCAATCCTTTTATCTTGAACTTACCTTCATCACCCATCTAGTCTAACCTCATCTTATCTCATCCTATTTGGCCCTTTTAGGTCACACTCAAGTCCAAAACCAACCCCATCTCATCATCATTTATACTTGTTCTTGTCATATTATCCTATCATTTTCATCACATAATCATACCCCATCTTATCTTGAGCAAATTAGTCGAAGACTTAAGCTAGTCTTCTTGTTATCCTTTCATATCATCCTAATCCATTAATCATTCATCACTTGGTTAGATTCCATACCTAGTCGATATCCTACTAGCATCTTATCACTTTGATGATTTCATTTTATAAACCCATCAATCGTCAATCTAATCATCTCTAGTCTAATCACCTTGCCTATGCATAACTAACACCCATCATATCATCATCTTGCTAGTTAGAATCTAGGCACCCATCAAAACCCTAGTCCTTTTGCTAGCTTGAAAATTAGGCATCACTGATAGGTTGATAACACCTATTATACTATTGGTCCAAAATCTAATCATAGCCTTTAATCCATTAGTCTATCTCATCCCCATCCTCATCTGTCATACTAGCTTAGTCCTTTGGAACCATTTTGTTCAAGAAACCATCCTTAGCCTACTTCTTGTTAGGGTGTGGAGCTAAAAGCTTCACCTTAGGCAAATAGGAGGTTTTTTGCGCATGACAGTCACCGGCGTCGGTAGGCCAAAATCGACGTTGGTCAGGGGACAGTGCAAGGGAAATCGGCATCGGCAGGAGATCGGTCGGCGTTGGTCACCTCCAAGAAGACAGGGACTGACGTCGGTTGCCTGTGGTGGTCAAAATTGCTGTTGATGAATAGTCAGTTAAGTGAACATGGAGTTTGCATGATAAAGACCAGTTTGAGTCTTTGAGCCACTTGTCTAATTAGTGTATGCATGAGATCTATATAATAGACTCATGGGCTGTATTGTTAAGTGTTAAACTTGTAGAAGAGCTATATAGAGCTGGGAGAGTTCTTCCCATGGTGGAATCAAGTAGGATTCTCCATGTATGTAAGATTAGGTTTGATATGCAGGGTGTTGCAGTATCATGGTGGAGATCTACATGTGATAAGTAAGATCAGGTTGGTCTGCAGGGATGTGTGTATGTGAGGGTCAAATAGAGATCAGTGGGGGAGCAAGATCCAAGGTGACAACAATACATCAAAAGTAGGATCATGGTGAGATCTACTTGGAGTACTAATTCGTACTTGATTGTACAGATGTACAATGAGGTGAACAATAGCTTGTGTTAGCTGTGTGTTGTGACCTATGAGAGAAGATTACCCAGGTGGGAAGATTACTTGGAGCCCTTGAGGAGGAAGCCTCACAGAGGTGGAAGAAGAGTGTGATCTCTTTATTGTAATTTCCTTTGTAATGAGTTGAATACAATTGTGTGTTGCCTCTCATATTTTGTGTGTTTTCTCATTGATAGTTATTTGTTCTTCTGGTTATTTCTGCATGTTTAAGTTGCTCATACATTGGTAATCATGTGTGCTCTTAAATCTGACAAGTTGTGTTAGAGCTTTGGGGAACTTCGGTCCTATCAAATAGTATCAGAGCGAGGTTGGACGTTCTCATAGCGAGTTTGACTAATAGATGGCCTAGATCTGTTAAGTGTTGTTGATTACAGGTTACTCACAGGGGTTGCTGTTTGAGTGGGAGTATAGCAATGGCAGAAGAAGGTAAGCTGAGAATGAAGAAATTTAGGCACATGATTAACACCACAAGGAGTGTGGTGGGTTGTCTTCAAGTGGGAGCTTGAAGAGGAATACAAGCCAAGATGCAGATTAGACAAAGTACTGGTTTAGGTACAGGTGCAGCTGTTTATCTCCAAGTGGGAGATTGTTAGGGTGTGGAGCTAAAAGCTTCACCTTAGGCAAACAAGAGGTTTTTTGTGCATGACAGTCACCGATGTCGGCAGGCCAAAATTGACATCGGTCAGGGGACAGTGTAAGGGAAACCGGCATCGGTAGGAGATCGGCCGGCGTCGATCACCTCCAGTCAGGCAGGGACCGACGTCGGTCCCCTATGGTAGTTTCAGAACTGCTGTTGATGAACAGTCAGTTAAGTGAATGTGTTGTTTGCATGATGAAGACCAGTTAGAGTTTTGAGCCACAAGTCTAATTAGTGTATGCATGAGATCTATATAATAGACTCATGGGCTGTATTGTTAAGTGTTGAACTTGTAGAAGAGCTATGTAGAGCTTGGAGAGTTCTTCCCCTGGAAGAGCATGTTCTTCTAGGTATGTAAGATCAGGGTTGGTCAGTAAGGGATTGCTAGATCATGGAGGAGATCTACATGTGATAAGTAAGATCAAGTTGGTCTGCAGGGATGTGTGTATGTGAGGGTCAAACAGAGATCGGTGGGGGAGCAAGATCCAAGGTGACAATAATACATCAAGAGCAGGATCATGGTGAGATCTACTTGGAGTACCAGTTTGTACTCGATTGTATAGATGTACAATGAGGTGAACAATAGCTTGTGTTAGCTGTGTGTTGTGACCTATGAGAGAAGATTACTCAGGTGGGAAGATTACTTTGAGCCCTTGAGGAGGAAGCCTCATAGAGATGGAAGAAGAGTGTGATCTCTTTATTGTAATTTCCTTTGTAATGAGTTGAATATAATTGTGTGTTGCCTCTCATATTCTGTGTGTTTTCTCATTGATAGTTATTTGTTCTTCTAGTTATTTCTACATGTTTAAGTTGCTTATACATTGGTAATCATGTGTGCTCTTAAATCTGACAAGTTATGTTAAAGCTTTGGGGAACTTCAGTCCTATCAAATGGTATCAGAGCCTGGTTATAGGTTCAAGAGTCTGATACCTATCAAATGGTATCAGAGCGAGGTTGGACATTTTCAGAGCGAGTTTGACTAACAGATGGCCCAAATCTATTAAGTGTTGTTGATTACAGGTTACTCACAGGGGTTACTATTTGAGTGGGAGTATAGCAATGGCAGAAGAAGGTAAGCTAAGAATGAAGAAAGTCAGGCACAGGATTAACACCATAAGGAGTGTGGTGGGTTGTCTTCAAGTGGGAGCTTGAAGAGGAATACAATCCAGGATGCAGATTAGATAGAGTACTGGTTTAGGTATAGGTGCAACTATTTATCTCCAAGTGGGAGATTGTTAGGGTGTGGAGCTAAAAGCTTCACCTTAGGCAAACATGAGGTTTTTGGTGCATGACAGTCACCGGCATCGACAGGCCAAAACTGATGTCAATCAGGGGACAATGCAAGGGAAATCAGCATCGGTAGGAGATCGGCCGACGTCGGTCACCTCCAGGAAGATAGGGACCAATGTCGGTCACCTGTGGTGGTCAGAATTGCTATTGACAAATAGTCAGTTAAGTGAACACGGAGTTTGCATGATAAAGACCAGTTCAAGTCTTTGAGCCACTTGTCTAATTAGTGTATGCATGAGATCTATATAATAGACTCATGGGATATATTGTTAAGTGTTGAACTTGTAGAAGAGCTATATAGATCTTGGAGAGTTCTTCCCATGGTGGAATCAAGTACGATTCCCCATGTATGTAAGATCAGGTTTGATATGCAGGGTGTTGCAGTATCATGGTGAAAATCTACATGTGATAAGTAAGATCAGGTTGGTCTGCAGGGATGTGTGTATGCAAGGGTCAAACAGAGATCGGCAGGGGACCAAGATCCAAGGTGACAGCAATACATCAGGAGTAGGATCATGGTGAGATCTACTTGGAGTACCAGTTCATACTCGATTGTACAGATGTACAATGAGGTGAACAACAGCTTGTGTTAGCTGTGTGTTGTGACCTATGAGAGAAGATTACTTAGGTGGGAAGATTACTTGGAGCCCTTGAGGAGGAAGCCTCACAGAGGTGGAAGAAGAGTGTGATCTCTTTATTGTAATTTCCTTTGTAATGAGTTGAATACAATTATGTGTTGCCTCTCATATTTTTTGTGTTTTCTCATTGATAGTTATTTGTTCTTCTAGTTATTTCCACATGTTTGAGTTGCTTATACATTGGTAATCATGTGTGCTCTTAAATATGACAAGTTGTGTTAGAGCTTTGGGGAACTTCGGTCCTATCAGATGGTACTAGCATCTTATCACTTTGATGATTTCATTTTATAAACCCATCAATCGTCAATCTAATCATCTCTAGTCTAATCACCTTGCCTATGCATAACTAACACCCATCATATCATCATCTTGCTAGTTAGAATCTAGGCACCCATCAAAACCCTAGTCCTTTTGCTAGCTTGAAAACTAGGCATCACTGACAGGTTGATAACACCTATTATACTATTGGTCCAAAATCTGATCATAGCCTTTAATCCATTAGTCTATCTCATCCCCATCCTCATCTATCATACTAGCTTAGACCTTTGGAACCATTTTTTTCAAGAAACCATCGTTAGCCTACTTCTATCATTTATCCTTTATTAACCATGACCATGAATCTAGATCCCATTCTCATAGACTAATATATAACTACCAATAAGGATGAGATCCTCTTATGATTCCTCTTGATGGGTGTTTCAATTCTTGAAGGTGTTGATCCCATTCAACTTATTACACCTCCCATTCAATCCCCTTCTTGTGAGTCCTACACCAATCCTCCCTTTGCTGGTCATAAACCATCAGCTGTCCATTCCCATACTAGTAAAGGGGATCCAATCTTGGCCACATCATCTATGACCAATCTAGAGACCCAGTCATATCAACAAATTTCTGATCCAAAGTCTAATGCTTCCACCTCTAAGTCACAAAGTGAAGTGGGTCCTTATACTCCCCTTATTATGTCCTTGGAATCCCATTTTAAACAACTAGTCATCACTAACATGATGGTCTATCCACCTATTTTGACATCTTGATCTTACCAATCCTAATCCCTTTTGGTATAAAACAAACCAATACTATTTATATCACCAAACCTGGGGGCATACTATTAATCAATGTCAACCTTTCCAAGATTATGTCCAAGACCTCATCAACCATGGTGACATAGTGATTGAGGATGAACTAGATTAGTCTAAATCCTTGTGTGAAAAAGAAAAGGAATGCCGAGATTCCATTCTCGATCATGATCAATCCCTTCCACTTCTAAGACAAGGTCAAGACACCACACCTATCCTCTATTATCTCCCCATCCTTGACAAATCCTCCATCAAAGCCCAATCTATTCCCCATTAATATTTCCCTCATGAACCCTTCCATGACCCTTTTTAGTCCATCATTTATCCACCATCTCCTTCTCACCCATCACATCACATCCCCCATGATGAGAGGCCAATTGTAGATAATAAATGTTCTCCTAATGGCTTTATGTCTTGTACATCAAAGTTAGCATCAAATTCAACACCATTTTTATCTTCTTTAGGATCATGTTCAACACTAGTATCCAAATTAGACTCCTCATCAAAAACATCATCCCTCATTGATGCTATAGCACTTAATAACTATGCCTGCCCTTTTGAAGATACTTCCAATTTGGATGATAATCCATCACTAGGCATATCTTTATATCCTAATCAGGATGATGAAGTCATAACAAAATTCTTACAAGTGTTATCTATCAAAGATAGTCAAGGTAAATATGATCCTACTTTGGATATGATACTACAACTAGTCTTAGTGATCCTTTTGTTGATCTTGAGGAGATTTTCTTTGATGTCAAAATTGGGACTCCTAAGAACCCCTATAAAGACTATGCTACCCCATCACCACTCATTAACCTCTTCATATCATCTCCACCATCTTCATCCATCATATACCCCTTTCTTCCCATTGATGATCATTTAATCACCTCCCTCTATAGGGATGAATAGGAACATACTTCATTAACCAATATAATGCATGCCAAAAATATAAAGGTCCAAGACTATATTATAAAAGTCACAAATCAAGATCAAATTATCTTTAATCCTATTAGTCAAAATTAAACAAAGTCAAATCATCAGCCTAATCCAAAAATTCTTCCCTTAGTGAAGCCCAAAACCAGGCACTAGGGGACCATTTAAATCATAATCATTTATCAATTTCCTCTAGTAAATCCCAACATCAGGCACTAGAGGGTAGTCAATATAAAATCCAATCAAAAAATAAAGTCAAAAATCATACGACCAACCATCCTCTTAATATTTGGATCAAATAATCAACAAGTAAAAAGATATTGAAACCCTTAATGTCATAGAACTAATCAAAAATATCCCCTCCATCATATCCAATAGTGTATGCCACTGTCAAACCCCATTTTTGCTCCCAATCTCATCATATCATTCATGATCATATCCCTCCTTTACATCCCATCATATCAATCATGCCATCCACCCATCCACACCAAATCTCCAATCCCTGGGTAGCATTGTCCCTTATAGGGGTTACAAAGACACTTGGTTAAAACATCTAAAGGATGTTAAATAAAGTATCAATAAAGACTACCAAGACATGATCCTAACATCACATATCTCTAGGATAGGAGTTGGCTAAAGATCACAATAATATCTACATCTTGCATCTCATACCCATATCCAATAAATCAAGATGCCATCTCAAAAAAAAAAAAAAAATCCAATGATGAAAACTAGTCTTTTGGCATCTTGGACAAGTACCATGGTGAAAACTAGTTCTTGATTTCATATTAAAATAATCTATTGTCTGCATTGTACCTCAACACTTAAGGGTAAAATCTATCCTTATTAGCCATCATACCCATCCCTCGTCATGTAATCCTTTGATCCCTTGTCAATCCCATCCGTATCCTATCCCTTTATCCATAATCTACCATCATGTCCTCCATCCTATATATTATTACTTGCTATCTTGACCTTCATAATGAATTAGAATGTGTCTTGAGACATGTTCTCAAATCATCTTGGCACACTCAGGCAATTAAGCATCTGGTTCCTTCACGATGTGGTCATTATCAATCTTTAGTCCCTTATTCCTTGGTCCTCATCCCCTTTTTCACATCACTCTCATAACTTTATCATCCCATCCATCATTCCATCCATTCTTATCTCAGTTTTTAGGCTTGGTATGCCCTTTGCTAGTAACCCAATTTGTATAGTGTATATACATATCCCAAAAACCCTCAAAATTAAAATATGTAAAAAACCTTCAAAATCATAAAAGCCAAAAATAGTTCATCTAGTCTTGTATTATGCTTAAAACCCATCTAATATCCTAAGAACACCTATCCTCCATGTACCATCCAATGCACATCTTCAATAATCCATTCATTTCTCTTTTTCCATGCATTATCCTGGCATACTATATTTTATCTTGGAACCAAATCCTAGTGGTCACCCACATTTTTATATCTTCATCATCCTTTTGACTAGGTATTATTGACACATCACTTTGTCAAATATTTTAATATAGCATCCATCACTTCCCTATCATTTCATTTTCATACCTAGCACCCACCTAGTCATTCTTTTGCTAGTATGGAAGATATTTGATCCCATCACTTTCCTTATCATTGCCTTTTCATACATAGCACCCATCCAATCACTCTTTTACTAGTTGAAAGGTATTTAATCCCATCATTTCCTACTCTTCTTTCTAGATTGGACTCTTAAAAGGTTTTGTCTATTAACAATAATTGGTCATCTTAAATGTCATCTTTCCAAATCACCTTCTTTGACTACTTTTCGATTCAATTTTTGGATCGTATCCATATTCAAAGACCTTAGCCCATAAATAGGGGAGAAATATACTCCGTGTTGATCCTAATACTTATCCATCCCCCCACATCCAAATCTTCATCCAAGTCCCCTAGCCTAATCCTAATTTATATCCACATCTATCTCCTTACCTAAGTCCTAATCCTAATAGTCATCGTTAGTCTATTCCAAATCCAGTACTATCCTAAGATTAAAATAACATCCTAATAATTTTAGTTTAGTCCATCACCCAATCACTCATCCCATCATTTCACAATACATTATGACATTGCATGTAGATACTTTTGTGTGTTTCTTGTTTTTCGTTTGACTTGTTTATATGTATTTTATCATGAATATATCTTGTTTGTCTTTTATTTGTATTAGGCCTTTTTGTCTATTAGGTAGTGAACAAGGATGTTATGAGGTCACCAAAGATATAATAATGCTTATATGTTCCCTTAATGATGTAGAGTTCATTATTTACCCATGCACTTTGGCACAATATCCTCTTGGTCATACTTATATCATGGGGCATATGGCCAAGTGCTATATCTCTTGGATTGCTTAGAGTATGATGAGCCTTGTGACAGTTGTGATGGCTTGATCACCTACACCTTCATCATTTATCTAATTATCTAATCATCTTTATTCCCATCCCTAATCTAATCCTCTTGACCCATTCAACTAACATCCAATATTTTATCTTCATCACTAAAATCACCCTATAATCATTAATCATTAGCATCATCATCATATTTTAGTCATAACTTCATTGGCATGAGGTCTTATCAGAATATGTAGGCAACACTTGGCCACTTTTTAGTGCCCAAGGATAGCTCAACCACCATCACATCTCTCTCATATTTCTCCCTTGCATTTGTACTTACTAGGGGCATCATCATAATCATTAATCACATTATGGCTCTGTGATTTGATGTAATGCAGTCATGTCTTTTGGTCACCCAATGATATCATTTCTTCTCTATCATCACCTACATCATATTGATCAATTTAGCTTTGAGCTATACCCATCATCAATATTATCAAATCATCATCTTATCCTAGCCTAGAGATCTCCCTTGCATTCATCATTACTTGGGATACATCTAAATCTTGTATCCTTTTAAATCCTATCATCATCATGTTACAGTTGATTCTCACTTAGGATGTGTCAACAACTATGATAAAATCATTTCTACTCTTTATGCATGTGTCTTTGTCAGGGGCATCATCATAAAAATATAGATCATTGCTCAAATTGAATTCATCTTCTTCATCACCTATCTCACATATTGCATCCCACCCCTCATTTCCTCTTTTGAGTGGCCATCTATCTCATTCTTCCTTGCATGTCCTCTCGAGGGGGCATCATATCCACTAACATTCATTCATGACATGGTTTTTATTTGAAAGACCATTACTCCTTTCAATTTTCTCCACTCATAATTTTATTTCAAAGAGGGGGAAAATGTATGCATCTAAATTCCCTCACCTACATTACCATCACTAATATCCCTATTAGTCGACACTAATTTCTCTAATTTCATTTATTCCTTTTTATCCCGATAATTTCTCCTTCCTTCCTAATCATTTACCTAACATTCCCCTTTATCCCCCTTTATTTATTAACCTTATTCTATCCTATCTAATCATTAATTCTTCTAAATCCCCATTATCCCCATCCTAATGCTACTTATCTATTATTTGATAATTTTAAATTCTCAATGACCCACTTACTAGCCTATGTCTAGGCCTTGCCACACCCCTAGTCCCCAATTACCGAACTAATCCCTATATTATCCCAACATCTAATCATAATTAACCCCTAAGAAGGATTATATAATTCTCCAATTCTAGAATCCTCTCTATTTTTACCCTCCCTCTCTAGAAGCCTCTAAATCTAGAGTTTTCTAAAGAATTTCAAATTCCTTGGATAATTCATAACCCTTGATCTACCCAATCCAACTTCAAATATCTCCACCATTGATCTCTCCCTCTAAAATCTATTTAAACAACTCACTTCCTCCATGGAAACTAATTCATGAAATCATAACATCTCCATGTTAATCTGATCCTTCATTCATAAGCATTTATCATCTTGATCAAGCATCATAATGTCAAAATTTGAGTCTACATGTAATTAACCATCCATTTGGACACACTTGAAGGAAGCTAGTAGAAGCAAGGATTGATAAGATTTATTCTATCATTCTAATTTGTTTCCATAATCCTTCCTATTGGGTAGTTTGATTTTTGGGTTTGAATTAGGTGGTTTAATTCATATTTGCTCAAAATCCTACTACAACCAGATACATATTCTCTCTGATGGATATGTCCCTATGAAAATTGCTAAACTATTTTACCACATATTATTACACTTGTCTATAAATAGGTATTATGTGTAGTTTTAGAGGCTTGGTCTTGTGTGCAGATTCATATTTATCTTCCTTCACCTTGAACCTTAAATTCACTTTTCACACTTGTGTCATCTATAAAAGGAATTAAATAATATGGTTTAAGATAACCCCAACCACCCCCTGCTAAATGTTTAGGCATGGCCTATGTTATAATACTAGGAAAAGGTCTCAAACCACAAGTAGTTATCCACTTAATTATGTATACGCTTAATAGTGATATACTGGTATGTAGTGTAACCAGTGTGACTTTCGATACTTAATAATGTATGATTTTAATCTTGAAATAATATTCAAATTTGTCTTAATGGTTGTTATTTTGAGGGTTTTTTAATATTTGGATGATTTATGGCATTGCCTAAAAGATGTGTAGATGTATTCCTCTGTGTCAAATTATTTTTCTAGGTACATGCTAGATAGGAATAGACCTAGGCTTGATGTGTATATATATGAATCTTTGGGTGATTTTACTTTGAAATGACATGAAATATGTGTGGGCCAACCTAAAGGAAGGGTTTACATTTCAAATATAGTTGTTAAATGGTACATAAATAGATCTATTGTAGGTGAATGACTTTGACAATTGGATCCATCTAATTTTTCCAAAAATGTTGAAGATATAGGGTACAAATATCTAAATAATAATGATAGACTGCTTAGGATGTTAAAGTATTTGGGCACATACTAGGTAGATCATATGTGTAAATGTAGGAAAATTGAGAAGGCCAAGTTGATAAATGAATAAATGGTTAGGAGGGAATGTGAGAAAGAGTCAATTATGTATGCACAAGTAATATATGTTAAGAATTACCCAAAACTAATATTTTAAAGTATACAATACCAAAGTTATGTGTCTATAAATTCCCCCTTTTTAGTTTATTATTTAAAATTTTATATTCAAAGGATAAAGTAAGAAAATTTATATTTAAGTGTAACTACATTTGGTGACTTCAAGTATGTCCCAAATATTGATCTTGTTCTAAGAAAAAATTGTAATGAAACATGTATAAATCAATGTCTATTTATGATTAAAAAATATCTAAAGTAACGTAGATTATTTAAAATATTTAAAAATGTAAAATCAAGGAATGAATATATGTGTAGTAATGTGAACCAAGCTACCCTCTAAAATCAATGGATAATAGGATGATTATGCCCCAAGGAGGTGCCAATGTTAAAATCATGAGTTGAGAAGATAGCTTCCCCAACCCTCAATGGAAAAAAAGAAGTGCTTAGGAGGTCCATTAGTGTAGAACCTCCACCACACTTCTCATTATTATTATTTTGAAAATAAGACCCAAACATGTTCTAATGTGAATATAAGTAAATCTCAATAAATTTGAGTGAATCTGAGTAAAATGAATAAACTATTGTCAATGGATATTAGATTTGATATGTGTCAACCTAAGAATGCATGGGTATTCTTGAGTAAATATGAATAGAGATGGGTATGGAATGACATAATTTGTCATTCAATATAATAACCTATGTATTTTGAATCATATAACATTGTTGTAATTTCATAGTAGCTATCATTTTTCACTCCTAACCGAATATAATATCTCACATATGCCCCTAATATCATAACTTGTGCAATCTGAGTCATATATCCTATGACATAATATATGAATTTAAATCATTATGAATCAATATGTGCCAATATGAATCAATATATGCCAAAATTTGAATTATCTATCTATGAAGGACTAAGTATCTAATACAATCCCACTGTGTATGCCCCCCTTTTCAGGTGAAGAATGTCTATATCAATCTAAATCAATATGTTCTAAAATATGTATTATTTGTTTGTGAAGGATTGAGTCTCTATGACAAGCCCATTTTGTATGCCCCCCTTTTGACGTGAGGGATGTAACTTATGAATCACTCATCTCAAAATAATGGAGTTATATACATCATTTATATAAAAAATATGTAATCATGTAAATCATGTGTCAACATTATTAGATTATGTCATCAGATAAATATTATATCACATGAGCATATATAAAACATGTATCCAAAGGCATACAAGTGTCATTTCAAGTAGATATAATAGTGAGGCAGTGAGGCATGCAATTAAAATCATCATGGTAATGATCATATAATCACTGAGTAATAACCATAAATAATATACATGATACATATAATGGCATCATATATAGGTAAAATAATTTATGATATGAGTCATAACACCACACTTAGCAAACAATCCTAGATGTATCCACACGTAGCACAAAGTGTCCTGGCCATAATGCACATAATCAACCATTGGAACATGAGTGATAACACATCATGTTACATAGATTAATATTTAAAAATAAGAGTCATACAATGAACACTCCATGTCATTAAAATTATGAGTCATATAATGTACACTCAATGTCACACAAAGTTATAGTCAAATAGAGAAAGAGTCACACAATGTACACTCAATATCACATAAGTTATATCCAAATAGAAAAACATCCACACAAATTGATACCCAAATAAATATCAAATCATGTAACAAGCAACAACATTAAAATGTATAGAACAAGTAAGGATAGTATGCATAATCAATGTATTGTTGGGAATAGTTTTCACATTAGGTGAAAATAGGTATTTACAAAATGGTAAATAGTAAGGTTGATATTTAATGGGATGGTAAATAGTAAATAGGTTGATATTTACTGGATGGTAAAAAATAAATAGTTAGTGGTTATAATCGTATGGTTAATATAATGAGTTAGAATATTGTATTATTGAGATATATTGTTATTTTTTATAACAATATACCCTAATAGGTTTGCTTAGTTATAGAATTCATGTGAGAGAATATCAAAGAGATTTCAAGTGAGAAATCAGTGGAGAAGATATAGGATGCTATTCCTGTATAATGTAACCTCACACAATTATTTTAATGAATATAGTGTAGAATATTTTATGTTAAAATATCTCTCTAATTTTACAAAATTTTAAATCTTTGTTCGGCTCTGCTCTAATTCCTATCAGTGGTATCAGAGCAAGTATGATGTTTTGAAGTATTAATCTAGGATAGTTGCACTACACTTTGTCCCTATGGATGAGAGATTATTTTTTGAGAATGAGTTTGTATCTTTAGTTTTTGATTTTATCTAAGTGCATTTTTTTACTATTTATCCAAAATATATATAGTTTTTAGTCATTTACTATGTATACTACAAAAATTTTCTCAGGGTTGTACATTTGTAAAACTATATTATACTTGGATTTGGTAAAACTATATTCTAGTTTGAAGCTCCATTCATGGTGAATGTGGGAATGATATTTGTTAATTAAGTTTCAACACCTTTACAACCTTGAAGAATGTATATGTTTCTCTATCACACGCTTGTCTACATAAGACCTGTGCAGTAAGATTTGATAGTCTTGAGATGTGCATGCAAGTTTAATGTCATTAACACGGCACATTATTTTAGATCCATGCAAAATTAACTGTGTGAAGATCAACAAACCTGATCTTGAATTCCATTTAGTTTTAAACATTTCATAGACCTCCCACTTGCATCAAATTGGATTTATAATAAATATTGGAAAGGGTTTTCTTGATTATGGAACGAAATTCATTTCATTTCATTATCAAATTTGAGTACCATGGATATCTCATGCAAGTCTCTTGTTCTGCCCTACGTCCTCATGGAAGCCATCATACGGTTGTGATATCTATGTTTCACCTTTCCAATATAAGCATTGAATAAAGGACATCAAAGTACCAATTGTCAAAATTTACAGTAATTGACCTCACTATTTATCTTAACACGTCTTGCCATTCCATGCCTCAACATTGCATTTCACAGACAATACATTATATTGGACCTCCATCAGTTTCCTCACATTTTATAGACATCCAAGATCACCTCAAATCTACCTCACTGCTAGTTCGAGCATCATTGCCTTTTTAGTCACTTGGATCTTTCCCTCATGAGCTACCTAATTTATTTATGTATTAAGAGAGTCTTTTGGGTTGGATTTAGTGTATCTTTCATATGTAGTAGTTTGTTATAAATTTATAAAGAGTTATTTATTTTGATAGATAGATAGTTTATATAGTCTTTATAGTTGATTGGTCTCTTTATTAGTTATGTTCATTTAATTAAAGTATGATAAACAGACAAGAAGGGTATCTGTGTTAACAAGTTGCCAGTTATTGTCAAAAAGTCATTGTATCAATGTTGAGTCTTTGTTATGGTATTTTTGTGTTAAAGTGTTAAAAATTGAGTCATTTTTTGTAAAAGTTAGTTTTATGTCTATTCATGTTGTCATAGAGTCAAAAATTATTAAAATAAAATAAAAAATCACTCATGGATGGATTTTCAGTGGAAACTGACATCGTAAGTCAACCATTTCACATTGCAGGAGGGAATGATACAATAAAGAACAATGTGGAAACAATTGAGCTACATCAACATACCAATTGAGTAAGTAAAATCATCTACTAGAGGATGGTGGCTACACAGAGGAAGGAGGTCTTTTAATAACCTCTCATCAGTCACCAATGATGGGGTCGCATAATGTTTTAGTGACTTTGTGTGGTGTGCATTTCATTTTAGCATGGTGTGGATTTTAGTTATTTTAGTGTGATAGTTAACATTAATTTTAGTTGTGTGGAAAATAAGAACTTGTTCACTTGTGATATTATGATCTAGGAGGATTTATATTTTGATCTAAAAATGCATTCATCAAATTTTAGGTTGAACATTGTCACAGTGAAGAGCTCATCGAGAGATTTTTGGCATATCTCATAGTTTACAAAATGGAGCCCATATATGCAAGATATCATGCATTGAACATCAAACCAGGCAAATAAAAAAATTGGTTTGGTGGAACATCCAATTGGACATCGATAATTGGTGAGTGGATGACAAGTGGTGAGTGGAGATTAGTCCACGTGGTGGGTCCTCAAGCCACCATGTGACTTGCCACCATTTACTATGGTTTAATTTTACTATATTGTAACTAAATATTTTGAATGTTCTAAACAAACCAAATAATCATACCATTTCCACATAACATATCCACATGACCCCATGTTCTATATCCCAACATTCATGTTCTAACTACATAACATCCTAAACACCCACATGAAAGATCTAAGCCACCACATGCCATGTTTAATGCCAATGTATTCCATCATCCACTTCATGGATCATGCCTTTTACGGCATTAACCACCATGGATTTCATGGTATTTGAAAACTAATTTTGAACCCACTTTACTAATGTGGGATATTGGTTATGGTAAAAATAAAAACAAAGCCTACAGTTTTAAAGCCATGACCTATCCGGTAAAAGGATAAGGAACCCACTGATACACCTGTGAACATGACACTATATAAAGAGCTCAAAGAGATATTTGAAGGCATGTTTTTGGTCATGGAGAATGTATTCCAAGGCATGTAAAGAGTGGTGAAGGGACTTGGAGATTTTTAAAAGCCTCAAACAATATAGTTTTGTTTTGAGAGTATCTCTTTGATAGATTAAAGTTCGTATAGGCTATTTTGAAGACTTATCAATATTGTAAAGCAATTTTTGTGACAATTAATAAGGAGTGATCCCACCATTGGAGCGGATCTAAAGACGTAGTCTTTATAGCTAAACTCTGTTATCAAATCGAGTGTGGTATTTTTTTCAAATTGGTCTCTTTATTTATTACACTCTTAAAATGTAGTGTATTTTGGATATTTTAAAGCCGATTTTAATTCTATAATCATTTAACATATTTATTTTTTATTAAATCATAAATTTAAGGTTTTGATCCATTATTTAAGTGTGTTTTTTGTTACTATGACACTTGATTATTATTGATTACAAATCAAATTTTTGGTATCAGAGCAGAATTTGGTATTTAACCATGTGGATTGCAAGTGTATGTTGACAAGGTCAAGATCTAGGTGGGGTGAAGGAGAATTAGCCAAGTACAATCTAGAGGTTGGATCAAGACGTACTGTGGAAATGGGAGACAACTTTGAGTTTGAATGAAATTTTTGACAGGCCTTCTTGGAAATGAAGGATATGGTCGATGAGCTTTACCATAAAAGATGAAGGAAAATGGAGCATGATGAAGGTGGTAAAAATTATGAGAAACCTTCTTCCTCTTTGAATGATGGTAAAGACAAAAAAATTGTTGAATCTCTCCCTTCACTAAAGCTAGATATTAAGTTTAAATTGTTGATGTTTAATGGTGAGATTAATACAGAAAAATTGGATAACTGGATAAAAAAATTGAAGTATATTGTATGGTCCAGAAGATTGTAGATGATGAGGCTAAAATTAACCTGGATACTTTTCAAATGGGAGGCACAACTCTCATCTGATGGGAGAGTAAGTTGAAGGAAAGCAAGATTAATACAAGTAACTCAATTTTCACTTGGAGTGAATTTGTTGGTGCAATCAAAAAGCAATTTTATCTTTTTGGTAATATGCAACAAGCATGATAGATTAGCAATATTTTAGATAAACTAAAGGCCAAAGTGTTCAATATTATACACAAGAATTTAGGAAAATGGCTTTACTTTTGAATATTCTTATTTATACATAATAAACACTGGTTAAGTATATAGGTGGGTTGCATAGTTATTTAAAACACATGATTCTAGTTCTCAATCCCACTAGTTTAGATGAAGCATGTGTTAAATCCATTCATTTAGAGGCTAGAAGAAAATAGACAAAATAATCTTTTCCTAAAGTTAAAGGTAAGCAATTTGATGTTAAGCATTCAAAAGGGTAAAGTTCTGGAAAGGGTAAACAAAAATCCACTATTACTATTCATAAATAAGAGGGTAAGCCATTTTTCAATCATTGTAAGAAAAATCATGATGAATCTAAGTGTTGGAAATTACATCCCGAGTTAATTCTTTTTAATAGGTTTAAGAAGAAAGATAAGAAACTAATATTGTGGTTCAGGATCTGGGTTTAGACTTTGGGGATGAAACTAAGATCACAACTATAAGTATGTAAAATTGTTCTTCTCTTTCTATTTCTAGCACTAAGTCATCTAATGTTGCTTCCTCTTCAAAACAAAAATATGTGCATGATGATAAGAAAATAAATGAGTTGTTCCACATTAGGGTTGTTACAAAACATACTAAAATTGACACTCTATTTGATAGTGGATCATAGGCAAACTTGATTTCTAAAGAGATTGTGAAAAAGTTTAGCCTACAAACAAATCCCCATCCAAAACCCTATCCACTTGGTTGGGTAGGTGATGATGCAAAACTATAAGTAACCAAGACTTGTAGATTGAAATTTGTCATCACATCCAAATTCTTGGATGAGGTTGAACTAGATGTAGTCCCTCTAGACATATACAAGATTATTTTAGGAAGTCCTTATCTTTATGATATAAAAGCAATCTTCTATAGAGAGGAGAATAAGTACTTCTTTGTTAAGGATGGCATTAAATATATAGTTAGAGCACATCATGTTAAGATGAGTCTTTCCTTAGTTACAATAAGGAAAATGAAAAGAGTATTTAATTTAAGCAATAATTTTTGTCTCATGTTGATTAAGTCAAAGGAAAAAGAATATTTCTAGGCTATGGAAAATTATGATCCTAGACATAAGAAAGAATTGATTGAAATCATTTCTAGTTATGATGATGTGTTTCAAGATCCCAAAGGGCCACCCCTTCAAAGGGGAGTTCAACATGAAATTCAGTTGTTACAAGATTCTCCTCTCCCTAACATTGGCATGTACAGGTTATTAGTGGTGGAAAATGAGGAAATCAAAAGGCAGGTAATGGAACTTTTGGAAAAGTGTGTTATTCATATGAGTACATCTCTTGTTGGTTTGCCTATCATTTTGGTGCCAAAGAAAGATGGCTCATGGCAAATATGTGTTGATTTACATGCTTTGAACAAAATTACTATTATGAATCATTACCCTCTTCCTCATATTGATGATTTGCTTGATCAATTAAGAAATGCTATCTATTTCACTAAGCTAGACTTGAAAAGTGGTTATCATCAGGTTATGATTAATGATGGTGATATTTGGAAAACTATTTTTAAGACAAAACAAGGATTATTTGAGTGGCTTGTCATGCCTTTCAGTTTATACAATATAGTGGCTACATTTATCTGTTTGATGAATGATGTTTTTAGGCCATTCCTTGATGATTTTTTTATAGTCTACTTATATGATATTTTGATCTTCAGCCAGTCATGGAAAGATCATGTGATTCATATTAGGAAAGTCATGGATGCATTAAGAAGGGATAAACTTCATTTGAAATCATCTAAATGTGAATTTAGCAAGACCTCTTTAGTTTAATTGATTGGCTTGTCATGCCTTTTGGGTTATATAATATACTGGGTACATTCATGCATTTGATGAATGATGTTTTTAGGCCATTCCTTGATGATTTTTTTATAGTTTACTTAGATGATATTTTGATCTTCAACCAGTCATGGGAAGATCATGTGATTCATATTAGGAAAGTCATGGATGCATTGAGAAGGGAGAAAATTTATTTGAAATTGTCTAAATGTGAATTTGGCAAGACCTCTTTAGTTTACTTGGGTTATATTGTAGGATATGGTGAGTTGAAAATTGATCATGCAAAGGTGGAGGTTATAGTTAAATGGCCTAAATCCAAAAATGTAATTGAGGTTAGATGTTTTGTTGGTGTAGTATAATATTGGAGAAAATTCATTGCTAATTTATCACTTATTGCATCACTCTTGCATTATTTGACTAGTACTAAAGAGGGTTTTTAGTGGGGAGGTAAGCAATAAAGCACCTTCGACACTTTGAAGACAAAGATTAGTACTACTCCTCTCTTGGCACTTCCTAGTTTGTAGTAGCCTTTTGAGATTGAGATGGATGCAAGTGATTATGTTATAGGAGATGTTCTGATGCAAGGAAAGAAGCCAATATGTTATCATTCTGAGACCTTCATAGGTATGATAAAAAACTATCTAACTTATGATAAAGAATTGTATGCACTGGTTCAGAGTGTTAAGAATTGGAAACATTAATTGATGGGCAAGGAGATAGTGACACATATAAAACATCAACCCCTCTAGTATCTCCAATCACAGGCCAAGCTACAACAGTCTAGGCATTTTTGTTGGATGGGTTTCCTACAATAGTTTCATCTTGTGATCAGGTATAAGAAAGGCATTTAGAATAAAGTTGCTGACGTGCTTTCTAAACCTCCTATGGTAGTTGCATTTATTCTTTTACAACATGGTTCTTTAACTCATGAAAGTTATAAAGAATAATATGTTCATGATGTTGACTTTAAGGATGTGTACAAACACTTGATGAGTGGTAAACAAGTAGAAGAATCAGACTATCATGTGTATAATGGAATTTTGTATCATTTGGGTAAACTTTTTATTCCTCAAAATGAAAGGGTACACTTGATTAGGGAAGAACATACTTCTCTTATTTTTGGTCATTTTGGAGTTGGTAAATCATTACACATTTGAGAATGTATTGTTACTAGCCTCGTATGCAAGAAAATGTTGGCAAATATATCAAGGGGTGTGTTCTTTGTGCCACAAGCAATCTTAGTAACAGGAAACTGAGACTTTAAACTCCCTTTCCTATTCCTCCCCATCCCTGGGAAAGTATTTCCATGGATTTTGTAGGGGGTTTGATTGTGTCACAAAGGAAACATGAATACTTTTATGTGTTAGTGGATAGATTTTTCAAGATGTGTGTTTTGATTCCTTACACTAAGTAGATTATAGGGGAAGGTACAACACACTTGTTCTTTTAGGATGTATGGGTTCATTTTGGTTTGCCCACTTCTATTATTTCTGATTAGGATTCTCAAAATTTTAGGGAATTTTGGTCAACACTATGGGAATTTATGGACACTAAGTTAAATAAGAGCACTGCATTTCATCCATAGACTAATGGTCAGACAAAGGTTGTAAACCACACAGTGCTACACTTGCTTAGGGCTTATTTTAGTAAACATCTCAAGTTGTGGGATGAACATTTATGCTATATTCAACATGCTTACAACCATGCACTTCATTCTTCTACTATGGAATATCCTTTTAAAATTTGTTATGAGTATTTTCCTAAATCTCCTCTAGATGTTTGTTATGGATAGGATTCAACTGCTAATGAACGTAATGACGTTTTTAAAGTCAAGAAGTTCATTAAAAAGATATAACAAGTACACCAGACTGTCTGAGATCAATTGGAGAAAATTCAAGAAAATTATAAAGCAAGACATGACAAATATCATGTTGATCACTAGTTTGTTGAAGGTGATTTGTTATGGCTTCACATCAGTAAGGAAAGGCTGACAGGTGAAGGTAACAAATTAAAACTAATTTGTTATGGTCCTCTTTATATTATGGAAAAGATTGGTAAAAATACTTTCCAATTGGATTTACCATCTTATATGCAGATTTATTTAATTGTGAACGTGGAAAATATAAAATTATATGAGCCTCTAATGATTGTAGATCATGATGAGAGTGTATCCATTCCTTCTATTGATGATTTTGCTCCTGAGTATCTAACAAAATTATAGGAAGATATAATTCTTGATAGGAAGGTTCAGACTTCATGAAGAGGAGATGTTGATTATATTTGAGTTGGTCTCAAAGGGAGACACCCAAACAAGGCCAAATGGATGGAAACCATAAGAGTGAGGAAGAAATACCCTCACCTCTTTACCAATTAATCAACTTTTGGAGGTCTAAAAGCTCCTAGTGAAGAGGATTGATCTAGGAGGATCTATATTTTTCTCTAAAAATGAAATCATAAAATTGTAGGTTGATAATTATCATGGTAAAGATCTCATTGAGAGCTTTTTGGTACATCTCATAGTTCATAAAATGGAGCCCGTATGTGCAAGATATCATGCATTGAAGATCAAATCAGGTAAATAAAAAAATTAGTTTGGTGGAACATCTAATTGGATGTCGGCAATTGGTGAGTGGATGGCAAGTGGAGAGTGGATATTGGTCCATGTTATGGGTCCTCAATCCACCACGTGGCTTACTACCATTTACTATGGTCTAATTTTACTATATTGTAATTAAATATTATGAATGTTTTAAACAAAGCAAATAATCATACCATTTCCATGTAACATATCCACCTCACCACATACCTACCATGTGACCCCATGTTACATATCCCAACATTCATGTTCCAACTACATAACATCCTAGACACCCATGTGAAAGATCGAAGCCACCACATGCCACATTTAAATACCAACGTATTCCATCATCCACTTCATGGATCATGCCTTTTAAGGAATTAACCACCATGGATTTCATGGTATTTAAAAACTAATTTTAAACACACTTTACTAATGTGGGATAATTGGTTATGATAAAAACAAAAACAAAGCCTACGGTTTTGAACCCATAACCTATCCTGTAAAAGGACAAGGAACCCATAGAAACACCCATGGACATGAGCACTATATAAAGAGTTCAAAGAGGTATTTGAAGGCATGTTTTTGGTTGTGGAGAATGTATTCCAAGACATGTAAAGAGTAGTGAATGGACTTAGAGATTTTTAAAAGCCTCAAACAATATAGTTTTGTTCTGAGAGTATCTCTTCGGTAGATTAAAGTGTAAATAGGCAATTTTGAAGACTTGTTAATATTGTAAAGTGATTTTTGTGACACTTAATAAAGAGTGATCCCCCCATTGGAGTGGATTTGGAGATGTAGGCTTTATAACTGAACTCCATTGTCAAATCGAGTGTGATATTTTTGTTGAACTGGTCTCTTTATTTATTGCACTCTTAAAATTTAGTGTATTTTAGATATTTTAAAGCTAATTTTAATTCCGTAATCATTTAAAATATTGATTTTTTATTAAATTATAAATTTAAGGTTTTGATCCATTGTTCAAGTGTGTTTTCCATTGCTACGACACTTGATTGTTATTGATTATAGACCATATTCCCATGTAACCTTTTTGTATATTTACATTGGAGAATGTTGATCTAAAAAACATTGTAGCAATCATGATGAAAGGTTAGTGGTTAACCTAAGAAAACCATGTTGTAAGGTTAGTGGTAAACTTATGAAAAACATTATGTAAGGTTAGTGGTAACCCTAAGAAAACCATTCTATAATATTATTGGTGAACTTGTGAAAACCATTTTGGAAGGTTATTGGTTAACCTGGAAAACCAATTGCAGATGTGTGAAGGAAGAGATGTGGGATGGCACATGTATGAAGATAATGAGCACATGGAGGTGGAGCACACTATTATCATAAAATAGAGATATATTAAGCCATGTAAAAACTATGGGGGAATGTTGGGAATAGTTTTCACATTAGGTGAAAATAGGTATTTAAAAAATGATAAATAGTTAATAGGTTGATATTTACTTGATGGTGAAAATTAAATAGTTAGTGGTTATAACCATATGTTTAATACGGTGAGTTAGAATATTGCATTATTGAGATATATTGTTATTTGTTATAATAATATATCCTAATAGTTTTGCTTAGTTATAGAATTCATGTGAGAGAATATTAGTGAGATTTCAAGTGAGAAATCAATGGATAAGATATAGGATGTTATTCCTATATGTATGTAACCTCATAGAATGATTTTAATGAATATAGTGTAGAATATTTTGTGTTAAAATATCTCTCAAAGTTTGCATCATTTAAATCTATGTTCGGCTATGTTCCAATTCCTATCATGTATGTCATCATTGAACATACTAAACTCTAATATCCATAAAATATAGCACTCAAGAGAGTATACATAAGATAAAATTATATGTAATAAGTTTAATTAGCTCAATATGATCAATGGAATTGTCATATAAATACGTATCCTATGTAAATGTATGTATATACCCCCAGTGTAGGCATGCCCCAAATGTAGGTAAGGTAGCTTCTAGGTGTAAGAATGTCCCACATTTGAATGCCCATATCATATGTAACATGTATGCCTTACATCCCACTAATGTATACTATGAAATATATGTGCATATTATATGGATGTGTAGTCTACCATGTGTAAGATAAATAAGATAAATGAATCATGTAAACTAGCAATACATGTCATGCATAGGTCATGTTGTTGTTGTTATTGTTATTATTTGAATATTTTGGTTTTTGTGTTTTTACACTTATTTTTTTGAATTTTTGAATTTGAGTTATGTTCCTACTAACCTATGATCTCATCAATGGGATACTAACATCTCGGTCATGTGTTAATCATGGTGAATGTTACCCATTGTAGATAAATAGTAAGACATATATTTGTATCTAAATTTGAGAAGAGATATTATGTTGTAATATATCACTCATGTTCATCATATCTAATGTGACTCTGTATACCTTATATATATATCTAGAAACTATAGTAATGTGTGGCTTATTTTGTACTCAATGAGTATGAGATGGTATTCACTATGAAATGTGTAAAGTAACTTGTAAAACTAACTTATTATATAATTGAGTAGGTAATGTATGTTATATAACCTAAATATAACTCTAATGCAATGGACATTGAAGCATTCATCTTTAAGGAAGATCAATTGCTTGTCTCTAAACAATCTTTGTAGGATGAACCTGTATAGGTTGTATAACTGGCTATGGAGTAGGTTCTTAAAGAAATATTTCCAATTGACTAGGATACATAAAAGGAATACTTTGAATTGTAACTACTTATCCCATATAGATATATTTCACACATTGGTAAAATGAATATGGGACTACATGTATCTTATGTATCCATGGACATCCTAGTAACATGTTAAATGCTCCATATCAGGCAAAACTAATAATAAAGTAGAAAGTAATGAAGGGCCTAGAATAAATGGTATCACAATACATCAAAAAGGGTTTTGTCTCTTTCTATCAAATCATTTAAATATATTTCTTCTACTAATAGATTCCTCATGTGTATATCCAAGACAAATAAGTAGTGTTATAGTGCAAATGTTTTCACTAAAACCATTATCTTCCATGACATTATATATAGGTCATGATTCAATGTAAGTGTTGTCACATGAATCTTACACCCATTTGATTAGTAAGATGATTTAATATAATAATGGGAACATCCCCAAGGTATGGGACATTGGCTCCTTGGGATGAACCTCTAGAGAAGGCCAACTCCTGCCTAAACTTAGTGCACCTGATGTAAGATCAACTTGTACTTGTAAAACACTACTAGGAAGACATATTTACAAGTGATACTGAACTTATTATTTAGAAAAGTGGATAGAGGTAAACTAAAAATCATAAATGGTGATGCTCCAAAGTGTAGATGACTCCTCAACTTGCTTCGATCAACACAAGAACACCTTTAGAAATAATAACTTGTATACACAATCTTCAACTCACACAAATCTTACATAATTATTTTACATGAAGGTAAGAAGTCTAACACAACACTATGAGGGGTCATAAGTCATCTTGAAAAAGGCTCAAATGATGAGAATCCATAGCTAATTATACATAAACATGATTATACACAACATATAACCTATAAAAGAAGGTGATATGATTCTACATGAAGGTAAGAAGGATTGGAAAATAATATAAGGAAAGAAATTAAAATCCATAAGTAAATATCAACAACCTCAATGTTATACACAACATGCAAGAAAATTGAATAAATTCAAATTAGTTCTTTATTGATGTCAATGCTAAAGCATGTGTTACAATTTTCAAATGAGTAGAATTTTGTTACACCATAGTAGAAGGCTACTGAAAAAGTCCTTTTTTAGTCATATATAGAGAATACCATTAAGCGAGAGAAGAAGGGCATAATAACTTCCTCAACTACCTTCATCAATTCTTGCACCTGTAGGAAAAAGAGACCAACTTAGGTGTAATAGAGGAAAAAACATCATGTTGTCACTCAAAAGTCTTGTGCATGAGAGATTTGGTCAAAACTCACCCCATGTTGATATATTCTTAGAATACACTTAGTATTCTTGCCTAGAAGAGATATGAGCTTGCCACTTTCCTCTTTATTATGTATGGTTGGAAAGAATATGGTTGATTTTGACTTGTTCTCCATGTTTGGATTCCTTGTTAAATCCTCTACACTGAAACAGGCCTTGCTTACCCATCTATAACCTTTACACATGTTTTTTGATTAGTTGTACCTTTAAGTCCACCTTTACAAGGACAAATAGGTTCTCACGATATGTTTTCTAGGAGAAGAATGAAACTTTCCTAGTCATCTAGGTCTGTATAGGCACTAAAAACCCTTTTTTAACAGTATACCATCAAGGAAGCTTTGTAAACTTATTACTAAGTCTTAAGATAATGAAAACCCCTATGTTTTCTTCTTGATCTATGCCTACAAACATTATATAACCCATGGATCCTTGAAAACATGTTACATACCTCATGTTTATTCAATCATGCCCTTTACCTTGATACTCCTTAAAACCTTAGAAACTTGTCATAGTATGAGAAATATGGTTAAAAACCTATCGTCTCACTTGCAGACTCGTAGTTAGGTCAGAGAAGCTCTATATCTCTATTCTGATCTTGAAATAAACCTTGAAACTTATGAATAGGCATACAAGTGTTTTTGAGATCATGAACCTTCGAAGCACTCTCTATAGACATGTAGATTGGGTTTTGAGATGATAAAACCCTTGTGTTACCATTATATCATCATAAATGTCATACTCTATTGTAGATATGTTAGTATCTCTAGATCCTACTCTAGAACTTCATGTTTCTCACTTTAGACCCTACTCACATATCTTGAATCATCAAAAACCTTGATGCAAGAATACTAGCTAGGTCTTATATCATGTAAACCTTGTATTACATCATAATCACCATGGAAACCTTACACATTCTATTATAGACATGTAGATTGCCTAAATGATGGTAAAGTAGTATTATCGAGTCTTGGAAACATTGTCTTCTCTTGTTATAAGGGTCTTTAGGGAGATTAGATCATGGTCAGACCTTTATCTTCTCCTTTGATCATCAACAAACTTGTAATAATTCTATTGCAGATGTACTAGTGGGGTCCTGAGAAGATCATGTAAACTCTATCTAAACTACCTACACGCTAGTAGGTAGGTTTTGGATCATGAAATTGTGTTTTAGACTATGTAAACCTTGTATGAAGGTTTGAAATAGTCATGGAACTTTTTATTAGACCTTGCATAACTAGAGGTGTGATTTTTCATGTTCTAAAACCTTTTTTTATCTTTACAAACCTTTTATCCTCTGCCTTAAGACCCATATGAAGGTTTTGAAGTGCTAAAACCTTTATTTTTTGGCCATGCATTAGTCATGAAACTTGTAAATTCACTGTTGCATATCTATAAACTTATTTAAATCATACTCTTGTAGACTTGTAAACATTCTTGAAACCTTGATTTGAGACCTCACAGACATGCATGTAGACCTATAACCTTGGAAACATGGTTAAAAGTTTTAGATAATGCTTGAAATTTTTGTAAAGGCTTGTATGAAGGTTTTTAGAGCTAGATAACCTCTTATCTTAAAATAATAGTCACATGAAACCATATATATTTGTATACTTGCATCTAGCATCTCGTTTTAGACCTACAAATCTCATATATCATGCTTGAAAACACTATCTTCTCACCCTACATGCCATGAAAAACTTTTGAACTCATTTTCATGCCTATTTTAAGGGTTTGATATCATGGAAATCTCATCTTGACCGTGTCCTAGCATTATATCCATCAAGAAACCTTTGAATCTCTATTACATTCCTTTAGGTGCTTTTAAAAGAGTTTTTAAATTATGAAACCTTACTTTGCAGGCCTATATGCTTTTAGAGGATGCTTGAAAACTTTTATATAAAACCTTGGAACTATGTTATATTCTTTGATGATGTTTAAAACCTTTGAAGGACCTTAGATAATGCTTAAACCCTTGTTCTCACATTATAATATCAAAAACATTTGCTAGAACTCTATTTTTCTCATTTGCAAGTGTCATTTAGAGCTTGAAACCTTCTTGACCAGTCCTACAACCTTGAAATAACTCTACTATAGGGATTTGTTTTTAATTTTGAGGAAGTTTGCAACTTTGTTATATGCCTTTGAAAGCCTTAAAAATAGTCAATAGTCATGGGTATAGGGTTTTAAAATTATCATTGGATATTTACAGGGTTTTGAAAGCTCCTTAGTAAATCCATGTGATTAATTCATTCTCATGGAGTTTAGAGACCATAAAAGGGTGCATTGAGACTTACCATGACCCTCTCCAAACCTTCCATGCACCATTAATAAAGAGAAGTCTGATAGGACATGATTTTTTTCCCTTCTAATCCCTACAAATATGGTGTTTTGGCCTAAAAACCTCATGTTTCTTTCTTGAATAGCTTTAATCAATCATGGATGATATTGAGAACCTTATCAACCTCTATTGTGTTCTTGATATCCTTTGTCATTACCCTAAAACCTTCTATAGACCTATAAATCTTCATTTTTTGGCTTAAAAAACTCTGTTTTGACATAGTAGATCTCATGAGAATCCGTGAAACTTTTTAAATATTATTTTATTGGCCATATACAACTGTAGACATGATTGGAGTAGAGAGAGGTAGAGACACAGGTAACTAGGATGGAGAAAAATAGGGATCATATACTATTGGATGCACTAGGGTTAGGAGACACGATGGATCAATTGGCAAGGATGGCTTGAGAGATGTAATATTAGAGAGCCTTATATGAGCAGGTGGTGCTAGTAAGGAAAATAGATCCATCATACAGGGTGATTAGTTAATCTGAAAGGTCATCAGGTTCCAAATCATCAAGTCAGTCGGTTCACCCATTACCGAGGCCACCACCATAAGTGGGATGTAAGTCAGGATGTATTAGCGGCATAGAGTTGGGTTTATATGTAATAGGAGAATAATAATTAGTTGATGCATGTAATTATGGAATAAATGATGTTACGGATAATAATGAGAAGTGTAATTGTTCTTGTACAAAATGATGATGATGATATATAAAGATGATGGTAAAAGTTGGTATAAATGTGTTAAAGGTGATATATGATTTTGTGATCGATTGAAAGCATGTTGATGCCTATCATGAATATGATGGCATATTATGCAATAATTTATGTTATTTTGATAATAATGAAAAAAAATGTGATTATTTTATTATATTGTGTAATGATCATAATGTGATGTGGTTTGATATTTAATAGTCGATAGGATAATAATGGGAATGGTTACGATGAGTATTGAGTGTATTAGGGTCATGAATATGGGGATAAATTATTTTTTAAAGCATTTTAAAGATTATATGATGACACTCGGTGAGTGGTGACACTATGGTGAGGGAGAAATGACCACTTTGGGACATAGTCTATCAGTGGGTCTAAACAAACACTACTAAAAATTATGGGGGTATGAGTGTTATATAACACATGAGGAGTCAAGGTTTTTTGACATAGTGCAAACTTATAAAATCATCAACGTAACTTGTGTAAGTACAAGTAGTCTAAATTTCCAATAATATCATAGGGTAAGATAGTACCACAACCTAAATAGATCTATGAGGTAAACATGGAAGTTTTCTATACCTTGCATCAAGTGATGGATCTATTGGAGGTGATATTACAACGATAGTAACTGACAGAGTTATGGCCCCATCTATAATGTAGGATGTACCTATTTTTTTATACAAGGTGTCAAGTGAGAAGATTTACCCAAGGTGCATAAGAGCTTAGAGGTGTCCCTTTATTTTGTAGGGGAGATCTACAAGGATTTTGAGAACTTGCACAACCCATACAAGGGTAGTAAGATGATGCAACCAGTGGAACTAGGGATGTGGTGTGGGAATTAACTCCATCTAGCATGTGTTTTTACTATGGACAAGTTGGCCATTCAGGCCAACATTATCCATAGAAAGAGCTGGTAGATGTTGGCTCTCTAAAACATAGATGGGGTGGTTGGCTTACAGGTACATCAAGATCAAATACAATACTTCCCAAGCCGTGTACTAAGGATGTAAGGGCTCAATTTGACCATATACTAGTTACTTGTATAACAACCATATAGTTATTATTATTATAGTATTTTATATGTTGATTAGATAATGTTATGGTGTGTGGTTTTTTATTTTTTTTAATCATGAATAATGGAGTTGTGGATGATAATGTGATAAAGTTTTTTTTTTGTTTTTTATTGGTTTCATGGTATGGCTAGGTGTGATCCTCCTTCCTGATGTATTAGGGTAGGGAGATAAGGCTAAGGTTAGATGTGGTTGGTATTGGAAGTAGTGGATAAAGTGGAATGATAAAGTCTTGAGCTATGTAGGTTGTGCAATCCATGTTAATGTAGTATGAGGCAAGTTGAACCTAGATATGTTGTAATTAGGGTATAATTGGTGCCAAAGTGTATTAAGGACACAAAATCTATATCAAAATGGGACATCTTTCATGAGGCACCATTGGTATAAACTTAACCAATATAAAATCATGATATGATGTCGAATACATATAAAATAAGAACATGACATGATGCATATATACAAATGGTGACAATATAAGAAAAAAATTAAAACTTATTTAAAATTTAAAATATAATCAATATATGTAAACAAGCACACCATAGGCACATCAAAAAAAGATGTAAAACTAAAGATAAATGGAATTTAGGTAATTAAATGGGCTAGCTTGGAAAATGGGTGAGCAACCCTGGATTTTGTCATTCATGAGTGTGTAATATATTCATCACCTCAAGTAAAAATGGGGACATGAAAGAGACTTGGAAAATAATTACAAGTGACTGGATGAAGGGAGTAGAGGATGGGTGTAAAGTATGTGATGGTTAGGGGCATAGAATGGGATTAGTCAAAGCTAGTTCAAGGAACATCCACCTCAAGAGTAATCAAGCAGGGAGACTAAAACCAAAAATAAATTATGTAGAGGTATTGTAAAAGGAGGGTGGAATGGAAACCATGGGATGACTATTCATAATTTTCCTACTCATTATCTTAATTAGACATTAATTGAATTTAATTTGTGATGACACTCCTTGTAACTTGTGCTTATTGTTATGTGACACATTGTGTGGAGACCAAGGCCAAAACGGTGGATGGGTTATGAGTGTGTTGAATGGTTAAAAGGTTTACCCAAAATAACTAAGGTTTGTTGTAGATGGGGGTTACTCACAAGTGATGTTGGGAACCCAATTTTCATCATTTTTCTTATCCAAGGTGTCAAAATCTTTGGTTTTCACCATTGGATGGATTTTTATTTATTTTTTATGTTTAAGACTATATACAAGAATGAACACGGGATGTAATATCTCTAAGTATAAAACTATTTCAGATGCATGATATTCATCAGTTCATCCAACTCTTAATCATTTGGAGTAGCCAACTTGTATGCTTTGAACCCAAACTTGGCCACAATGACATAAGGTCCCAACCAATTTGGCTAAAAATTTCCATTCTTCTCTCGGTTTACATTGGTATTCCTTTGATTTTATTTAAGAACCAAGTCACTAACCTTAAACTCATGACCTCAAACCTTATTATTATACTATTTGTGTAGCCTATTGTTATATGATCTCATATGATCTAAGGCCTATTGACACTTTTCATCCAACAACTCCACCTCTTGTAGATGAGTAGACTGATAGGATTCCTCAGTAATAATTCGTTTGAGTAATATCTAGAGTGAGTGGAGTTTGACCTCAACTAGAGAAATAGCCTTTATTCCAAAGAAAAGGGAGTATAGGGTGGCACCTTTGGGGGTATGAACACTGGTAAATAGGACCATAAGGTAGGATAAAGCTGAAGATGTTAATTATGACCAGCTTTATTTACTATTTTCTTAATCATATTAAGGAGAGTTTTATTAGTCACTGAAGCTTGGCTGTTACCTTGTGGGTAGTATGGTGTGGACCTTTTGTGTTGGATATGGTATTTATAGCATAAGGATTTGACATTTTGGTTTTTTAAGGATGTACCATTATTAGATATAATCAAGGCAGGAACTCCATAGTAGTAAATTATGTGATTAAGAATGAATTTAAAAAATTATTTTCCAGTAACATAAGTGAGTGGCATGGATTCCACCCACTTGGTGAAGTAATCAATGGAAGTAATAATGAATTTATGGCCATCAAAGGATGAGGGATTAATATTACCAATGAGGTTGATTCCCCAAGTAGAAAAGGGCTACAGATTAACTATGGGCTGTAATTCTTGAGAGGGAGTATGAATGAGATTTCTATGTTGTTGATAGGTGATATACTTTCATACATATTGATAGGCATCATGGTCCATGGTGATCCAATAATACCTGATCCAAAGGATCTTCTTGGCCAGGACCATTCCAATGTAGACATCTAATTCCTAAACACCATTGTGTTGAAATTATCAATCTTACTCAAAATTTGTGAAAATGCACAATTTAAGCTAAAATCGCTAAAAATGCACTAAATGGTTTGAGCTTATATTATAAAAGGGTTGATTTAGGCTAATGTATCCCTAAATATGGAAATTCATTTTATGTAATTATTAACTTTTCTCAATCATTTTGATTTAAAATGATGAAAATGCATTTTGGTACTGTAGATCACTTTTTTCTTCTAATTCATGAGCACATGACACATGCATGTGTTATATTATGTTGATAACATATTAAATGGGATGAAAATCTATACGTAACTAAAATTTCCTTATGATTCATCTCCAGTCAAATTATGACCCAGTAATATGACATTCTAAACATTTTCATTAATAAAGTGCAACCAATTTCCAAAAAAAATCTTAAACTTTGATTAATCTTACTTAGGCAAATTAAACCAAATTATGAGCTTAAGTAAAAATTCCATCAAAGTTATTGAATATTTATATATTGGAAATCGATTCCTATTATGTACATCATCAAATGACATAATCAATGGGGTGGCATCCATAAGCCATAAATGCAACAAATATCAAGATTATGGCTTCCCATGCCTCTTTAATTCCCCTTACTCCCAAATATTTATGAGGATATTTATGGATATTATTTACAAATTTGGGTTAATTTATGGCAACACATCTTGATCTCAAGATGAACAGTCATGGTTGATCCTGATCAATTAGTAAAATCTATAACTAGGAGGGTTAAGACCACTTTAATTAAGCTTCATTTGTGTAAACTTATTATGTAAAATTCTCTCCACATGTTATTTATATGTGTTGTTTATTATGATTAATTTGCAATAAGATAGATTCAAGATAGGCATAACGTTGATTTCATATCATGAGCCTAGTTTAGTTGGAATTCTTGAGATGATGAAGGATCTTTGCCATTCATCGTTGGTTAAGACTTGAGCACTAAATCAAGGGAAAAAATCACATTTTGAGCTACATTTGTGTAATGGGAATCTCTTGGGAAGGTAATATGTATGTGATTTCTTTCATTTACTCTTGATTACTATTTTCACCCCCTGTTTAAATAGGCTGGCTTAGCTTGTTATTTCTTTATACATTTTTCTTGGTTTTCTTGACTAATTCTTGATCTAACCATCTTTGTAATCCATATCTACATCTTGGCATGCCCGATGGGACACAAATCAACCCATTCAAGTAAGGAAGACACTTTGGAAATCTTAGAATTCCTTAAAACTCATTAAAAATCCTTTAACATCAAATTTTATATTCATTTTATTGTGTTTTTTATGTTTTTTGTTGATACACAAGTCACACAGTGACCAATGTCGGTTTTGGGTGGTCGGTATCGGTCAAGGATAATCGAAATTGATTAGGTTGTAGGGGAAAACACGATTAAATTTTGCATTTTAGAGTTTTTCTCAAAATTATAGTTTGTTCTTTTGGTTTATAAGTCCTTGTTTGAACATCTAATTACTTGATCTAGAAGTTTTTTTTAGATATTTTATCCTAACGTAGGCTATCAAGAGTTTTTTTCAAAATATTTTTTTGCCTAAAGGTTCACAGGTGATCATTATCAGTCATTTTAGACTAACATCAATTATGTTTATTACCAACATCGATCTTGCTAAAATCAACATCACTCATTATTGAGCGAAGTCAGTCTTTATGTGTAGAAAATAGAGAACATGAGAGCAAGAATTCTAAACTTGCTGGTTTGATTATCGATTTTGATTCTAAGCAAGGGAAACTCTCTAATCTTGCAGGATCCACACAAAAAAGTGATCAAAATTTGAAGCATAATTTAAGTCTTTAACCTTCCCTTTGTTATTTAAAAGGAACTTAGATGGTTTGTTTTATTTTTTTTGTGATTTTTTTCCATTTTTTTTAGAAACTAAGGCCAAGGGGCTAAGAATTTCATTTAACTTTTCAATTTGGTGCTTAAAACTTACACTTACTAAATTGTAATCTTTTCAAAAGTGTGTTGTTTTATGCAAATCATCTATTGCTTATTTGATCTTTGAGCAAAATGAATCATGCATGTATGCTCTCCCCCCATCCCATTTATGGAACTTGGGTGACCAAAAACACCTTTTCATTATGATTGTGCCTTTGTTTAAGGCATGAAAAGGAAGTTGTCTAGGCTTTCCTCAAAACCCATATGGTTTGAGTGGTCTAAAAACAACCTCTAAATGCTTTTCACTTAGTTTTATTTTATGTAAATTGGCTTGTGAAGGGAAGTTCATAGTATCTTTGTGAGTTTTTTAGGAAATCTTTGACTTGAGGTTTTATCTCCTATCATTGAATTTAACCCCACTCCATGGTGGGGTATACAAACTAAGGGCAACCTACTAGGACATTTTCTTGAGTGGTTAAGCAAACTCTATTAGTGGCAATCTAGCTCAGAATGTATGATCAATCAAGACATTATACTACACTAAGCAATGGATATAGTGGTTTTGAAAAGGACAAGACATTTTCACAACAAGTTGATTGATGCAGATCCAATTGATGTGTTTCATCTCTAGCATTGGCCACACTTGGGACCATCTAGATGGTCATAAATTTAAGTTCTAGACAACCCCACTTGCCACAAAGTATTGTTGATGCAGGGTGATTAACCTGAAGGTCCATGTCATTATACAATATCTTGGGAGAAGGGGGGTGTACAATACCCTACCAACTTATGTGCTTTTATTTTTGGATTAACACTTAAAATATTCCCAAGAGCATGTATATAGATTGATTTAAATAATACAAAGCAACCTTTTCAGTTTAGGGCTTAAGATGATTTACTTAGTTGTATTTGTCTTATCCTTTACTTTTTTGGTCTTTATTTGAGTCTAAAACTTGTTTTTAAATAATACATCATAACCAAACAAAATTTTCCACCATTTTATTTGAACAAGGAGGTGTTACTCTATTCAAATCCAAATGATCTTTGCCTTGTTCAAATCCTCATCTTCAACATTATGTTGGTATTGTCTAAATAGCATAGTTATGTTACCCATTTGAGTCTAAACCACTTTCCAAAATCTTTAAGTCTATCATTGAAAATTAAAATTCAAAATTACCCTTTCTAAGTTCTAGGTTAACATGTTAATTGGTTTTTCCATTTGCACTTGACTTGAGTTAACTTGGGTTTAATTTCCCATTTAGGTTGAAGGTTATTTATAGACTCATCATCATCATTTGATCATTATGAACTTAGGTCATCTTGCATATCACTTATGTTCTAAGTTATAGAACACTTTTTATTCTACCTCCTATAACCATGTGGTGGCATTGTACTACCTGTTTGGTCTTAGTTTTATACTTAAGAATTCTTACATGTTTTCACATCTTGAGTTTCCTAATTCGCATTGTCACCTTCCTAATTTGAAGGGATTTATTCTAATTTTATAGTAGCAACTCATCAAAGTTGAACTAGATTTTAAGGTATTAATGTATATCCTAACCTATGTTTGGTGTACTAGTTTACACTTAGGTCTTTGAGTTATCATACCTTATTCTAATTTATATGATTTCAACCCTACCAAATGTTGAGTAATTTTAGGAACACATTCCTCTAATTATGTGGTACTATGCCACATCCTTTTTATTATAGTCTCTTTATTACCTTGTCACTTATTTTTAAGAAGATCAAAACACGCTTTGTTAAATGTTTACAAAACATTTTCCAAATCCTGTCAAATGTAGAGAACAAACCTTCTAGACATGAATCAAAGGTATACTCATAGTGGGGTCTCTTACAAACCAAGCTATGAGGAGGAGCACTTTTAGGATGGTCAAGACAATTTTGTGGTCTTTGAATACATTCACACAACTATAAGATCGAAGCAAGATTATTCAAAATATCAACCCCTAGAGGACAAAGACTAAACACTCTTAAGTTTGATAGAATCTGGTGTTAGGCTACCCTCTAAGTTTCCTATGGAACAATTACATACCTTGGTTAGAAAAAGAGAGAAAAAATGAGAAAAATCCTTCAAAAACATTGCAAAAACAAGCATACCTTCTTCTAGTAAAGGAAAGTAAGTGATTATAGAGTCAAAACCTAATGACCAGGATCTTGTCACCAAGATCAAAAAGACAAGTCATTTATATGTAGACTAACTTATCATGGACTTGACAGACTCTTTATTTTCTACTTCATTCTAAAATGATGCTTTGAATGAACAAGGGAATGTGGTTAAACCAATTATAACTTTAGTTTAGAACATAATAATGATGGATCAAGATGTCTGAATAGAACAACCTAAATACCAAGAGGTTTGGCAACATGCTTGGCTATACACGGAGCATACATTTTTTAACCTTCAAGCACCTCTTGTCCCTTTTCAAAACCAAAGATCAAACCATTTAGTAAGTATTGAGGAAATCATATAAAAAAATTTGGTTAGTTTGTCTCAACTAACACATACTTTGGTGAATAGACCATAAACTCCCTAAAATCAACAAGACACATATAATTCAAGGCAACAAATTCCAAAGAATCAGTGACTCACTCAACTCAAGGAGTGAACCAAAATAAAGTCACGGATCATAATGTGTATATCCCTAATAAATCCATGCAACAAGGGCACATACCACCCCAATAGAATTATGTTCCACCCACGAATACACCAAACATGCAAGAGTGGAATTCCATAAAAGAGATTATGTCATGATTGGAGATAGGAAATAGAATCACAAAGTATAAATTCGATGAGATATGTCCATATCTCTTTGATTTGTCTATTCTCTAAGTCCCCTTTTCACCTCATTTTAAGGCACCCATGTTTGAAAAATACTAAGGAAAGGGTGACCCTCATGAACACATTGAGGTATTCTTTGTGTTATGCCAAGAGGTTACTTATAGTATCATTTATTTGGTTTGTTTGTTTCCATGAAGTTTAGCGAGACAACCTCTAAATTGGCTACTTCAATTACCCAAGGGATCAGTTATGGATTGGAATGACTTATCTAAAAATTTCATCAACCATGTATCATACAAAATTGAACATGAATTTATGGTTGTTGGCTTATGCAAAGCCAAACAATGTGATGGAGAAATCTTCACAACATATCTACAGAGGTGGAGAACACTAGATGGTCACTTTCAACATAATTTATCAGACAAATAGTTTGTGTGTATTTTTGCATAGAACTTACACTTAAGGTGGTGCACAATCTATGGCTTTCTTGTGTAAACACATTTAAAGAAATCATAGACAAAGGGGTGCAAATTAAAAATGAACTTATTACCAAAGTCCTTGTCAATATATACGCACAAGGTCAAACATCAAATCAAACTGAATCACTAGTTTAAATAGTTATGTAAGAGAAACCTAAGTGTTTTAACAATAATAATAACATGGTATGTAATAGAGTAACTAAAACAAGACACATACAAATTGTGTAGGACTTGTTGGCTCTAAATGTATAATTAACTCCCCTAATTTGTCAACCAATTTACAAAGAATTTCTCCATGAGGGACATTCAACAATCAATTCAAAGTATTTAACAAATTGGGAGAGCATGTTTAGATAGTGTTACAAAATATCATAGCATATAGCCTGATTGTATGGCCTATACCAAGGCCATTTCCTATAGATCAACCAAACCTAGATTGGTACAAGGAAAATGAGTGGTGCAACTTCCATCATGTTGTTGGTCATGGTGCTTATTATTGTATCCAATTGTGACACCTTATTGAATATTTGATCGAGAGTGGTGAAGTTGAGATTAAAATTGCTCCATAAGACACTAATCAGGATATGGGAATCTATAAAGATCCTTTTCCTCAACATAATCAATAATTGTTGAGGAACAATTAGAATTAAGGATAAAATCAGTGGCAAAATCAAACTCAGCATCAAGGTCAAAATCCTAATTAGCATGAGCATAATCAAGATCATAATACCCATGCTAACAACTTGGGTTATAACAACATGCCTTACAACTATAATAACATTATGGGATGCATTTTTACAACCCAAATTACCATTATTACTATTAAATCACATGAACCATTCTGTACTCCTTATAGTATTGGACCCATTATTAGAGGGTCAACACCCTTTCCCTCTAGTAATGCCACATTAAGTTCATGCAATTATCTTGTGCCTCCATTTGCATGGGTTACTATTTTTTGACACCATCTTTTCTCTAATTATAATGGCTCCTTGTCGACTCAAAATTACTCCAATGCAACGAGATGCCCATGAGTCACCCTCCAAGGCCTTTCGCCTTCATCTTCTGATTATACTAGCTCCCTACCACCTTTAGATTGTGCAATCACAACTAGATGCTCATGAGTTACCCTCTAGAGACCTTTGCCCTCTTCTTCCACTAAACCCCACATGAACATTGTGCCTTTGGATCCAAACCCAAACACTGTGCTAGCCAAGACTAAGCCATCTCATCTTAAAATTGAAAAGCCTAATAGTCTATCAGACCAACTAAGTAAAACTCCTATGTGGATTTCCATTTTAGATATCTTGCATATGTCTAAAGTCCATAAAACTATTTTAAATGACCTTTTACAACAATCCACTGTTCCTAATGATATAAATCTTAGATAGTTTCAAACACTAGTGGGACATTTGTCTTTATTTTGACAAGTAATATTTGATCAAAAAGACATGTCCACTCTTGGTCCCAAGCATAACAACCCACTGTATATTGAGGTCATCATTGAAAACCATAAGATCAAATAAGTTATTATAGATAATGGTTCAGGGCTGAACATAATATCCCTCAAACTGGTATAGAGATTGGGCTTCACTATGAAGGACATCCAGCTAGGGATGATCACCATAAATGCTTATGACAACATCAAGAGGGAGTCTTCTGGTATCATTTATTTGCTGATCATTATAGGGTCTATTTCTCACCACACATTATTTCATATTGTGGATATTGAGTTGCCTTCTAACATACTTCTTGGTCATCCTTAGATCTATGAAGTACAAGCCATCTCATCCACCTTGCATCAATGCCTTAAGTTTCCCCATGACGGGATTGAGGCTACTATTCCTACCAATCTACAACCTTATCAATATTGCAAACATCTAGAGGTTGAGTATCATAATTATAACTATTGTCCTAGTTCCAAAATTTTTACAAAGAAGAATAAAGAGATAGTTTCACATTCAGCAACATCCACTTATATCAACCCTAGTGACCTTTCATCCACTTTGACTGATCCATTTCCCATAGCTCTTATAAAATAGGTTGTTATAGAAGGTGCTAGCATTCCCACATAGGTCTTAAGAATGCCTTCCATGTTACTGAGTTGTCAAAGTCTCCTAAAACATTTGGTAAACCCAAATCTTCCAATATCCCTAACAAACCCAAGTTGATCTTGTAACTGAAGAAAGAACAATAAAAACCACCCATTATATTTTTACCTGCTTCTTCACCCAAACAAGATCAAGAGGCTTTCATTGAAAGAGATCGGTTATATTCTGATGGCATTTTTGATTTTTTTAGAACCCAAAATATCCTATGCTATCCCTAATTGGATCATGGACAATTTTGATTATATAGGAAAAGGCCTTGGCCCACGAATGCAATGAATCTTGTAACCTTTATCAGTTAGAGTACCTAATTTGAATCATAGTATTGGATTTATACCACCTGGGGGTGACCTCAAGACTTTTGATAGTGAGTCTTATGAATCAACTAGCGACAAGACTCCTAGCAGTGACATAACATCCCATTATAGTCTTTTCAATGACCTTGCTAGCTCAAATTTATTTGATCAAAATGCCATTATGACCTTAACACCTCATTTTCCCCTATGCCTTTGTCATCTCAAACTTATTGATTGGGACCAAAAAAATTTCATCATACACCTTGATGAGTTTTAGAATGAAGAATCAATTTTAGAATACATGGGCCTTAGAGATGGATTTCCATTGGCAATCACAAACAAGGCTTTGATTTTCATTAGATCCTTCAACCTACTTTGGAGAGAAAGCAAACTTTATTAGTCATAACAAAGATAAAACATTGATATCTTTAGGTGAAAACCTTTTTAAGGCAATTGTTGTTTAGGGGAAAAAATAAATATAAAGACAAACCCTTGAGTGAAAACCTATTTCATGTACTCTTGGATGGGAAATTTTGCTCATCCCCAAAGGACACACAAGGTCCATCAAGCCCTATATCTATATCCAACACAAGCATTTCTTTAGAATAAAAATACATTTTTGAGCATCTTACTCTTGAATTTCTTAAGATTTTTGATACTTGGCCATTACCTGTGATTGTGGATTCAGAATCGTCACATTATCTAAAGCTTTGGGAGGAGTAACAAGAAATTATAGCAAAAGAAGATGATCATGATCACTCATTACCTACTATTCTTGAATATGGTTCTACACTTCTTGTAGAGAACATTATTGAAGTGAACTTGGGAACATACAATGATCCCAAAATTGTTTATTTTGGAGCTCACCTTACTAAATCAGAACATGAACACATTATATTCATTTTGATAGATTTTATGGATATTTTTGCATGGGTATACTCAAGCTTGCCAAGATTAGACCCACACTTGGTAGTGCATCACCTTATTGTTCATTTGGATGCTAAGTTAGTCAAGCAAAAATTTAGGAAGATGCATTCACATATTGCTCTATTGGTAAAAACTAAATTGGAGAAATTATTGAGAGTAGGCTTCATTAGACCACTGGACTATTTCGAATGGATATCAAACATAGTTCCAATCAAAAAAATACCATAAAGTATACATCTTTGTAAATATTTCAGAGATATCAACAAAGCATGCCCCAAAGATGATTTTCATCTACCCATCATTGACATGTTTATCGACTCTACTATTGGGTATGATATGCTATCCTCTATGGATGGATTTTTTGGATATAATTAAATCAAGATTATGCAAGAAGATCAGCATAAGACTACATTCACCACTCCATAGGGAACATTCTAATATCAAGTCATGCCATTTGTCTTAAAGAACATTGGAGCCACATATCAACATGACATTAATATCATCTTCCATGACATGATGTATGATATTGTTGAGGACTATGTTGATAATATCTTAGCCAAATCAAGAACACATGTTGGACATCCTAGTATTTCATGAAGAATCTTTGAGAGGCTTTGTGAATATAAATTCCACCTGAATCCTAAGAACTGTGTATTTGGAGTCACTTTGGGAAAATTGATAAGGTTTATTGTATCACAAAGAGGGATCAAATTCAACCCTACTAAGGTCAAGGCTATTACTGAAATGCTTCCACCTTCAAATCTTAAATAGCTTTGAAGCCTCCAAGGAAAGATCTAATCTATTCACAGTTTTATTTCTCAACTTGCTGATAAGTGCCACCCATTTACACATCTCTTGAATAAAGGGGTTATGTTTCAATGGGATGAATATTATCAATTATAATTTGTGAGGCTCAAGACATATTTGGCCAACCTACTAGTTTTGATACTGCCAACACCTAGACAACCATTGCTTCTTTACATATCAACAACTAAGCATGCATTGGGGGCACTTTTGGCTCAACATGATGACCAAGTTAAAGAACACACACTTTATTATTTAAGACACATATTATTGGCTTATGAACACAATTATATGCCTAATGAGAAGGCATGCTTGGCTATGGTGTTTACTTCCCAAAAATTATGACGTTATATGTTGAATAATAAAATAATTATCATCGCTAAAGTGGATCCTCTCAAATTTTTATTATCTAAAGAAAATATCACAGGCTATATGGCCAAATGGGTCATACTCTTAAATGAGTTTGATGTTGAGTATCAAAATTAGAAATTTATCAAGGAGTAGGTTATTGCTGGTCAACTTGAAAAAGCCCCTATTATAGACACACACTCAAATTTAACTTTTCAGATGATTCTATCATTATAATGGAGGAAGTGCAACATGAGCCATAATAATTGGAACTATATTTTTATGGTTACTTCACATCTCATAGATCTAAATCCAACATATTGTTGATTAAACCATAAGGGTATTTGATTCCCAAAGTGTTCCACATTAATTTTAATTATACTAATAATATGGCTGAGTATGAAGCACTTATTACTGGCCTTCATCTTGTAGTATAGTAGGACATTCAACATTTAATGGTCTATGGGGATTCCTAATTAATCATCAATCATACCACTAATTAGTATCAAACTAAATATGACAAGCTTATACCCTACAAGAAAATTATTGATAATCTCAAGGTTCATTTTAAATATCTATAGTTTGAACAAATACCAAGGGCCAATAACAGATCTATCGATGCAATGGCAATGATAAGGTCGATGCTAAAAATTCAAATTAGTGCTAAAGAGTATCAATTTTTTTTTGAATATCCATTATAACCTACACATGTAAAGCCATATTTAGAGAGGGTATACACCATTGCTACTCCCAATCCCCCACCTGAACTGGCTTAGTATCAAGACTATTATAATTATTTATATTTTTTTCCACTTGAATTATCCAATTAACCAACAAAAATTATTCATTCATCATCTAGCCCATTATACTCTCCTTAAAAACATGCTTTATTGTAAAGGCTATGATGAAATACTACTTCATTATTTATCTTTGGGAGAGTCCAAGCAAGTGCTTAGGGAGGTTCATGAAGGAATGTGTGGGGACCACAACAATGATGTAGTATTAGCTAAAAAGATCCTTAGAATAGGTTATTATTGGATAAAAATGGAGATACATGCTTAAAATTATGTGAAGAGGTGTGTTCCTTATCAACAACATGAAAATTTGAGACATGCACCTTCCTTACCACTACAACTGATCACAATACCATGGTCATTTTCTACTTGGGGCCTCAACCTCATCTGGAAAATAAATCCAACTTCTTTAGATGGCCATAAACACATTTTAACTACTACCAATTACTTTACTAAGTGGATTGATGTCATTCCTCTCACTTATGTCACCAGGAAGTAGATATCCAAATTCATTCATTACCATCTCATTTATCAATATGGCATCCCAACTCACATTATATCTTATAATGGTGGATCCTTTGTAAATAGAGATGTAAAAGACCTTTGTGCAAAATTTGAAATCAAGCACAACAAATCCACACCATATAACCCACAAGGCAATGGACAAGTTGAGGCATCAAACAAGACCATTATACCCATTTTAAAGAAGATTGCCAATGATGTTGGTTATAATTAGCACTTGTAAATTTTTCTTGCCCATTTGGCTTATCTAATTAGTCATCAAACCACTACAGGAGCTATCCATACTCCCTTGTTTATGACATAGAAGCTATTATCCCGATTGAGATCGATCTACCTTCATTACGAGTTTATTTGGAACATATTGAAGATGAAAAAGAATATAGAGTCTCAAGGTTGCAAGAAATAGAACTTATTGATGTTACGCATTTGACTACCCTAGAAAACCTACAATCCTATCAAAATAGATTATAGAGAAGCTACAACAAGCACATTCTCCCTCAGTAGTTTGATATTGGTGATTTGGTCTTGAAATAGAACTAGAAGAACATAAACACTAAACACAAGAAAAAAGGTAAGTTACAACCTAATTGGTTAGGACCATATGTTATCATGGAAAATTATGGATCAAGGTCATATAGACTGGCTAATCCAAATGATGAAAAACTTCTAGAGCCTATGAACATTATACATCTTAAGAGGTTATACACTTGACAGCTTTAAAAAATTATCTACAAGACTGTTTACTTGGGGAAACTAATGCTGAAGTAATTTTATCCTATGATTATATCATAGACCATCCTCTCATGGACCATATTCATTTTGACCTACCCTATACCATTCTTTAGAAACCATATTATTTTCATGACTCTAAATAGTGAAAGCTATGGACCATTGGCACTTTGAACACATTTTATCCTACCTCAAACCATCCTCTTTTGGACCCTATTTATTTTAGATCATTCTCTTTGAGAACCACATTCTTTTCATGTCTTGGGTTATTGTAACTCAAACACTTTTATCCTTTGACCAATTATGATCTTGATTATGACTCATAGGCACTATGGACACAATCAACACCAATTCCACAAAGCATATCAACATGAATGACATTTTGTAGCTTCTTCTATAGACAAGTGAATACAAATACCATAGCGTATGGTTTTTGCCTGTTGCATGGTTCTTCAAATTTGATCTCATGTTGCATATTATTCTATTACTTTGTTGTTATTTGGTCAGATATTATTATCTTGGCAGGACCTCACTCTTGTCTATTTACAATCATGTGTCATTGCAACCAGCTTAGCTGTTATTGGAACTTCTACTCTTAGATGAGCGTCTCCTTGATTAGTTGGTTCCCCTGAACATTTTATACATATTTTAACCCAAAAATATAAAAAGATTAGAAAATTATCGACAAAAGAACAAAATCATTGTCTTGCATTTTTGTATAGTCTGATCTCCATGCTCTTATCATTTTAAAAATAATTATCCCATGTACTTTCCATTTTGCAAGACTATTCTGATTTGTCCCACTGGCTTGCTATTTTACAAGACCATTCACATCTTCCCATTTCTTCTACAACTTTAATCATATTTTTTTGGTCATCACTTTTTCTTCTATCCCACCACCTAGGAGAATTACATTTGGCTTCAAGTTCATGTTGGACCATGCATCCATGGAACTATGTAGGCAGTGTCCACTTATCTTTGTACATCTAGAGCCAACTTGGCCAACCCCTTCCTTTTCTTCTCTCCCTCCATTTCTTTTGTTTTTTTCCCTATCATTTGGGGGTAACCTTGTGTCCTTGTTCTTTTTATATTGTGGTAGGAAGTAATACCTCTATTACACATGATTGAATAATTTTTTAAAACTGTACTAACATTGTTTTTATTTGTATGTGTTTCTTTGATTTTTATTGGTGTTTTGTCATGCTTTCTAATCTCTTCTTTTATTATTTTTGCTTGTTTTTGTTTCTTCTTGGTCTTTTGTTTTACTATTTCATCTTATTCTCTTCTTTTTTTTCCAAGTATATCTTGATGGACCACATGGATATGGATTATTTATATCTTGATCTCATGTTGTTAAGATGTTGCTTTGTTTTTCAAACATTCTTATTCTTACTTAAATCATGATTATTCGTATCTTGATTTTAAGTTAGGTTCATTTATGTTTTCCTTTTATTTTTATTTGTTTTTGTTTAAATGTAAATGGTTGTAACTCTGGTATTATTAGTTTTTATCATTATCCTTAATTATAAACATTCACATTTGAAATTGCTCAGTGTAATTGAAATCCAATGTCATTATAGGTTATTCATACTTATGATGCATAATTTCTTTTGCTATATCAAGCACTTTGTGCTTTGGTTCTAAGTCTCAACATTGATGTTACTCCAATGAACATCTCTCAAGAACACCAATGAAACTAGGTACCAATGGCTTATCTCGTACCCAATTGTATGCAAGACATGCATCTCTTGGCATACATTATGAGTCTAATCAATAAATGGTCAGTTTTTTTCATCCCTCATTCCATTCTCTCCCACTTTTAGGTGAAATACATTAGCTTGAGGTCCATTTGGACTATGTAGGTAGCACTTGGATACATGACATATCTTAGGTCAACTCGAGCATCTTCATTCTTTTGTTCATCACTATGTGTATCCTCATATGCCTAGTTTTGTATGATTATTTTAATCATTAGACCATCACCTCTACATTTACGCCCACTCATCTTTAATCTATGAAATAGGTTATATCCTTGAGATTTTTCTTGTCAATTTTCCCTATGGGTGTAAAACATTTGAACCAATCATAAATCTAAATCTGTCCTATAAGGGCAAAGCATTCTTTATGAGTGATCAAAATCAGCCCTATTAGGGCAAAAAAAATATTTTATCAATTAATCAAATCTTATCTAATGGGGCACATTATTATTTCTTCAATATTTGGAGACAAGATTATCCTTTTTATTCTAATTCCAAGCTCTATGGACTTTTTCCCTCATTCTAGCAATATTTTAGTGTGAAACTTATCTTGGGATTGATCATTTTGTAAGTGCACAACTTACACCCTAGCTTTGGGAGTGTTTAAAGTGTGTTGATTTATTTTTGGATCGTATCCTTCCCATTACCCCCCTCCTTGGGGATATTTTATTCTAATTATATTTTCATCACTGATGGAATCAATGTGTGCAAGTATTAGCTCATCTAGATTTAATCTATTCCATGGGTTAACCTCACTTTCTCTCTCTTTTTGAGAGTCCATCATTATCTTTCATCCTTGTATGTCCTCTCGAGGGGGTATCATGGGTCATTTCCAATTTTTTATTGACAACTCTTTTCTTTGAAAAGATGTTGCTTTGCTTGAATGTCTCATTACATCTTCTCAAATAGGGGCAAAATATAAACATCAAATTCCTAAAAACCATTGCGTTGAAATTGTTAATCTTACTATAAATTTGTGAAAATACACAATTTAAGCCAAAATCACTAAAAATGTGCTAAATGGTTTGATATTGTCCTATAAAATTACCGATTTAGGCTAATGTATCCCTAAATAGGGAAATACATTTTATGTGATTATTAACTTTTTTCAAATCATTTTTAGTCAAAATGATGAAAATGCATTTTGGTGTTTTGGATCACTCTTTTCTTCTAATTAGTGAGCACATGACATATGCATGTGTTATTTTGTGTCGACAACATCCTAAATGATATGATGGTCTATACATAACTAACATCACCTTCTAATTGCTCTCCATTTAAATTATGACTCAATAATATGACATTCTGACCAATTTGATTAATGATGTACAACCAATTTCCAAAGAATTACTTAAAATTTGATTAAAATTACTTAGACAAATTAAACCAAATTATGAGCTTAAGTAAGAATTCCATGGAAGTTGTTTAATATTTCTTCATTGGAAATTCTTTCCTATTATCTGCATAATCAAATTACATAATCAATGGGGTGGTATGCATAAGCCATAAAAGCAATAAATATCAAGATTAGGGCTTCCCATGCCTCTTTAATGCCCCTTCTCAAATATTTATGATGATATTTATGGATATTATTTACATAATTAGATTAATTCATGGCCACACATCTTGATCTCAAGATGGACGGTCATGGTTGATCCTGATTAATTTGTAAAATCTATAAATAGGAGGGCCAAGACCACTTTGATTAAGATTCATTTGTGTAAACTTATTATGCAGAATTCTCTCATGTTATTTTTATGTGTTGTTTATTATGCTTAATTTTCTATAAGATAGTTTCAAGATAGGCATAACATCGATTTCATATCATGAGCCTAGGTTAGTTGGTGTTCTTGAGATGATGGAGGAGCTTTGTCATTCATCATTGTTGAAGACTTGAGCACCAAATCAAGGGGAAAATCACATTTTGAGCTGCATTTGTGTGATGGGAAGCTCTTGGAAAGGAGATCCAAAATTCCAAGTTTATAAAACTTTATAGTATGCTTGGATTGGATTAAAATTGAATAGTAAATTTTAATTTTCCCTTAAGTAAATCTAAAAATTATTTTTATAAAAAATTCATAATTTAATTATGGAAATTAAAAGAAATTCAGATCATAGAGAAGGAATTAAAAAATGACACAAAATATTTGTTTACGAGGTTCACCAAATGGCTACATCCTTATGTCCACTTTGTGAGTGTTTTGATCTATTAAAAACTCTTCAAAAATAATTACAAAATCTCTCTAAGTATAATAAAAAATACTTTCATGCTAGATAATTTGTCTGTGCAACCAAAATAAACTTCCTCAATTTGATGGAAGTCTTTATTGCCTCTATAACCTAGATTATTCTTTTCCCATTCTTTAATTTTTCACACTCTATGCAAAATCATGTCATCCCTATAAAACCACCTACTATTTATATTTCTCAACACATCCTTAGCATTGGCTAACAGTTCTATGCTGGACAATATTTTCTTGTTTTCCCCTACCTTCACATATTGGTTGGATGTTAACCATTTCCACAAATTTGGATTTTATTTTAACAACATTGCATTGGATTTTTGATATTTCCTCTCCAATGCCTTTACATTGGCTAGGCGCTACCTGTATTCGGTTCTGCTTAGCAATTTTTGGTGTTGGCTATCAAAACCAAAATCCATATCTGTAGGAAAATTCTTTGGATTGATGTTCTATTTTAAATAATCAATATCCTATTAGCATCTTGGCATGGAGATTGGTGTTGGATTCCCAACATGTTGCTATTGAATGTGTTATCTCTTATTATCTGGCATCTTTCTTGGTGAGTCCACACCATAAGGATGGCCAATCAATGCTAAAGATGGCATAACATTTCAACACCATGTAACTTTCACTAATCCAATGCCATATAAAATGTTGCTAATAACCATGCAAAATGCTTACCTATCCAACACATATCTACTCAATGCATATCTCCAAATGCATTGCTTATAATTGGTTAGTGTCATCCATGTCATAAAATAACATAAGGTTCAATGCCAGATACCATGCAATAGATAGATAGACATGCAACTCAAGATTACCATGCTAAAATTTGGATGACTCAATTAAACTACCACCATTATGACTCGATAAATTTATTTCCTGTATAAAGTTTACTTTGAGTGGCACTAAAAAATAATTATGAGTTAATGCCATGTGGAAATGTAGATTTTTAATAAAGATTAATATTATGGAGAATAATATCCATTTCACTTGAGCTTGATACGAAAATCAAGGTTGATATAGATTGGTGGATAAAAAAATATATTAAAATATATATTGGTGGCAATTTTATAAAATTATTTACAAATATTATGGGTGGAGGTGTGGCATTATTGGTTAGATAATTCCACATCCACATCCATAACAATAAATGAATAATTAATATATAAAAGATTTAAAATAAAAAAAATTAATCTCCATATATATTTTTGCCACTTTATCCCTATAAATAATTGATCAGAATCTTCAATGGGAATCACCTTGATCATTCTTCCCCACTTAGAGCTTTTGGACATATAAAAGTTGATTTAATTATCAACCAAGTGAGGGTATTTTCCCCTCACTTTTTTGATTTCCATCTATTTTTTCTTATTCAAATGCATCCCTTTCAGACTAACATGAAGATATTCAATATTACCCCTTCACATAGTTCTGGTTTTCCTATCAATAATAACATCTTCCTACAAATCATGAAGAGACTCAGGAGCAAAATCATCAAAATTAGGAACTTGAATGCTCTTATATTGATCCATGATCATGAGAGGTTCATACAATTTTAATTTTTCCACATTAACCACTAAATAAATTTGCATATAAAAATCCAAATCCAATCGGAAATCATTTGTACCAATCTTTTCCAAAATACCAAATGGACCATACGTGATTGGTTTTAATTTCCTACCTTTAGCTGATGTGAAGCCAAACTTGATCAACCACTTTGAATTGATAATCAACTTGGTGCTTATCATGCCTAGCCTTATATTTAGCTTGGCTCTTATCCAACTCTTCTTGATTAACTTTTTGAATCATTTGAATTCTCTGAATGAACTTTTTAGCCTTCTTGACATCACCCCTAAGTAAATATACCACCATTCAATTGACCGCTTCTATTTTTCCATCAGTTTGTGGATGAAAGGCTATGATTTTATTTAGATTAATATCCATCAAATCCCACAAAGCTGACTAGAACTCATCGACAAATCAAGAATCACGATTAGATATAATAGAAGTGGGTAACCTGGAATATATCCAAACATTTTTGAAGAATAAATGTGTAGTATCCTTGCCTATAACCTGTTTATCACAAGGAACCAAAATACACATTTTTTTGAACCTATCCACAACCACATACAGATAATCATGTTTTCTTGGTGACATAGGTGAACCTCCTACAAAGTCCATAGAAATACTTTCCCAAGGACCGTTCGAAACAAGAAGAGTTGTATACAATCCTAAATTTTGATTACTAGGTTTACTTGTAGAATAAAGAATACAACCTTTGATATATTTAGATACATTTGTTATCATACAGGGGAAATATCAATATCTTTGTAATTGTGTAACTATCTTACCAATGCCAAAATGATCAAAAACAAGAGAAGTGTGAGCTTCTCTAATCATGTGAACTCTTTCATCCTGTGGAATATGTATTTTTCCAAGATGATACAAAATTCCATTATGCACATGATAGTCAAATGCTTCTACTAATTTACCATTTATCAAATCTTCATAGACATCCTTAAAATCAACATCTCTAGCATATTGTTCCTTATAGCTTTCATTAACAAAAGGACTATGCTAAGAAATAGTAGATGCTATAATAGGAGGTCTAGAAAGCATATCATCAACCTAATTATGTGTTCCCTTCTTATACTTTATAACAATATGGAACCACTGTACAAATCCCATCCATCAAAATTGTCATGATTGCTGTAGCTTGGATTGTGATTGAAGATACTGCAAAGGTTGATTATCTGTATGGATGATTGTCTCTTTGCCCATCAAATAGTGTTTCCACTTTTTCACACTCTACACCAAAGCATACAAATATTTATCATAAGTAGGATATTTTTTACCACACTTGTAAAGGTTTTTGAATGAAAACACACTAGTTTTTTTATTATGCATTTACATTGCCCCCATTGCATATCCATTAGCATCAGTTTATATCTCAAAAGATTGTTGTAAATCAGGAAGTGTAAGAATTGGGGCTGTACTTATCTTTTATTTTAGGGTATTGAAAGATTTTTCATGCTTTCTTCCCCACTAAAATATCTACTTAACACTTGTTAAATCATGTAAAGGAGATGCAATATAATAGAAGTTAGCAATAAATTTTCTCCAAAATTAAACTGTTCGAAGAAAACTTCTAACTTCTATTGCATCATTAGGCCTTGGCCAACTTACTATGGCTAAATTTTTTGTAGGGTATATTTTTTGTGAACCATTCCATACAACATAACCTAAGTAAACCAAAGATGTTTTTGCAAATTCACATTTTGACATCTTTAAAATTTTTTTATCCTTTTAAAAAGTATCTAAAACTTTCCTGATGTGTTTAAGATGATTTTCCCATGTGTTACTAAAGATTAAAATATCATCTAAGTACATAATTATAAAATCATCCAGAAATGGTCTTAACACATCTTTCATAACTTGCATAAATGTGGTAGGTGCATTACAAAGTCCAAAAGGCATAACAAGCCACTCAAAAAGACATTGCTTAGTTTTAAAATTAGTTTTCCAACTATCACCATCACCTATTCTTACTTATTGATAACCACTTCTCAAATATAACTTAGTACAATAATTTGCATTTTTAAACTAATCTAATAGATCATCAATACGAGGGAGAGGGTAGCAGTTTTTAACCATGATTTTATTCAAAGCTCTAATGTCCACACACATCCACCATGTACCATCTTTTTTAGGAACCAAGACAATAGGCAACCACATGGAGAGGTACTTGGCTAAATGATTCCGTTCTCAAGTAACTCTATTACTTGTTTCTTTATTTATTCATTCTCTACTACTAATAACCTATACATGCCAATGTTAGGAAGAGAGGCATCCTATTGTAATTGAATCTCATGTTGAATTTCCCTCTTAGGAGGTAAACCTTATGGCTCCTGAAAAACACCATTATAGTTAGAAATAATATTTTCTATCTCAAATTGATGTTTAGGATCACAACCCTCTAAGACCTTGGTTTTTTAATTATCCTTGGCTTTTACAATCATGATAACAAACCTCTTACTTGATTTTGAAATTCTTTTCATTTGCCCTATAGAAACAAGAATCAAATTGGTTTTAAAATGATGTGCTCTTACTGTGTATTCAATCCCATCCTTTACAAGCACATATTTGTTCTCTTCTCTATAAAATATTGTCTTCCTATCATATAAGGACCACCCAAAACAATTCCACAAATATCTAAAGGAACCACATCTAACTCTACTTAATTATCCTTGGCTTTTACAATCATGAGAACAAAACTCTTACTTGATTTTACAATTCTTTTCATTTACCTTATAGAAACAAGAATCAAATTGGCTTTAACACGATGGGCTCTTACTGTGTATTCAATCCCATCCTTTACAAACACATATTTGTTCTCTTCTCTATAATAGATTGTCTTCCTATCATATAAGTAAAGACAACACAAAATAATTCCATAAATATCTAAAGGAACCACATCTAACTCTACTTCATCAATGAATTTAGAAGTAATAACAAACCTTAAGGTGCATGTTTTTATGACCAAATATTTTGCATCATCACACACCCATCCTAAAGGATATGGTTTTGGATGTAGCTTAGTTTTGAGTCGTAACTTTTTAATAACCTCATCAGGAATAAGATTAGCTTGTGATCCACTATTAAAAAGAATATCTATTTTAGTATGCTTAGATATAACTCTTATGTGGAAAAGCTCATTCCTTTTTCTTTCAATATGTTTAGATTAGTTTTATAAGAAGAAGTAATAACAAAAGGTTTAGTGTTAGATGAAGAAGAAGTTAAAACTTGCAGGGCCATGGCAACCACATTTTTTTTATCACTAGAATCTGATCCCAGATCTTGTTGAACCACAACATTAGCCTTCTTTTCATCTTTATTCCAAAACTTCTTTGGCTTGAGTTCTGAGTGGAGTTTCTAACACTTAGCCTCATGATGATTCTTCTTGTAATGATTACATAAAGGTTTTCCTTCTTCTTTCTTAATGGTGTATGTAAACTTACCCTCACCCTTTCCTTTACCTTTATCTTTGTTTTCAAATGGCTTATGATACTTCTTTTCATAGCCTTCCTTAGTCATCTTACCCTTGGCTTCCATATGGGTAGCTTGCACACAAAATTCATCAAGGTTAGAAGGACTAAACATGGGAATCATTTGTCTCAAATAGTTATGCAAACCTCTAATATACTTCAACATGTTTCAAGACTGTAAAGAGGAATGCCTAACATTAATGCCTTCTTTCTAAACTCTTGAGTATAATCTTACACACTCTAACCTTTATTATGCCTTAAGGTCTACCAGTCTATAGTATCTTGTTGCATATAACCCAAAGGATAAAATTATTCTCTCAACTTAGAATAAAATAATTCTAGGAGGAGATCACCTTACCATGTTACTTGAGATCCTCCTAAATCTTACTCTCCCACTAGATGAGTGTTGTGCCACTCATATGGAGAGTAGCCAACTAAAGTTTATCTTCCTCACTATCAATATTCTGAATCCTAAAATATATCTCAATCTGCTTGACCCAATTATCCAATTCTTTAAACTTATCTCACCATTAGAAATTGGCAAATCAAAATCAACATCTAATATCAACTTTGGAATAGTTTGACCATTTGCAAAAGAGGAACCTTTCTTAGAAGGTGAAAGAGGAATTTCTTCTCTTTCAGATTTATCTTCCTTTACTTTATCCTTCTTACGTTCCTCATATATTTCCTTGACCATGTTATTCATGTTAAGGAAATCATGCTAGAATTCTACCTCAGACATATCTGCTCAAGTATTCCCATACTTGATTATTGGCTTGCACGTCTTGCACCAATTTTAGAATCAAACAATACAAGTTCTCCTTCACCACATCTTTATTTAGAGCTAGTTAACATACAAGATTATATTGCAATTGCTAGACAATATTATATGGCCTTGATCAGAGGCTCTAATACCAAATTGATCTAAAAATCCAAGTTTATAAAACTTTATAGTCTACTTGGATGAGATTAAAACTGAATATTAAATTCTAATTTACGCTTAAGTAAATCTAAAAATTATTTTTATAAAAATTACGTAATTTAATTATGGAAATTGAGATAGTTTTAGATCATAGAGAAGGAATAAAAAAATGGCATAGAACATTTGTTTATGAGGTTCACCAAATGGCTACATCCCCAGGTCCGCTCTGTGAGTGTTTTAATCTATTAAAAACTCTTAAAGAATAATTACAAAATCTCTTTGAGTATAATGAAAAATACTTTTGTACCAGATAATTTATGAAACCAAAATAAACTTCCTCAATTTGATGAAAGTCCTTGTTGCCTCTATAACCCATATTATTCTCTGCTTATTCTTTGATTTTTCACACTCTATGCAAACTCATGTCATCCCTGTAAAACCACCTATTGTTCATATTTATCAACACCTCCTTGGCATTGACTGGGCATTAGCTAACAGTTCTGCACTAAAAAATATTTTCTTGTTTTCCCCTACATTCACATATTGGCTAGATGCTAACCATTTTCCCAAATTTGGATTTCATTTCAATAACATTATGTTTGATTTTTGATATTTCTTCTCTAATGCCTTTACATTGGCAGGGTGCTACCTGTATTTGGTTCTGCTAGCAATTTTTGGTTTTCACTATCAAAACCAAATTACATATCTACAAGTGAATTTTTTGGATCAACGTTCCATTTTAAATAAGAAATCTCTTGTTGGTGTCAAGATGGAAGTCTATGTGTGGAGCTTGGCATGGAGGTTGGTATTGGATTCCCAATGCATTTTCAACCAAACACATTATCTCTTATTATATGGCATCTTTCTTGGAGAGTCCATTCTATAAGGATGGTCAATCAATGCCAAAGATGGCATAAAGTTTTAATGCCATGTAACTTTCACTAATCCAATGCCTTAGAAAATGTTGCCAATAACCATGCAAAATGCTTACCTACCCAACACATATCTTCTCAATACATATCTCCAAACACATTACTTATAATTAGATGGTGTCATCCACACCATAATATGGCATAAGGTTCAATTCAAAATACCACACAATAGATAGATAGACATGCAACTCAAGATTACCATGCTACAATTTGGATAACTCATAGTTAAACTACCACCATTATGACTTGATAAATCTATTCCCTGTATAAATTTTACTTTGAGTAGCACTAAAAAATAATTATGAGTTAACGCCATGTGGAAATGTAGCTTTTTAATAAAGATTAATATTATGGATAATAATATCCATTTCACCTGAGCTTGATACAAAAATTAAGATTGAAATAGATTGGTGGATTAAAAAAAAAAAGTAAAATATATATTGGTGGTAATCTTATAAAATTAATTACAAGTATTATAGGTGAAGGTGTGGCATTATTGGACAGATAATGCCACATCTACATCCATAACAACAAATAATTAATTAATATAAAAGAGCTTTAAAAACTATTTTTTAAATCTTCATATATATTTTTGCAACTTCATCCCTATAAATAATTGATCAAAATCTTCAGTGGGAATCTCCTAGATCAAAAGGTAATATGTATGTACTTTTTTTCATTTGTTTTTAATTATCATTTGCACACCCAATTTGAGTAGGTTGTCTTAGCTTGTTAGTTATTTATGCATTTTTCTTAGTTTTCATGACTAATGCTTGATCTAACCATATTTGTAATCCATCTTTACACCACTAGCATGGCCCTCACAAATGATGTCATGGACCTCCTTGAGTGTTGAAATAGCCTCATCTAAGTTTAGGCATCTGAGCAAAGTTTTGTCATAGCCCCATCCAATAGAGCATGATACCAAGGATAGTATAGAGAGAAGCTCTATAGATGAAGGCCTTATGATGGTAGCAATTGGAAGGATATTATCATGGAGATAGGTTTAGATGTCTTGATACCAAGGAAGATTGGGATCTGTAATTGCACATACCTACTCTAATATGGGAGTTTGATGGGTTAGTGATACAAATTTTTCCACCAAGAAATGGCTTGGAGACATGTCCAAAGTCATTTATAACAATTATCTAATAGTAGTAATTGCATCTAGTGATTTATTATTTCCCTTGGGAAGTTTTTCAAAGGATATTGTTTAGAATTTCATTTTCAAAGTATTTACCATCTGCATGTAAAGAAGTAATTTATCATCTTTTATCTAAAATTCAATATAGTCTTGTTTAATTATGAGTTGTGCATCCCAAAAAACTTGAAGTGTTAGGATATTCCATTGAGCAACCAATTAGATACTTATGATTAATGTCTTATATTCGGCAATATTATTTTTACATGGAAAAGTAATTTTGAAATATTTAGGGATAAGGTCTCCATGAGGGGTGATGAGGAGGATGTCATATTCAAATTCATTAATGGTGAAGGATCCATCAAAACAAAACTTTCAGGATGGAGATTCTATAGTAGTGATAATTGATTCATCAGGAAATGTTGTTATTAAGGGTGATGAGTTAGACAAAGGAGCTTTAGCTAACTAATTGGCTAATACTTGTCCTTTGATAGCCTTCTATTTCACATATTCAATATCAAATTCAATTAAAAACATAATCCACTTGGTCATTCATCCACTAAGAGGAGATTTAAATAACAAGTATTTGAGTGGGTATGTTTTGGAAATGAGCTTAACTTGATTATTGAGCATATAGTGCCTGAGCTTTTGGGAAGCAAAGACAACTACTAGGAAGGCCTTTTCAATCAGAGTGTAATTAAGCTCATAAGAGACAAGGGTCCTACTAAGATAATATATGGCTCTTTATTTACCATTTTCATTATGTTGTGCCAAGAGAGATCAAAAAAATGTGGGATAGTTGAAATGTACAAGAGCAAAGGCTTTCCTAGTACCATCGATGTAAGCACGAGAGGTTTCAAAAAATATTGTTTAAGGTCATCAAATGCCTTCTAACATTCTAGACTTCAATTGAATTGGGATCCCTTTTTTAGAAGATGAGTAAAGCAATGACACTTATATATCAGTTGAGAAATAAATATACGTATAGCTTGTAATTTTCCTTGGAGGCTACATATTAGTTAAGGTTTTGGGGTGGAGTCATCTCAGTAATTGCTTTTACCTTTTCTAGATCAAAATCAATGTCGTGATGAGAAACAATGATCCCCAAAAGTTTCCAAGATGTTACTCCAAACAGGCACTTTTTGGGATTTACCCTGACTTTATAGCTTGTAAACCTTTCAAAGATTTTGTGCAATGTTGTTAGATGTTCAAAGATTTTGTGCAATGTTGTTAGATGTTTAACTCTTATTTTATATTTTCCCAAAATATATCGACATAGTATTTTACTATGTCATGCATCATATCATGGAAAATTACAGTCATGGCTCATTGGTAAGTGGCACCTGCATTTTTGAATCCAAAGGGCATGACTTGATAATAGAAGGTACCCATGGAGTGGTGAACACAATCTTATGCTAATATTTTGGTAAAATTTTGATTTGGTTGTAACCAAAGAATCCATCCATGAGGGAGAGAATTTCATGATTAGTTGTCGAATCCATGATCATATCTATGGTTTGGAGGGGAAAGTCATCCTTTAGACATGCCTTATGAATATCCTAAAATTTTGTGTAGATACAAACTCTTCCAGTTGGTTTGATAATAGAATAATATTGGAAATCCAATCTGAGTAATTAATTAGGTGGATGAATTTCATCAGCTGAGTAAGGTATCATCCACAAATTTTTTTGGATCTCTTCTTTGACTAACAAGGTAATGCACTACCAAAATTGGATCAAGACCAAGAATTTTAACATATCACCAAGCACTAATATCTATAAATTCTTTAAGAAGAGTAATGATAACCTCTCTTTCATCCATCATAAGACTTGCCTGTAGTTTAACAATCTTGGGATCCTCCTTAGTTCTAATATTAACTTCAATGACATATTATACTAAAGAGAGGGATGTATCTAGAGAATATACAGGTGGAGAAGGATATTGATAATCGTTAGGTGATTAGAGAGTACCTTGATGTTCCTCAAACAAATTCTCATATGTTATTTACTCTTTATGACCGAGAAAATCTCTAGGATTTCGTTTTGATTCAAAAGACAATATTTTTAGAGATTTTTTAGGCTGAACTTGGTACAATGACTATATGTACCCACACAAATAGACAAAATCCTTCAAATTGATCTTGAACCCCTTATTATGATTTCCTGATGGCATGTGAGCTCAAACTCTAATATATTCAATTATGGCTTCATCATTTTGAAAAATATGGAGCATGGGTCAAGGACATTGATCCTAATTGATGAGGTAAGGGTAATGGATATTAAGGTCAATGGTGTAAATAAAGGTTTTAGTGAAAATGTTTGTGGTAGCAATATCCTTGTAGGGACTATGCATAAAACTTGTTTGGATGTCTGTATTAGTTAGAGGCTCTTCAAAAACTAAAGAAGTATCTGAGATGACATCATAAGGATCCTCACCATGTGGTTTATATTTTAGGCCTAGACATCCCCTATGGTGTAATGTCAAAATGGGTTCTAATAGCCCTTATTCATGTAGACCCAAACCCCTACGTTTGTAATCCATATTATTGAGAATTTGATTAGCTATGGGGTATGCTCGATTTTGGAAACATGAAGTAAAATTCTCTACAAATAGCCAAGAATCATTTGAGCTTTCTATTTCTTCATCTAATAATAGTTGTGCTTTCTCAAAGGATGTAGACCCATATGTGTAGGTGATCGGTCATACCTCCTGCATGGTAGGGGACCCATAGCTTCAAGGTGATAGGGGTAGATTAGCAACATTGAATGTCTAATACTCATAATCCCCATAATGCTTTGAAATGATTTTGACATGAGTAAACTTGGGAGGAGTCGATGGATTTGATAATAACTCATTAGGATGAATATATTTCTTTGACATAGGATCATATGGTTTAGTTTATGTGGTGGAGTAAAACATATTATAGTCCTTACCTTCTAATTGGCAATTATGGAAATATTATGGGTCCTCATAGATTGTTATTTCCATCCCATAATGAGGAAATTCGAGGCACTATTGAAGAGTATATGGAACTTCTCGCATCTCATGGATCCATGGTCATCAGAGAAGAATGTTATAGGGAAGATCAAAATCGACAACATGGATGAGGGTTGGTAAACTAGAGTTCCCACTATAATTGGGAGATAGATCGTGCCTTCTGATTGTATCTCATTATCATCATATGCTTTGATGATGATAAAATTTTGTCCAAGAGATGATGATAAGTACCCCATAGTTTTGATCAAATTTATATTGCACAAATTGATTATTGACCCTCAATTTATAAGTACCTAATGAACTTGGTGGTTGGCAATGGATACTTTGATGTATAGGGGACAATTGTGATTAGGACAGATGGGTGGAAGGTAATGGGATGAAAAGTGATTTTTTGGGTTTGTGATAGGTGGCCAACTGATGATTAAAACTAAATAGCATCAATTTATGTAGGCACCTTATATTATTGAAGGATTTTATGTAGGATGTCATGATGGACTATTGAGGACTTGAGAATGTCTATAATATAAATTTGGGCAAGGGTCTTCTCAAGTTATTGGATAATATTGTAGTGTACTTTAGGAATGTTATAGGTTTTATAGGGGACATTGAGCTTAAGAGGATTAATTTGGGGTGAGGCTTTGGGAGGTGCCCCCAAGATAGTGATTTTGTTGCATCGAGTGGTGACAACACAATTAGAGGATGCTCTAATGATTTTGAGGACAAAACATTATTGGTCTTAGGGTTCTTCCAGTAGTTTGGCCCTAATTTTAATGGTGGATACATGATTATAAGGGATATGATGGTAAGTAACATGATTGAATGGATTTTGGCCTTAGTCTCACAACACACCTTTTTGTTTTTTTATCATGCTTTGGAAAAAGGTCTTGATAAATTCCTAGTTGTTGATTTTTGGAAGAAGATATTTTCGCACCTTTTATTTCTATTTCCCCTTTTCAATCAAATTCCTCAGCTACCTACATCACTTAGTATCATGCCCCTGTAGTCAATGGTAATGACAACATTCATTCTCTTTAAACCAATCAGGGGGAGGTTTTTTTTCTTTAAGGGGGTTGATCTCTGGTAAGGTGGTCATTTTTATGATATTAATTTTCTTAAAACATCCTCTATCGCTTCACCCAATTTTGTGTAGTGTAATTTATTAGTGGTAGCCTAATGCCTTCCTCTTGGTATAGTAACATAGATGTGTTATGTGATATTGATAATGAGGTAAAACCATAAACCATTTCCACATATCTATAGTTAGTAATCCTATTCCTAATAACATTTTTATTTCTATTGAAGAACTTAGGTTTTTTGGGGTATTACTATTGACCATTTCGTGAATCTTGCATGCCAAAATGGGCACCCCCCTTTTTTTATGCCTTGTTCTTCATGACCTTTTGACTTGAAACCAAATTTTAACCCTTTAAAAAATAGGGAAAATTTGATTTTGTACATGTACATGTGTTGTCTCATCAAGAATTTGTCTTTTCTAGCACACACAGAGCAAATCAGGTTCTTAGAACAACATTACTTGTAAGCTTTACAAGTAATAAGCAAGAGCACTTGATAAACCTGAAAGGGTCTATGGTCAATTCCAGTGCAAGTTGGTTTTTTCAAATTACTTTACTCTCTAATTTTCATGAGTAAAAGCTAAAGAGAAACCTAATAAGGGTTAGAGTAGTTTAATTCAAGTTTATGGGATTACTTGACTTATGATATTTCATGAGTAAGATTCATTCACAAACCTGAAAGGGTAAGGAGGAAGCAATCAGGTTTTTGAGATGTCTTTACTTAAATTTTTTTTGAGTAAGTCCTTTAGAAGAGCCCAAATTGGTCTTAGATGCTTCTTAAGGCAAGGGTTTTTCCATAGAGGGCACTGGGGTGTTTTTTAGGGTCATTTGTAATTTCCTTGAAGGGTATGTACCCTTACGAGGGGTACTTCAAAGATGAAAGGACATTTAAAAAAATTTCGAAGGGTATGTTTGAAGGTAGAATGGACCTTGTGGAGGGCTTTTTGTCAGTGTGAGGTCCAATATAAATTTTTTGAAGGGAAACTAGAGGCTCAAAATGCCCTTGTGGAGGGTAATCAGTTGAAGCAAAGGGGGAAAGGACAAGAAGCCTGAAGGGCACTTGCCCTTTGAGAAAAGTGATAAGTAGAAGGATTTTTCCTTTAGACAAAATGTCTGAAAGAATTCCTTTGCTTATTTTGTTTGAAGAAAAACCGAAGAAGGCGAGCCAAGGTCAAATTCCCTTTGGACATTTTGTCTAAAGGACAAAAAAGAAAAGCCCACTCGTAGAAAAGACCCACAAAGAGCAAGCAAGAAAAAAGAAAAGGCCTAAGGATTAGAAACTCGAAGGCTCAAATGAGTAAAGACAAAGCAGGAGAAACCAAGGCAAAGGAGAAGTTGAAGGAAAGAGACAAAACATGAGTAAAGACAAGAGCAGAAAAAGACAAAAAATGTAGAACAGTTCCAGCAGTTGATGAAGTCAAAGGGTAGAATCAGAGACCACTCAGACCAAGACAAGTGGCATAGACAACTTAGCTAAGGAATTTAATATGTTTAGATAGAATATATCTTCTAAAAACCAATAAAATAGATTGGTTTTCAAACTATAGAGACTATCATCCCATGCTTTCACGCTTCACCATTAATGTGCATCTAATTAATGTCTAGGTATTAAAGAGAGCATAGTCAATCACAATAACTTAGAATGGCCTTGTTAGATGTTGGGGATGGCCTCCCATGCTTTTGTATCCCAAGGACAGTAGAAATGGTGGTTTGGACAGCCTATAACATGGCTCCCATAGGTAGTTCAAAGAAAGTGACAATAGCATGGTCTTTTAGTCTCTACAAAAGTGTTTAACTTAGCATGGGTTTCCATTCCTTGATTTGTCAGCTATCTTATTTCCATTTCTCTATATATTTGTAACTTCTCATTCGAGAAAAGATATCTCTTAACTTGTATGGTGAAGCCTTGAAGGAATTTATCTTGAATTAGAAAAAACATTTTTACCTCCATTGGATCTTGCACTTTTGCATATGTCTATGGTTTATCTTGTGTTAAGTCATTTTATTTTCATGCTTTCATAAGTTTATTCCAACATATCTATTGGGTAAATATTTTGTCGTCAACTAACTGATGACAAAATGGGTATATCAGCCACAACATATGGAGATTTACACCACGAGGAGTGTGGCTTTACCAGATCTGGACGAGGTAAATCTCTCCTCTCATCAAGGGGAGGTTCCCTATAGATACTCGCGTGCTGGATATATAATTAAGGAGAAAATAACACATGGGGGTGGTATAGCAGCATCTACTTCTCTCTTTTCAGAAGTAATGTACAAGGAACAAAAGAGGAAAAATCTTGGTCTATGGCTAACAACACTCCTCTTCTTTCAGGAATGGTATCAAATGAAGAGCAAGAGATCACCAGAAGTAACAAAGTCCACAAGAACGCTCACGCAAGCACAAAGTCTTTCGAAACTTCTTCACCAATCTGAAATAAGTACAACCATAGAGTAAAGTGAAGCACAAAGTCTTCACCTAAAACTACAAAGGATAACTGAATCTCAAAAATAAAAGCAGCACAAAGTCTATCTTCTATCTTCCAGAAATGCCCTTAGATAATTTAAACACACCCACTTGCTTATTAAATTAGATAAACAAGATATTACCAGGAAAAAGACATAAGAACTATTTCCTAAATAACACAGATAATTTCAACACAAAGTCTGAAATAAACTTGCTTCTCATCTATTCAATCAAAATATGACTTACAAGTTTGAGCACAAAGTCTCAAAAGTTGCTTCAATTTCAGCAGTGTTTGCTATTAAATTTTCTAAGATCCCTTACAAATGAGGTCTCCACTATATATAGGGAGAAAATCCTCAAAAACAGAAAATAATAAAATATATAAAATATCTTGGTCAAAGATGACTCATCTTTGAATTTTAGATATTTTTTCGAAAAATTTACATGTAATTACATAAAACAAAGTTGCATGCATTTTGCACAAAATAGAAATGCATAAGGATAGAAGAAGAGAGAAGGGGAGAGAGAGAGAGTCAATTCTTGCTGCCAGACTTTTTTAGATGAGCATTGTACATGGCAATTGATGCCTAAATTCCTATGCCATCTGGCACAACTACGTTCTTGAAGATGACTCTTACTCTGATTAGCACGTCTTTCAATACTGTGATGGCTTTAGAGTGGCCAGTTAACCTGGATTTCAAATTCTCTAAAGTTAACTGAGCATCCTGAATGCTGTCCATCGAAGTCATTGAGAAAGATGCTTCTTCAAAATCTTTTCGGATCATCTCTTTGAAATTCTGAATCATTTTCTCTGTCGGAAGGAACTGATGATCCTTAGAGGTCAAGTTACATGGCAGCTCTTCTAACTTGTTCAGCAGGCTCAGGTGACTCTTTTCACTAGCTTCCTTAAAAGCTTTGAGATCATCAATTAAGTCTTTGAGTACCTGGATTCTGAAGACCATTGACTCCTTGATCTCAACATAGGAGTCTTTGTTGGAGATGACACTGATAGATATTAGAGTACTCTTCTTGAGATCTTTCATTCCCTTCCATCTGCCGAGATCTTTCTCTAAACTGTCAATTTCTTGAGAAATAAGGGAGACAAAATCATCTACCTGAGCTTTCAACTTCTTCATTTTACCTGTTCTTTTTGCAACTTCTGACAATAAAGAGACTCCCTGATTTTGCATCCTTTCAACATAGTCTTCCATGACTTTTCCCTTTACATAGGTCTTTTTAGCTTTTTGAATGACTGGATCATCCATGGAAAAGGCCTCTAGAGTCGCTGCTTCAGGCGAAATAGTGAACCTTCTGATCACTACTGTTAACTGCTCTATTTTGGCTTTATAATAGTCCTTCATCTCCTTTTCTCTATCAAATTTTTGGACCATAATGTCCATTGCTGACTGAAGATCGCTCTTCGCACCTTCGTGAGTAACTTTGTCAAATTCAACATGAGAGATGGAATAGCTGCTCATTTCAAAACCCTCAAGGGTTGCGTCCTGAGGAGGCTTGGCGATTTCTAGAAATTTTTGCCCCTTTTCTTCGATTAGCTTGGAGAGGATTTTTGGCCTCTTAGGAGCCTTTGCTTTTGCCGGCACTATCTTGCCAAAATCAAATTCATCCAGGGAGATGGCCATTTTCTTCCTCTTCGGTGTGAAAGTAGACATCCAAGGTGAGAGAGAAGTACCTGTTGTAACAATAGTTGCCTCCACCGGTGTCACTATAGCAGCTTCCACACTATTGGTGGTGACAGTAGTTGCAGTCAGAGGAACCAGCGAAACTATATCAACTACTAATTCTGGCTCAGGTGCAGAGCTCGGTGGCAGGTTGAAAGACGGAGATGTTAGACTCGGAATGGACCCAGAAGAGTGAGGGGAACCTACAGAAGGACCCTGATGATCGCCAAATACAACCCTGAAAGGAGAAGCAGCTCTAGAAGAGGGGTCACTGATTAGGGAGATAGGAGAAACGGGCACCATAGGAGATTGAGGGGGAGAAGGAGAGGCGCTCTAAAGTGGCTGTGCTTGTCCCGACGAGAGTGGAGACCCAACACCTGGTTGTTCTGAAGGTTGATCTTGTGTCTCCATGGGCTGAGCTGTCTGTGTCTTGAGGCTTTGACCTTTGGTTCCTTCAACTGCCGTTTCAGGCCCTTGTGCAGTCTTAGGCTTCTTGGACACAAAGATGATCCTAGGCTTGTGAGGCCTAGAAGGAGAAGGAACGTCAACTTTGTTCTTTGTTCGGTTTTCTACCTTCTTCTTCAATTCTGCTTGGTATTCAGCCTCTGATCTTGTAATGAATTCTTTCAGGGTGATCCCTTTGGCTGCTAACCAATCATTGGTGTTAGCCAATATTGGTTCAAATCTTTTTCTGAGAGAGGTCAGTTCCTTCTGAGACCACTAAATTGGAGGGAGAGGGGAACCAACAACCTTTTCTGCCAGATACCTATTGTTTATGATGTTCCCATCATCAATTAAACTAAAAGGGATCTCTGCAAGCTTGAGGTATTCTATCTGCTCTAGCGTCAGACGGCAATAGTCCATTTTCCTTATTTCGTCAACCGTCCTCAGGTCCACCCAGATATCCTCAATCATGGGTTCATGGAACTGAGTTTTTTTTTGATCTTCTCTTTGACTCCCCTGTAGTCAAATTTCTCTCATCTCTTGAATGGTTTGATGGTAACCATCTGCATTTCTGTTTCCATGACCCTGGCTTTGGTTGATGTAGCAACTGAAAACCTGCCAATATGAATCAGAAACTTGAAACTGGGTCTCTTCAGTTCCATCTGTTTAGTATGCACGACAACTAGTTGTCGACACAATTCCAATAAAACTAATTTATTTGAAGGGAACCTGGGGAGCATATAAGGGTAGCCTTGGTAAAAACCAACCCGAAGATAACAAAAAGTAGGGAACTGGAGGAACATACAGCCATAACTGTTCACTACTGCCCAGGCCTCATCTGATATTCTCTTTTGCTCCAGATGAGGATCGAAGAGACACAAAAATACGACAAAGAATACGTCATTTACTCGTCTAAAATGACGTGTTAACCACTTAAGTGTCAGCTGTGGATAATATGAGTAGACCGAGGTGGTCTTTTTATCTCTCTCTATTGTCAAACCTGGGAAAGATTGCATTGCAACATCTATGTAGACCAGGTACAAAGTCATGTAGAATTTGAAGGAGGTCTGTACCCTGGTCAGTTGTTCTTAGATGGCATTGCTAATCTGTTCCCCCTAAAAGATAGTTTGCTTACCCTGGAGGATGATCTTAATGAATGGGTACATCCATTCATGGAATTGTGAAGAGGACGGGAGGCCTCGTACTCTGCTGAGAAGGGTGATCAGGTCACCAACTTCTTCGATGAAATCACTTCTTGGGAAGCTCTTCGGCCATTTGGAGAGGTCGGTCCTCAGGGTATATAGCCACTTGTAATTAATTACTTTCTTTGCTCTTTCAGGGTCTTTGTCATATTCTTTTTTTGCGTTCACGAAGTTGATCTAGGTTACTTCAGTGGCTAGAGGGCACAAGAAAACCTTGTCAATAAAATCGAGATCCAACCGAATTATCATACTGCCACTGGCATCTGAAACCGATCTAGTCTCCTTGTTGTAAGAACGAGCACACTGTAGGACAAACTCGACATGATGCGCCACTACCGAGAAGGCAGCTATCAGATGGATGTTGCTCTCAATAATTCTTTTTATCCCAGTACTGGGATTTGTTGCCTTGGTTCGTGCTAGGAATTGGGCTATGTCCACGTGGCCTATCTCGGTATCTTGAATGTCGTCGACATTCGAGGTGACTGATGTGGGCAGGAAGACGCCCTGGTACTTGTATTTCATGCTTTTCACTTTTTTGGGAGACGCTTCCATCATAGAGGACAATCTTGATTGGATGGGAGCAGATGTGCAGGAGTTTGCTGAAGGTGTTGCAACCATGATTACAGATGAGAGGAGAGTGAGCAGGCAGCTTAGGCTTTCCAACGAATTGTTGACACAGCTCACACCTACGCACCCATTTGTAGGCATCTTGAAAAAGTGTGGGCCAATAGTACCTTACTCGTAGAATTTTGTGTGTCGTCACTAGTGCAAAAAAATGTCCTCCACAGGCCAAATTGTGGAAAGATTCTAAAAGTCTTTCTTGTTGAGCTTTGTCAACACAACGAAAAAATGCCCCGTCTAGGTTTCTCTTGTAAAGACCATTGTCCCACTAAACATAACCAACTGCTTTCAATTTAACATTCTATTTTTCTTTAAACAAAAGATGAGTGGAAAATTCGCCATATGTTAAGAAATGAGCAATGTTATAATACCACTCATCAGTAGTGGCGACAAAGAGAATCGTGGGCACGCTTTTAATTTTTTCTTCTTCACTTTTTACTTTGTCTGGAATGTTGTTAGCGATCAATTGGCAGAGACCCCTTCCTCGTAGAAGCTTGGTTGGTTTGATGTCCAGATCGAATTCCTGAGTTTTGGCAATCCAGTTACCTCTCTTTGTATCGAACTCTTGCTGCGTCAAAATAGATTTTACCATTGTATCTGGTACGAGAACTTCAGTGTGAGAATTCAAGATATAAAACCTGAAATGCTTTATCGCTTTGACCACGGTGTATGTATGTTTCTCCATAAGGGAATATTTTAACTCATGATTTTTGAGTGGGCAACTCATGAATGAGATAGGAGATTCTGCACCTTCTAAATTTGGTTGAACTAGGATAGCTGATAGTGTATGCTCGGAGGCATAACTATACATTTTGAAACATTTAGTATAGTTTGGACAGACAGGATCGGTGCCTGAGCAATTGCTTCCTTAATTTCTTTGAATGTTGATTTCCCTCGACAGTCCACCTAAATGTGGCATTACTCTTCATCATGTTGACAATATGACGTATTTTTTTAGCAAAATCAGGAACAAACCTCCTAATAAAATTCACCTTTCCAAAGAAAGAGTGAACTACGGCCTTACTGGTCGGCAGAGTAAGTTCCTGGATGGACCTAACTCTTTTTGAATCAATTCTGATGCCTTCTTGGGACACAATGTGTCTGAAAATTTTCCCTTCAGTTACTCCGAAGATGGATTTCTTTGGATTTAATGAGATGCTGTTTTGATGACAGCGCTCCAGTACCTTTTGCAAATGGTGAACATGCTTAGAACGATGTTTTGAAAATACCATCAGATCGTCAAAGTATACTACAATGAACTTTCCCATCTCATCTTTGAAAGTGAGATCCATTGCCTTTTGAAAAGTGGCACCCACGTTTATCAGACCAAAAGTCATCCTCTGATAAGCGAATGTGCCCCAATGTGTGGTGAACGCTGTCTTGTGTTGATCTGCCTTTCTGACCTCAACTTGATTGTACCCCAAAAAACTATCTAGCATTGATAACATTTCTAAACCTGTTACCATCTGTAGAACTTGATCCATAATAGGAAGGGGGTAGTTATCTTTTAAGGACAACTGATTTAAGTTTTTGAAATCCACACAGATTCGAATCTAACCATTTTTCTTTCTGACGGGTACTATGTTAGCAATCCATGTTGAGTGATGGATTGGAAAAATTATCAGGGCATCCAACATCTTTTGTATCTCAGCTAAAATAGTGCCTAAGATTTTTGGATTATATTGCCTGGATTTCTACCTGTAGGGTGCAGAGTTGGCTTTCAGGGGAATGTCGTGACGAATGTCATTTAGCCTGAGAGATTTTAAGTCATCGTAGGAATAGGCCAACACATCCATATACTAGCGAAGTAGACTAGCAAGCTCAAACCTTTTTTTAAAAGTGCAGCATTTCCCAATATTTACTATTTTAAGATCGAGCTTAGTTCCCAAGTTGACTTGATCAAAATCTTGGGAAGAATTTGAATCTGCTCCTTTTTGTTTGACAAACCTGTCATGGTTATCAAACAGCTTCTTTAGGGAAACTAGACCTTTGGGAATTTTATTCCCCTTGAGCTGTAGGAAATCTTCACCTATATTGACCTGGGTTTCAGGGGTTAACCCACACTTTTGGGGCTCACTACCTTCAAAACATAGTTGTTCGAAGCTGTCCTTTTGTTCCAAGAAAGCAATGATTTGATCATCATTGTTAAATACTTGCCAGTGGTCGGCATTGTCTAGTACACTTGGCTGAAAAACCAGCTCAATAGTATATTTATCTACCTTAAAATCTAGGTGAGGAACTAAGAGGGTGGCAGAGACAGCCAAGGCATCTGCTCGGTCATTGAATTCCCTCAGAATGGCAGAGATGTTGAAGGCATCAAAATTTTCAATCTAATCCCATACTAGATTGCGATAATGGCACATCCTTTCATTCTTGGTTTGATAGAGGTTCTTCACCTGACAGACTATTAACTCAGCATCTCCTTTAGCATGGATTTTCCTAATGCCTTTTTCTTTGGCATCCTGTAGTCCAAGCAACAGGGATTCATATTCGACCGTGTTGTTAGTATTGTTGAATTGCAATTTGTGGGAAAAATGGGTAATCTCTCCCTGAGGGGATACCAACACAACTCCGGCTCCTGATCCAGTGGAAGAGCAGCTGTCGTCAAACTCTACGGTCCATAACTCATTAGATATTGCTTTTTTGACAAAACCTTTTTCATTTTGAGGAAAGGGTTGTTCTGTGTTTATTTTGCTTGGGCACTCCACCCTTTGCGTCAGCTAAAACCAAATCCAAATCACCACCCGAAGGAGTTTCATCCAGTGTACTGTGGATCTCGTCCGTGGATAAGAAATAAGTGCCCATGCCTGAAGACTCAAATAAAATTTGAGCTTCGAGTGCTACAGAGCGAATAACTACATACCTGGCTTCTTTTTCAGGAAGCAATTTCTTCATGATGCTTTGAAGTGAAATCCTTGCTTCTGATAGGTCCATGCTTAACTCGCCCCCAACATCTTTACAAAAATTCTACCCAAGCAGGATGCCGTAAGATGCTGAAACATCAGCTACTAGAACTGTCATTTTTATCCGCTTTTTTGGAAAAGCCGCAAAGGCATATTGGGCATTTTTATTTGACCAAGGAGGGAAACTTGCTTGTTTTCCGTAGAAAAACACATTTCAAAAATTTTGGTCAAAGTTAGGCCGAGAGAATCTGCCACTTTTGCAAGCATGACATTATCTGAAGCTGCAGAGTCTATAATACAATTACTCAGTTTGTAGCCATTTATAAGCAGGGAAACATAGAAAGGTTCTATTTTCCCAAGAGCGACAGAAAGAGTCACAATCATATTGTTTTAGGCTGGTTTGTCTTTAGGGAGATCAGGAACAACTTTCAAAGAGTCTTATCCTATAAAGACAGCTTTATTTTTCACATACTCTGCTAACCTATCAAACTGTTCTGGGTTAGCTCTTAAATATTTGACTTCTGTAATTTGAATTTTATTCTTTCTAGCATGGTCAATTATATCAAATAATTGGAAAGAACTTGCGATAGAGGAAGAAAGTCGATCATCAGGGGTTTTAACGGGTATGGTACCGGTTTGAGTAGCAGAAACAGAGGATATCGAGTGATTGGGAGTACTCACTTTTTTATGGATTACCTGATCTTTTGATTACGGAGGCAATGAAGTCCCGCATTTGGCAATGGAAATTGCTGGCCGGGGCTCTTCATCTGCCTTTCCTTTGTCAGTTTGTGAAGCTAATTGATTTTGAGATCTGGTAAAAACAATGTAACCTCCCTCTGAATCTTCCCTTTTACTCCCAGCTTCATCCTGGTAATCCAAGAAACTGATATTGGAGTCGCCAGCTAATTCCTCTTCCTGTTCATCAAAGAGGTCAACATTTTCTTGTTGGTCCAGCTGTGGTTGAAAAGAGTTATTATGCTCAGCTTTTAGGTATTCGACCGCTGAATTGGCAGGTGCTGCTTCGATGGCTAACCTCCTTGGAGCAGGAGATAGGCAGTTGGATTACCCTTGGTTTCGAGTTGCATTACCCTGATATTGCTAATTCTGGAATGATCTCCTGAGTGCATCTCGATAGGTAGGAGTAGATGTACCTTGGGCTATTTGTCTTTTCAAAGCTATCAGTTCATTCGTTAATTTTTGCACCATAAGGTCTATAATGCCCGTGGAAGAGCTTTCAACAGATGAAGGAAATTTATTTTTACTAGGATCTTTTCTAATCTTACCTGCCAAGATAAGATCATCTTCAATCTTGGTAGCCAAACCTTGAGCCAAGGCTAGGTCCATAGAACCAGCTCGTCTCAATAGGAAACTTACTTCGGGAAGTTGTGAGTTGATGAAAAATCATTTGAAATTTTTCGGCGTGGGCTGAGCCACAGTCAAAATTTGGTTCTTCAACTTGTTGAATTTAGCTATGAAATCCCTCATGGGTTCCTGGGATTCTTTTTTCAATTGTGTCAACTGCGCCAACAAAGCATGCGCATCCTCAACGGGTTTAAATCTAGCTTCAAATTTGGACTTGAGCGTATCCCAGCTTGTTACTGATCCAGCCTGCAGGTGATAAAACCAATCTACGATAGCTCCTTGTAAAGTTTCCACAAAGAGTCTCACTGCTACATCTTCAAATTTGACCCCAATTACACCACATGCTATGGAGAAAGCAGCAATATGTTCGTCAGGATGAACCTTCTCATCACCAAAAAACTTAGGATTTTTTTTTCTAGAACTATGAGGTAGTTCATGCAGAGGTGGGGTCAAATTAAGAGGGCCGAAGGAATTACCCCACGAGCCTTGAGCCATTATGACAAGAGGATTAAAAGGCAGGATAACAAACCTTGGTGGAGTGTTAATAGGTAGGCAACGATTAACAATGGGAAAAGAAGTTCTACCTTGTGTTGGTGACCTGACCAGGCTAGAAGGGAAACTCCTAGACCATTGAAGAGAAGCTGGTGGAGGAAACAGATCAAAATTACTCTGTTGTGCCAACTCAAACACAGGGTCAACAACACCCTTAGATCTCTGGCTTTTTGTGTAGTGTGGAGTTGCCAAATTTTAAAATAAAAAAAGGACCGAAACCGCTTCAATCTGAAACTTGAGGTTTCAGACTGCACGTTCGATCCCCAGTAGAGTCACCAAAAACTATTGAGTGAATATTTTGTTGTCAACTAACTGATGACAAAATGGGTATATCAGCCACATCATAGGAAGATTTACACCACGAGGAGTGTGGCTTTACCAGATTTGGATGAGGTAAATCTCTCCTCTCATCAAGGGGAGGTTCCCTATAGATACTCACGTGCCAGATATATAATTAAGCAGAAAATAACACATGGGGGTGGTATAGCAGCATCTACTTCTCTCTTTTCAAAAGTAATGTACAAGGAACAAAAGAGAAAAAATCTTGGTCTATGGCTAACAACACTCCTCTTCTTTCAGGAGTGGTATCAAACGAAGAGCAAGAGATCACCTGAAGTAACAAAGTCCACAAGAACGCTCACACAAGCACAAAGTCTTTCGAAGCTTCTTCACCGATCCGAAATAAGTACAACCGTAGAGTAAAGTGAAGCACAAAGTCTTCACCTAAAACTACAAAGGATAACTGAATCTCAAAGATAAAAGCAGCACAAAGTCTATCTTCTATCTTCTAAAAATGCCCTTAGATAATATAAACACACCCACTTGCTTATTAAATTAGATAAACAAGATATTACCAAAAAAAAGACATAAGAACTATTTCCTAAATAACACAGATAATTTCAACACAAAGTCTGAAATAAACCTGCTTCTCATTTATTCAATCAAAATATGACTTACAAGTTTGAGCACAAAGTCTCAAAAGTTGCTTCAATTTCAGCAGTGTTTGCTATTAAATTTTCCCAGATCCCTTACAAATGAGGTCTCCACTATATATAGGGAGAAAATCCTCAAAAATAGAAAATAATAAAATATATAAAATATCTTGGTCAAAGATGACTCATCTTTGACTTTTAGATATTTTTTCAAAAAATTTAGGTGTAATTACATAAAACAAAATTGCATGCATTCTGCATAAAACAAAAATGCATAAGGATAGAAGAAGAGAGAAGGAGAGAGAGAGAGTTAATTCTTGCTGCCAGACTTTTTCAGATGAGTATCGTACATGGCGATTGATGCCTGAATTTCTATGCTGTCTAGTGCAACTGCATTCTTAAAGATGACTCTTGCTCTTATAAGTGCGTCTTTCAATGCTATGATGGCTTTAGAGTAGCCAGTTAACCTAGATTTCAAATTCTCCAAAGTCAACTGAGCATCCAAAATGTTGTCCACCGAAGTCATTGAGAAAGATGCTTCTTCAAAATCTTTCTGGATCATCTCTTTGAAATTTTGAATCATTTCCTCTGCCAGAAGGAATTGATGATCCTTGGAGGTCAAGTTATATGGCAGCTCTTCTAACTTGTTCAACAGGCACAGGTCACTCTTTTCACTAGCTTCCTTGAAAGCTTTGAGATCATCAATTAAGTCTTTGAGTACCTGGATTCTGAAGACCATTGACTCCTTGATCTCAACATAGGAGTCTTTGTTGGAGATGACACTGATAGATATTAGAGTACTCTTCTTGAGATCTTTCATTCCCTTCCATTTGTCGAGATCTTTCTCTAAGCTGTCAATTTCCTGAGAAATAAGGGAGACAAAATCGTCTACTTGAGCTTTCAACTTCTTCATTTTACATGTTCTTTTCGTAACTTTTGACAGCAAAGAGACTCCCTGAGTGTGCATCCTTTCAACATAGTCTTCCATGACTTTTCTCTTTAAATAGGTCTTTTTAGCTTTCTGAATGACTGGATCATCCATGGAAAAGGCCTCTGGAGTCGCTGCTTCAAGTGGAATAGTGAACATTCTGATCACTGCTGTTAACTGCTCTGTTTTGGCTTTATAATAGTCCATCTCCTTTTCTCTGTCAAATTTTTGGACCATAATGTCCATTACTAACTGAAGATCGCTCTTCGCACCTTCGTGAGTAACTTTACCAAGTTCAACACGAGAGATGGAATAGCTGCTCATTTCAAAACCCTCAAGGGTTGCGTCCTAAGGAGGCTTGGCAATTTCTAGAAATTTTTGCCCCTTTTCTTCAACCAGCTTGGAGAGGATTTTTGGCCTCTTAGGAGCCTTTGCTTTTGCCGACACTATCTTGATAAAATTGAATTCATCCAGGGAGATGGCCATTTTCTTCCTCTTCGACGTGAAAGCAGACATCCAAGGTGGGAGAGAAGTACTTGTTGTAATAATAGTTGCGTCCATCGGTGTCACTGTAGCAGCTTCCACACTACTGGTGGTGACAGTAGTTACAGTCAGAGTAACCGATGAAACTGTATCAACTACTAATTCTAGCTCAGGTGCAGGGCTCGGTGGCAGGTTGAAAGATGAAGATGATAGACTCAGAATGGACCCAGAAGAGTGAGGGGAACCTGCGAAAGGACCTTGAGGATCGCCAAATACAACCCTAAAAGGAGAAGCAGCTCCAGAAGAGGGAACACTGATTGGGGAGATAGGAGAAATGGGCACCATAAGAGATTGAGGGGGAGAAGGAGAGGTGCTCTGAAGTGGCTGTGCTTGTCCCGACGAGAGTGGAGACCCAACACCTGGTCGTTCTGAAGGTTGATCCTGTGTCTCCATGGGCTGAGCTATCTCTGTCTCGGGGCTTTGACCTTTGGTTCCTTCAGCTGCCGTTTTAGGCCCTTATACAGTCTTAGGCTTCTTAGACACAAAGATGATCCTAGGCTTGTGAGGCCTAGAAGGAGAAGGAACATCACCTTTGTTTTTTGTTTGGTTTTCTGCGTTCTTTTTCAATTTTGCTTGGTATTCAACCTCTGATCCTATAATGAATTCTTTCACTGTGATCCCTTTGGCTGCTAACCAATCATTAGTGTTAGCCAATATTGGTTCAAATCATTTTTTCAGAGATGTCAGTTCCTTCTGAGACCACTGAATTGGAGGGAGAGGGGAACCGGCAACCTTTTCTGTCAGATACCTACTGTTTATGATGTTCCCATCATTGATTAAACTAGAAGGGATCTCTGCAAGCTCGAGGTATTCTATCTACTCCAGCGTCAGATGATAATAGTCCATTTTCCTTATTTCATCAGCCGTCTTCAGGTCTACCCAAATATCCTCAATCATGGGTTCGTGGAACTGAGTTTTTCTTCTGATCTTCTCTTTGACTCCCATGTAGTCAAATTTTTCTCGTCTCTTAAATGGTTTGATGGTAACCATCTACTTTTCTATTTCCATGACCCTGGCTTTGGTTGATGTAGCAACTGAAAACTTGCCAATCTGGATCAGAAACTTGAAACTGGGTCTCTTCAGTTCCATCTATTTAGTATGCACGACAACTAGTTGTTGGCACAATTTTATTTAAACTAATTTGTCTGAAGGGAACCTGGGGAGCATATAAGGGTAGCCTTGGTAAAAACCAACTCGAAGATAACAAAAACTAGGGAACTGGAGGAACATATAGCCATAACCGTTCACTACCGCCCAGGCCTCGTCTGATATTCTCTTTTGCTCCAGCTGAGGATCGAAGAGACACAAAAATATGGCAAAGAATGCATCATTTACTCATCTAAAATGACATGTTAACCCCTGAAGCGTCAGCTATGGATAATATGAGTAGATCGAGGTGGTCTTTCTATCTCCCTTTGTTGTCAAACATGGAAAAGATCGCATTGCAGCAGCTATGTAGACTAGGTACAAAGTCATGTAGAATTTGAAGGAGGTCTATACCTTGGTCAGTTGTTCGTGGATGGCGTTGCTGATCTGTTCCCCCCAAAATATAGTTTGCTTACCTTGGAGGATGATCTTAATGAATGGGTACATCCATTCATGGAATTGTGAAGAAGACGGGAGGCCCCATACTCTACTGAGAAGGGTGATCAGGTCACCAATTTTTTTGATGAAATCACTTCTTGGGAAGCTCTTCGGCCATCTGGAGAGGCCGATCCTCGGGGTCTTTAGCCACTTGTAATTAATTACTTTCTTTGCTCTTTCAGGGTCTTTGTCATATTCTTTTTGTGCATTCACGAAGTCGATCTGGGTTACTTCGGTTGCTGGAGGGCTCAAAAAACCTTGTCAATAAAATTGAGATCCAACCGAATTATCATACTGCCACTGGCATCTAAAATTGATCTGGTCTCCTTGTAAAAATGAGCGCACTGGAAGACAAACTCAACATGATGCGCCGCTATCGGGAAGGCGGCTACCAGATGGATGTTGCTCTCAACAATTCTTTTTATCCCAGTACTGGGATTTGTTGCCTTTGTTCGTGCCAGAAATTTAGCCATGTCCACATGGCCGATCTCGGTATCTCGAATGTCATCGACATTCGAGATGATTGATGTAGGTGGAAAGATGCCTGGTACTTGTATTTCATGCTTTTTGCCTTTTTGGGAGACGCTTCCGTCATAGAGGACAATCTTGACTGGATGGGAGCAGATGTGCAGGAGTTTGCTGAAGGTGTTGCAGCCATATTACAGATGAGAAGAGAGTGAGTGAGAGAGGAAGAGCACAATTTAAGTGATATGGGTTACTGGAGGTTACTTAAATAGGCCAGGCCTAGCAAAGGAGTGAAAAATGAGGAAAAAAAGCATGAAAGGGACAACTCAATTTTTTTTTTGAGAGTTAACCAAAAATTAAAAAAAATGCAGGGGCGATGAAAATCACCGCCCTTGCATAAAATTGGAAGAAAAGCAGAGGCAGTGATTTTTGTCACCCTTGCAACAAAGATGCAGGGGTGGCAATTTTCGCCGCCCTTGCTGGTAAGTAGAGGAAAAGCAAGGGCGGCAAAAATCACCACCCTTGACTACAGTTGCAAAAATGTGCAGAGACGACGATTTTTACCATCCCTGCACTTGACAATAGGAAAACGTGGAAGGGCAGCGATTTTCGCTACCCTCACAAGGAGAGAAAACTACAGGCAGGGGAAAAAAAAAGAGCCCTGATGAAAGACGAGGGACGGGTGGAAGAAAACGGCTAAGGATGTGGGTGGCAAAATTTGTCGCCCGCGTGAGGCCCTGGTGGAAAGCTGTGGGTAGGAGGGAGAAGAAAGAAAAAATAAAAACAAAGAACAAAATAACTAAAAGAACTAAGTTAAAACAGAATAAAATAGGAAATAAACTTAAAAATGAACCCTACCTGAGAAACCGCGCGTGCCATGGGGTTGAATCTGCGAACTTGTGCTTCGAATCGTCGCTTGAGGCGCTCAGGTGCAAGAGGTAGAAGGAGAGGAGGAAGCAATGAGAAGAATGAGGCTCAAATCAGATTTTATGGGGTGAAAAACCCACCCCAACAACCCACCGCATGCGGCCATAAATGCCTACACAGAAACCGAGACGTGAAAGGGCAACATTTTTTGCTGCCCTTGCATTAGTCAGTTTATTTTACAGGGGTGGCAAAAATCACCACCCTTGCAAGCCGGAGAGCAGGGGCAGAAAATTTTTTTACCCTTGCAGGAAACGTGCAGGGGCAGCAAAAATCACCGCCCTTGCACAAAATAAGGGAAATGCAGAGGCGACGATTTTTACCGCCCTTACAGGGAAAATAAAAAGAGACCATCTCTGAAAGGAGAAAAAAGGGAAGGAAAAACTTGGCTTGAACGAGATAGTAACCACTTCTCATTCCAAGGCCAAGACAAAAATGAATTTTGAAATTCGTATCAAAAAATAAACTTAGAGAGACAAAAGACGAAATGGACAAGTTTTGTAGGGGGTTGTTTTAAAAAATGAGCTAAGCTATTTTTGAAAATAACAGTTGGCTCCTATTGAGGAACTTCTGAGCTTCAAGGATTGAAAAGCTTGAGATGCTATCCACTATGAGGTAGTGTAAATGGTGTTCCATCTTTATACTCCAATAAGAAGCTGGCCTCACCACAAAATTATCGAATGGTGAACGGGCCCCTCCACAGGGAATTGAATTTGCAGTGCATCCCTTTTGGTTCTCGTCGCTTGTCCCATAACAAGACTTGATCTCCGACTTGGAACTCACGCACTCTAGCTCTCTTATCAAAAAATGCTTTCACCTGGTCCTGATGTTCCTTGATCTGATCCACCACCATAAATCGTTGTTTGTTCAGCTTGATCAGATACATGATCCGCTTGTCAATTGAGCTTTTGAAGGTTGAGTCTTCGATTGCTCTGGTTAATCTGAGTGCTGGTAGTTTAAGGGTGATGGGAATTTTTGCATTCAATCCATACAAAAGTTGGAAGGGTGACATACCTATAGCCCTCTTAAGTGTTATCTTGTCAGCCCATAAAGCATCATACAAAGCTTTGTGCCACGTTCTCTGATTATCATCCACCAACTTCCTGATTATGGTGACCAAGTTCTTGTTACTCGATTCTACTTGTCCATTTCCTTGAGGAAAATAATCTGAAGTGTGAGATAAGGTAATCCCATAATGGAAACAAAATTGAGTAATTTCATGCGACAAAAAATAGGTCACATTATCTGTCACAATTTTTAGTGAAACCCCAAACCGAGAGATGATGTTGTCTTTGAGAAAGCTGCATACCACTTCAGACGTAGCGTTCTTGGTCGAAATGGCCTCCACCCACTTGGTAAAGTAATCTGTTGCAGTGAGGACATAATCATGTCCAGCACTTGAAGATGGGTTGACTACTCCAATGAAGTCAATACCCCACTGCTAAAAAGGTTCCTCGATCACAACTGGCTTGAGGGGCAAAGCAGGCAGCTTAGGCTTTCCAATGAATTGCTGACATAGCTCACACCTACGCACCCATTTGTAGGCATTTTGAAAAAGCATGGGCCAATAGTACCTTGCTTGTAGAATTTTATGTGCCATCACTGGTGCAGAGAAATGTCCTCCACAGGCCAAATTGTGGAAAGATTCTAAAAGTCTTTCTTGTTGAGCTTTGTCAACACAACGAAGAAATGCCCCGTCCAGGTTTCTCTTATAAAGACCATTGTCCCACAGAACATAACCAACTGCTTTCAATTTAACATTTCATTTTTATTTAAAAGAAAGATGAGCGGGACACTCACCATATGTTAGGAAATGAGCAATGTTAGAATACCACTCATCAGTAGTGGCGACAAAGAGAATTGTGGACATGTTTTTGATTTTTTCTTTTTCACTTTCTACTTCGTCTGGAATGTTGTTGGTGATTAATTGGCTGAGACCCCTTCCAAGTACAAGCTTGGTTGGTTTGATGTCCAGATCAAATTCTTGAGTTTTGGCAATCCAGTTACCTCTCTTTGTACTGAACTCTTGCTGATTCAAAATAGATTTTACCGTTGTATCTGGTACGAGAACTTCAGTGTGAGAATTCAGGATATAAAACCTGAAATGCTTTATCACTTTGACCACGGCGTATGATGGTTTATCCATAAGGGAATATTTTAACTCATGATTTTTGAGTGGGCAACGCATGAATGAGATAGGAGATTTTGCACCTTCTGAATTTGGTTGAACCAGGATAGCTGATAGTGTATGCTCTGAGGCATAACTATACATCTTGAAACCTTTAGTATAGTCTGGATAGACCAGGACCGGTACCTGAGCAATTGCTTCCTTAATTTATTTGAATGCTGATTTGCCCTCGGTAGTCCACCTAAATGTGGCATTGCTCTTCATCATATTGACAATATGACGGGTTTTCTCAGCAAAATCAAGAACAAACCTCCTAATAAAATTCACCTTTCCAAAGAAAGAGTGAACTGCGGCCTTGCTGGTTGGCAGAGTAAGTTCTTGGATGGACCTAACTCTTTCTGAATCAATTCTGATGCCTTCTTGGGACATGATGTGTCTGAGAAGTTTCCCTTCAGTTACTCTAAGGACAGATTTCTTTAGATTTAACAAGATGTTGTTTTGATGGCAACGCTCCAGTACCTTTCGCAAATGGTGAACGTGCTCAGAATGATGTTTTGAAAATACCGTCAGATCATCCAGGTATACTACAATGAACTTTCCCATCTCATCTTTGAAAGCGAGATCTATTGCATTTTGAAAAGTGGCGCCTGTGTTTATTAGACCAAAAGGCATCCTTCGATAAGCGAATGTGCCCCAAGGTGTGGTGAACAATGTCTTGTGCTGATCTGCCTTTCTGACCTCAACCTGATTGTACCTCAAAAAACTGTCTAGCATTGATAACATTTTTGAACCTGTTATCATCTGTAGGACTTGATCCATAATAGGAAGGGGGTAGTTATCTTTTAAAGACAACTGATTCAAGTTCTTGAAATCCACACAGATTCAAATCTCACCATTTTTCTTTCTGATGGGTACTATGTTAGCAATCCATGTTGAGTGATGGATTGAAAAAATTATCCGAGCATCCAGCATCTTTGGTATCTCAGCTAAAATAGTACCTGAGATTTTTGGATTATATTGCCTAGATTTCTGCCTATAAGGTGCAGATTTGGCTTTTAGGGGAATGTCGTGACGAATGTCATTTGGCCTAAGAGATTTCAAGTCATCGTAGGAATAGGCCAACACATCCATATACTGGCGAAGTAGACTAGCAAGCTCAAACCTTTCTTTAAAAGTGCAACATTTCCCAATATTTACTATTTTAGGATCGAGCTTAGTTCTCAAGTTGACTTGATCAAAATCTTGGGAAGAATTTGAATCTGCTCGTTTTTGTTTGACAAACCTATCATGGTTATCAAACAACTTTTGTAGGGAAACTAGACCTTTGGGAATTTTATTCGCCTTGAACTATAGGAAATCTTCACCTGTATTGACCTGGGTTTCAGGGGTTAACCCACACTTTCGGGGCTCACTACCTTCAAAACGTAGTTGTTTGAAGCTGTCTTTTTGTTCCAAGAAGGCAATGATTTGATCATCATTGTTAAATACTTGCCAGTGGCTGGCATTGTTTGGTACAATTGGAAAGAAAACCAGCTCAATAGTATATTTATCTCTCTTAAAATCTAGGTGAGGAACTAGGAGGGTGGCAGAGACAGCCAATGCATCTGCTCAGTCATTAAATTCCCTCAGAACAACAAAGATGTTGAAGGTGTCAAAATTTTCAATCTGATCCCATACTAGATTGCGATAATGGCGCAGCCTTTCATTCTTGGTCTGATAGAGGTTTTTCACCTGACAGACTATTAACTCAGCATCTCCTTTAGCATGGATTTTCTTAATGCCCTTTTCTTTGGCAGCCTGTAGTCCAAGCAATAGGGATTCATATTCGGCCGTGTTATTAGTATTGTTGAATTGTAATTTGTAGGAAAAAGGGGTAATCTCTCCCTGAGGGGATACCAACACAACTCTGGCTCTTGATCTAGTAGAAGAGTAGCTGCCGTCAAACTCTAAGGTCCATAGCTCATTAGATATTGTTTTTTTCACAAAATCTTTTTCATTTTGAGGAAAGGGTTGTTCTATGTGTTCATTTTGCTTGGGCACTCCACCCTTTGCGTCAGCTGAAACCAAATCCAAATCACCACCCGTAGGAGTTTCATCCAGTGTAATATGGATCTCATCCGTGGATAAGAAATAAGTGCCCATGCCTGAAGACTCAAATAAAATTTGAGCTTCGAGTGCTGCAGAGCGAGTAACTACATACTTGGCTTCTTTTTCAGAAAGTAATTTCTCAATGACGCCTTGAACTGGAATCCTTGCTTCTGATAGGTCCATGCTTAACTTGCCCCCAACATCTTTACAAAAATTCCACCCAAGCAGGATGCCGTAAGATGCTGGAACATCGGCTACTAAAACCGTCATTTTTATCTGCTTTTTTGGAAAATTTGCAAAGGCATATTGGGCATCTTTTATTTGACCAAGGAGGGGAACTTACTTGTTTTCCATAGAAAAACACCTTCCAAAAGTTTTGGTTAAAGTTAGGCTGAGAGAATCTGCCACTTTTACAGGCATGACATTATCTGAAGCTCCAAAGTCTATAATACAATTACTCAGTTTGTAGCTATTTATAAGCAGGGAAACATAGAAAGGTTCTATTTTCCCAAGTGCGACAGGAAGAGTCACAATCAGATTGTTTTGGGCTGGTTTGTCTTTAGGGAGATCAGGAACAACTTTTAAAGAGTCTTGTCCTACAGGGACAGCTTTATTTTTCACATACTCTGCTAACCTATCAAACTTTTCTGGGTTAGCTCTTAAATATTTGACTTCTGTCATTTGAATTTCAGTCTTTCTAGCATGGTCAATTATATCAAATAATTGGAAAAAACTTGTGATAGAGGAAGAAAGTCCATCATCAAGGGTTTTAACAGGTATGGCACCAGTCTGAGTAGCAAAAATAGAGGATATCGGGTGATTGAGAGTACTCACTTTTTTATGAATTACCTGATCTTTTGATTGCGGAGGCAATGGAGTCCCACATTTGGCAATGAAAACTGCTGGCCGGGGCTCTTCATCTACCTTTCCTTTATCAGTTTATGAAGATGACTAATTTTGAGATCTAGTAAAGATAGCGTAAGCTCCCTTCAAATCTTCTCCTTTACTCCCAGCTTCGTCTTGGTAATCCAGGAAACTGATATTGGAGTCGCCAGCTAATTCTTCTTCCTGTTCGTCAAAGAAGTTAGCATTTTCTTGTTGGTCTAGCTGTGGTTAAAAAGAGTTGTCATGCTCAGCTTTTAGGTGTCCAACCATTGAATTGGTAGGTGTTGGTTTGATGGCTAACCTCCCTGGAGCAGGAGATAGGCAGTTGGATTGCCCTTGGTTCCAGGTTGCATTACCCTGATATTACTGATTCTAAAATGACCTCCTAGGTGCATTTCAATAGGTAGTAGTAGATGTACCTTGGGTTATTTGTCTTTTCAAAGCTATCAGTTCATTTGTTAATTTTTGCACCATAGGGTCTGTAGTGCCCATGGAAGAGCTTTCAACAGATGAAGGGAATTTATTTTTACTAGGATCTTTCCTAATCTTACCTGCCAAGATAAGATCGTCTTCAATCTCGGTAGCCAAACCTTGAGCCAAGGCTAGGTCCATAGGGCCAGCTCGTCTCAACATGAAACTTACTTCAGGAAGCTATGAGTTGATGAAAAAGTATTTGAGATTTTCCGGCATGGGCTGAGCCACAGTCAAAATTTAGTTCCTCAACTTGTTGAATTTAGCTATGAAATCCCTCATGGGTTCTTAGGATTCTTTCTTCAATTGTGTCAGCTGCGCCAACAAAGCATGCGCATCCTCAACGGGTTTAAATCTAGCTTCAAATTTGGACTTGAGCGTATCCTAGCTTGTTACTAATCTAGCCTGCAGGTGATAAAACCAATCTGTGGTAGCTCCTTGTAAAGTTTTCACAAAGAGTCTCACTGCTACATCTTCAAATTTGACCCCAATTATGCCACATGCTATGGAGAAAGTGGTAATATGTTCGTCAGGATGAACCTTCCCATCACCAAAAAACTTAGGAATTTTTTTCCTAGAACTACGAGGTAGTTCATGCAGAGGTGGGATCAAATTAAGAGGGCTGAAAGAATTACCCCACGGGCCTTGAGCCATTATGACAAGAAGATTAAAAGGTGGGATAACAAACCTTGGGGGAGTGTTAATAGGTAGGCGGTGATTAACAACGAGAAAAGAAGTTCTACCTTGTGTTGGTGACCTGACCAGGCTGGAAGGGAAACTCCTAGACCGTTGAAGAGAAGCTGGTGGAGGAAACAGTTCAAAATTACTCTGTTTTGCCAACTCAAACACAGGGTCAACAACACCCTTAGATCTCTGGCTTCTTGTGTAGCATGGAGTTGCAAGATTTTATAATGAAAAAGGGACCGAAATTGCTTCAATCTAAAATTGAGGTTTTGGACTGCACGTTCGATCCCCAACAGAGTCGCCAAAAACTGTTGGGTGAATATTTTGTCATCAACTAACTGATGACAAAATGGGTATATCAGCCATAACATAGGGAGATTTACACCACGAGGAGTGTGGCTTTACCAGATTTAGACGAGGTAAATCTCTCCTCTCATCAAGGGGAGGTTCCTTATAGATACTCGCGTGTCAGATATATAATTAAGCAGAAAATAACACATGGGGGTGGTATAACAACATCTACTTCTCTCTTTTCAGAAGTAATGTACAAGGAACAAAAGAGGAAAAATCTTGGTCTATGGCTAACAACACTCCTCTTCTTTTAGGAATAGTATCAACGAAGAGCAAGAGATTACCTGAAGTAACAAAGTCCACAAGAACGCTCACGCAAGCACAAAGTCTTTCGAAGCTTCTTCACCGATCCGGAATAAGTACAACCGTAGAGTAAAGTGAAGCACCAAGTCTTCACCTAAAACTACAAAAGATAACTGAATCTCAAAGATAAAAGCAGCACAAAGTCTATCTTCTATCTTCCAGAAACGCCCTTAGATAATATAAACACACCCACTTGCTTATTAAATTAGATAAACAAGATATTACTAAGAAAAATACATAAAAACTATTTTCTAAATAACACAGATAATTTCAACACAAAGTCGGAAATAAACTTGCTTCTCATTTATTCAATCAAAATATGACTTACAAGTTTGAGCACAAAGTCTCAAAAGTTGCTTCAATTTCAGCAGTGTTTGCTATTAAATTTTCTAAGATCCCTTACAAATGAGGTCTCCACTATATATAGGGAGAAAATCCTCAAAAATTGAAAATAATAAAATATATAAAATATCTTGGTCAAAGATGACTCATCTTTGACTTTTAGATATTTTTTCAAAAAATTTACATGTAATTACATAAAACAAAATTGCATGCATTCTGCACAAAACAAAAATGCATAAGGATAGAAGAAGAGAGAAGGGGCAAGAGAGAGTCAATTCTTGCTGCCGAACTTTTTCAGATGAGCATCGTACATGGCGATTGATGCTTGAATTCCTATGCTATCTGGCGCAACTGCGTTCTTGAAGACGACTCTTGCTCTGATCAGTGCATCTTTCAATGTTGTGATGGCTTTAGAGTGGCCAGTTAACCTAGATTTCAAATTCTTCAAAGTTAACTAAGCATCCAGAATGCTGTCCACCGAAGTCATTGAGAAAGATGCTTCTTCAAAATATTTCCAAATCATCTCTTTGAAATTTTGAATCATTTCCTCTGCTGAAAGGAACTGATGATCCTTGGAGGTCAAGTTACATGGCAGCTCTTCTAACTTGTTCAGCAGGCTCAGGTCACTCTTTTCACTAGCTTCCTTGAAAGCTTTGAGATCATCAATTAAGTCTTTGAGTACCTGGATTCTGAGGACCATTAACTCCTTGATCTCAACATAGGAGTCTTTGTTGGAGATGACACCGATAGATATCAGAGTACTCTTCTTGAGATCTTTCATTGCCTTGCATCTGCTGAGATCTTTCTCTAAGCTGTCAATTTCCTGAGAAATAAGGGAGACAAAATCATCTATCTGAGCTTTCAACTTCTTCATTTTTCCTGTTCTTTCTGCAATTTCTGAAAGCAAAGAGACTCATTGATTGTGCATCCTTTCAACATAGTCTTCCATGATTTTTCCCTTTAAATAGGTCTTTTCAGCTTTCTAAATGATTGGATCATCCACGAAAAAGGCCTCTAGAGTCGCTGCTTCAGGCGGAATAGTGAACCTTCTGATCACTACTATTAATTGCTCTATTCTGGCTTTATAACAGTCCTTCATCTCCTTTTCTTTGTCAAATTTTTGGACCATAATGTCCATTGCTGACTGAAGATCGCTCTTCGCACCTTCGTGAGTAACTTTGCCAAGTTCAACACGAGAGATGGAATAGCTGCTCATTTCAAAACCCTCAAGGGTTGCATCCTGAGGAGGCTTGGTGATTTTTAGAAAATTTTGCCCCTTTTCTTCGACCAGCTTGGAGAGGATTTTTGGCCTCTTAGGAGCCTTTGCTTTTGCCGACACTATCTTGCCAAAATTGAATTCAACTAGGGAGATGGCCATTTTCTTCCTCTTCAGCGTGAAAGCAGACATCCAAAGTGGGAGAGAAGTACCTATTGTAACAATAGTTGCCTCTGTCAGTGTCACTATAGCAGCTTCCACACTACTGGTAGTGATAGTAGTTGTAGTCAGAGTAACCGATGAAACTGTATCAACTACTGATTCTGGCTCAGGTGCAGTGCTCGGTGGCAGGTTGAAAGATGGAGATGATAGACTCAAAATGGACCCAGAAGTGTGAGGGGAACCTGCAGAAGGACCCTAAAGATCACCAAATACAACCCTAGAAGGAGAAGCGGCTCCAGAAGAGGGAACACTGATTGGGGAGATTGAGGGGGAGAAGGAGAGGCGCTCTTAAGTGGCTTTGCTTGTCTCGACGAGAGTGGAGACCCAACTCCTGTTCGTTCTGAAGGTTGATCCTATGTCTCCATGGGCTAAGCTGTCTGTGTCTCAGGGCTTTGACCTTTAGTTCCTTCAGGTGCTGTTTTATGCCCTTGTGCAGTCTTAGGCTTCTTGGACATAAAGATGATCCTAGGCTTGTGAGGCTTAGAAGGAGAAGGAACGTCACCTTTGTTCTTTGTTCAGTTTTTTGCCTTCCTCTTCAATTCTGCTTGGTATTCAGCCTCTGATCTTGTAATGAATTCTTTTAGGGTGATCCCTTTGGCTATTAACTAATCATTGGTGTTAGCCAATATTAGTTCAAATCTTTTTCTCAGAGAGGTCAGTTCCTTCTGAGACCACTGAATTGGAGGGAGAGGGGAACCAACAACCTTTTCTACCAGATACCTACTATTTATGATGTTCTCATCATCGATTAAACCAAAAGGGATATCTGCAAGCCTGAGGTATTCTATTTGCTCCAGCGTCAGATGGTAATAGTGCATTTTTCTTATTTCATCGGCTGTCCTCAGGTCCACTCAGATATCCTCAATCATGGGTTCATAGAACTGAGTTTTTTCTTTTGATCTTCTCTTTGACTCCCCTATAGTCAAATTTCTCTCATCTCTTGAATGGTTTGATGGTAACCATCTGCATTTCTATTTCCATGACCCTGGCTTTGGTTGATGTAGAAACTGAAAACCTGCCAATCTGGATCAGAAACTTGAAACTGGGTCTCTTCAGTTCCATCTGTTTAGTATGCACGACAACTAGTTGTCGGCACAATTCAATTAAAACTAATTTGTCTAAAGGGAACTTGGGGAGCATATAAGGGTAGCCTTAGTAAAAACCAACCCAAAAATAACAAAAAGTAGGGAACTAGAGGAACATACAGCCATAACCGTTCACTATCGTCCAGGCCTCTTCTGACATTCTCTTTTGCTCCAGCTGAGGATCAAAGAGACACAAAAATATGGCAAAGAATGCATCATTTACTCATTTGAAATGACGTGTTGACCCTTGAAGCATCAATTGTGGATAATATGAGTAGACCTATGTGGTCTTTCTATCTCCCTCTATTGTCAAACCTGGGAAAGATCGCATTGCAGCAGCTATGTAGACCAGGTATGAAGTCATATAGAATTTGAAGGAGGTCTGTACTCTAGTTAGTTGTTCATGGATGGCATTGCTGATCTGTTCCCTCCAAAATATAGTTTTCTTACCCTAGAGGATGATCTTAATGAATGGGTACATCCATTCATGGAATTGTGAAGAGGACAGGAGGCCCCGTACTCTGCTGAGAAGGGTGATCAGGGCACCAACTTATTTGATGAAATCACTTTTTGGGAAGTTCTTCGGCCATTTGGAGAGGCCGATCCTCAGGGTCTTTAGCCACTTGTAATTAATTACTTTCTTTGCTCTTTCAGGGTCTTTATCATATTCTTTTTATGCGTTCACGAAGTTGATCTGGGTTACTTCGGTGGCTGGAGGGCACAAGAAAATCTTGTCGATAAAATCGGGATCCAACCAAATTATCATACTGCCACTGGTGTCTAAAATTGATCTAGTCTCCTTGTTGTAAGAATGAGCACACTGGAGGACAAACTTGGCATGATGCGCTGCTACCGGGAAAGCGACTACTAGATGGATGTTGCTGTCAACATTTTTTTTATCCCAGTACTGGGATTTGTTGCCTTGGTTCACGTCAGGAATTCGGTGATGTCCACGTGGCCGATCTCGGTATCTCGAATGTCATCGACGTTCGAGGTGACTGATGTGGGCGAGAAGATGCCCTAATACTTGTATTTCATGCTTTTTGCCTTTTTGGGAGACACTTTTGTCATAGAGGACAATCTTGACTGGATGGGAGCAGATGTGCAAGAGTTCGCTGAAGGTGCTACAGCCATGATTACAGATGAGAGGAGAGTGAGCGAGAGAGGAAGAGCACAATTTAAGTGATATGGGTTACTGGAGGTCACTTAGATAGGCCAGGCCTAGCAAAGGAGCAAAAAATAAGGAAGAAAAAGCATGAAACAGACAACTTGGAAATTTTTTTGGGAGTTAACCAAAAATGAAAAAAAAATGCAAGGGTGGCAAAAATTGCCGCCCTTGCATAAAATTGGAAGAAAAGCAGAGGCGGTGATTTTTGCCACCCTTGCAACAAGGATGCAGGAGCGGCGATTTTCGCCGCCCTTGCTGGTAAGGAGAGGAAAAGCAAGGGTGGCAAAAATTGCCGCCCTTGACTATAGTTGCGAAAACATGCAGAGACGGCGATTTTCGCTGTCCCTACACTTGGCAGTAGGAAAATGTGGAAGGGCAGCAATTTTTATCGCCCTCGTAAGGAGAGAAAACCATGGGCAAGGGAAAAAAGAAGAGCTCGCGATGAAGGAGGAGGGACGGGTGGAAGAAAATGGCTAAGGACGCGGGTGGCAAAATCCACTGCTCACGTGAGGTCCTGGTGGAAAGCCGTGGGTAGGAGCAAGAAGAAAGAAAAAATAAAAATAAAGAACAAAACAACTAAAAGAACTAAGCTAAAATAGAATAAAATAGGAAATAAACTTAAAAACGAACCCTACCTGAGAAACCGCGCGTGCCATAGAGTTGAATCCGCAAACTTGTGCTTCGAATCATCGTTTGAGGTGCTCAAGTGCAAGAGGTAGGAGGAGAGGAGGAAGCAATGAGAAGAATGAGGCTCAAATCAGATTTTATGGGGTGAAAAACCCACCCCAACAACCCGCCGCACGCGGCCATAAATGCCTGCACAGAAACTGAGACGTGCAAGGGCGGCATTTTTTGCCACCCTTGCATTAGTTGATTTATTTTGCAGGGGCGGCAAAAATTGCCGCCCTTGCAAGCTGAAGAGCAGGGGCGACAAAATTTGCTACCCTTGCAAGAAACGTGCAGGGGCGGCAAAAATCACCGCCCTTGCACAAAAGCAAGGGAAATGCAGAGGCGGCGATTTTTGCCGCCCTTGCAGGGAAAACAAAAAGAGACCATCTCTGGAAGGAGAAAAAGGGGAAGGGAAAACTTAGCTTGGACAAGATAGTAATCACTTCTCATTCTGAGGCCAAGACGAAAATGAATTTTGAAATTCGTATCAAAAAATGAACTTAGAGAGACAAAAAATGAAATAGACAAGTTTCGTAGGGAGTTGTTTTCAAAAATGAGCTAAGCTGATTTTGGAAACAACAATATCTAGTGTATTTTGAGCTCTTTCTTACAGGTCAACAATAAGTGTCCATAGTAGAGTATATGCACATGTGAATAGGCTGCCATAGTGTGTCTTAGAACACATCTAGTAGTTCTTCCTCTATGTATCTCCATAGGACCCCCTATTGAAATACTGATACAAGAGAGTTTCTCATCTTGAATGATAGTGTATGCTTGTTGTTCATGGTTCAAAGTGTATGTCAAATCTGAGTAGACCAATTGTTTTAGTGCATCACCTCTTAGCTTAGGTCCCATTTTAATTATTTTCTCTCCTTTTTCATCCCCCCCATTGTTAGCAGTGGGATATTCAGGGCCTCAAGGTGCATTAAGGGGAGTTATCCCCTAGTCTAGAGATTCATCCCTCATGTTTGCCACCCACAACAAGAGGGCTATTTCCATTATGTCATGTGGATGAAGAGAGTTGAGCCTCCCTTCAGAGGGTGCAATCCACTATGGCAATAGTTTTTGGCATGTTTGGTGGGACAATTTTTATGTCCTACAAGTTTTAAGATTGGTGATGGTATTGATATTGTTAAAAAATCTAAAATAAGGAGCTATATTCAACACTTAGTGACTCCACTGGGGAACCAAGTCTCTGGTTAATGATTAGCCTGGGATCCCATGCCAAAGGTCACTACAAGATCTTCTTCTAGGGGTGTCCCTTTTGAATTTTTTGAGTTACCTTTAAACTAAAAAAAAGGTTGAGATTTACAAATACCCACCCTTGTGTAGCAAGCCATTTTCCTAAGCCAACCATAAAATATACCTACTCAAGGAGACCCTTGTTGAATCCTTTCACAGCCATGGCAACCATTAGGGCTTTCCCTTTTGTAGCCTTCAATGGTCAAAGTCCCTTGAACCTTCAGTAGTATGAACTAATTTTAGGGACAACTCTCAAAAGTGTTCCTCCCTTTAGTGGAGAGGTCATAATCACTACTATTGAGATTATTAGAATCATAGCAAACCTCTACAACATCCATAATATCACTAAAGAAAATGTAGCCATTAGATTGCTAGCCTTGTCCTTCAAAGGGAAAGTTCTAGACTGGTATGGGACCTTACCTATGAACTTAGTTGTCTCATGGAATGAGTTAGGGACCCTCTTGACCAATAGGTTTGGGAAAAAAATTGACCATTTGTCTCTAGCTAAGCAGTTAACCACCATGAAGAGAGCCCCACATGAGTTTATGCAAGATTTTAACACTAGGTTCCAAAAGACTTGGGATAGGATCCTAATTATTTTGAGGCTAACCCCAAGCTATGCTTTCCTTTACTACTTGAAGGCCCTGAATAGTGACACTATTTTCATGATATAGTCCATAGGGGAAACACTTTGCTCACTGCTTATGAGATAGCCATAGCTACTAAAAATTACCTTGTGCAAACAAGAAAGATAGCTCTTAGACCTCTTATGCCTCTCTTTTTTGATTTGTAGCCCTCAATCCAACCTACTTTGCCCACTCTATCTCCTCTTCCTAATCAGGAGAAGTCAAATGCTACCCTTGCAAATGACATCCTTGAAGTTAAGAACCTATTGTAGAGTTTTACCAATTAGTTAGTTGCCATCAAAAGACAACAAGCTAAGAGTTATAGGCCAATTCAAGGCTACCAATAGTTTGGGCAAGCAAATAAGCCTCCTGTCTAGAATTATAATCAAGGGTAAGGTTAAATTACAAATGTCAATCCTTATTAAATCTATAATTAAAATGCCCCTTTATCTTTCAAGGCTCTTTTCCCCACTAAAAATAATTTGGTGCAGGAGCAGCCCAACTATCCACCCTTGGAGCATGGCCAAGAATAGGTTACTTATGCCACTGACCTACTAAATCAAAGCATGACTGCACAAGGTGATCATGTAGCTTAATTCTCAAATTTTGAGATGTCAACACAACTTGGGATAGACAACATGTAGGCTAAATCTGATTCCACTCTCATGAATCACCTGGAAGGAGAGTTCTATGTAGTCAACTATGTGGGAAGCATAAGTAATCAAAATGTTGGTGTTGCATCCAACACCAAGTCGAAAAGGAGATCCATTGATGAAGCTCAATAAACCACTCAATAACCTAGTACATCTCCTTCATCAAATCAAGTAGGAAGTGTACCTAAATTATCCCCAAGACCAAAAGCAAATCAAAAGTTTCCCAATTTTAGGCCAACAGTTGCAGCTTTAGCTCCTCAAGTTGCACCACATGTTACGAATGTTCCCAAGGAGAAATTTAAAGGGGGAAATCCTTCAATCAATGTGGTAGACCAAATGAAGAAGATTCATATGAACATATCATTATGGGATTCTTTATCACTGCTAGGACAAAAAGATATACTTCAAGAGGAATTATATGGGTTGGGTGAGCAAGTTGTCCCAACAAGAAAGGATAATGTGTTGGTAGTAAATGGGGATCCTCCCATGGCTGGTCAAGCAAAGAAAGATGAGAAGGTCCCCCGCTTGTATTTTTCCTTGTTTATTGGTGATTTCTTGGTCCATAGTTGCATCATTGATAGTAGAGAAAGCACCTCAGTTATGCCTAAATGCATAACTAGGCCTCAAGTATGAGCAAATGACCAAAGGAATTATATAGTTGGATGGATCACTAGCTAAGACCTTAGGAGTGGCAAGAGGCTTGAATTTGACTCTCCATTCCTATCCAACCCTCTCAATTCCCCATGATGTGGTAGTGGTAGATGTTCCTCCTTACTTTTCTCTTTGCTTATCAAGGGATTTCACATCCAAGATAGGTAGATACTTGGCAGTCAACTAGTCTTACATGGTTTTTAGGATAAAGTATGGAACTAAATTGAAGATTGAGTCAGAGCCCATCCATAAGGATCACCTAGAGCCATTCTCACCCGAAGTGGCAAATGTGAACTACGTAATCATTGATGAAGAAGAGATCCAAGTGGATTAATATCCATCATCTTCCCTTGTAGGAGTTACTGACTTGCTCCTAGATGAATGGGGAAATGATAACTTTGAACATGCTCCTTAAAAGTTCATTGAAGAAGCTAGTCTTGGAGTTTACTACATGCATGAGAAAGATGATTTCATGCTAAAATTGATGAAGATAGACCAAGAGGACTATGGTTTGTGGCAGTTTTTTTTTGATGGATATAGAAGCAAGTTGGGAGCTAGTGGTGGGGCAATATAGGTTTCAAATTCAAAGGATAAATACTTCTCAACTTTTAGGTTTTAGTTCTCCTACACCTGAAAAGTAGCAAAGTATGAGGCCCTTGTTCATGGCTTAGAATGGGCAAGGAAAAGAGGAATCAAATAATTGCAGGTGTTTAGAGACAATGAATTTATTGTGAACTAAGTGAGAGGTCAAAGCTTGACCAAGAACTCCTTACTAAAGTCTTACAAGCATAGAGTGTTGGACCTTGTAGATAACTTCATTGCTTTCAACATCACTTCTATTCCAAGAGAGGAGAACAAGCATGCTGATATACTAGCAGTAGTTGGTGCTCAATTTGACATCCCAAAGGTGATGAGACAAAGCAAGAATCAACATCATTCAAAGGTGATTGTGAGTCCCTCCATACCAGATAATGTCACCAATTAGTAGGTGTTTGAAAGTGACTAGTAAATAGCATTTTTCTTGTAGGAAGAAGCTGAGTTTGCTTCCAAATATTAGTCTAAGATACAATAGCAATATGATGGGTAGATTTTTCAACTAAAGACCAATAGGCTTCCCAAGGGTTTGGTAACTCTTGAGATAATTTTCAACAAAGATGACCAACTCAAGAGAGATAAAGCAAGCATGTCAACCAAGAAGGAAAATTATGAAAGGGTAGAGATCTACAAGGATAAGCTACTTGCACTTGGGAAGGTCTGTACCAATGAGGAAAAACATGCTTTCATTATGTTATGTCAAGAGTTTGCTGATGTCTTCACTTGGGAGTATGGTAATTTGAAGGGCTTTGATCCAAGCTTGGCCCAACACACCATTGAGCTAGAGGAAGGTACCAAATAGATCAAGCAAAATCAAAGACCAATCAATCCAAAGATCAAGCCTCTCATGTGGAAGGATCTCACCAAAATAATTGATTCCATGATCATTTTCCCTATCAAACACTCTTCTTGGCTGGTCAATTTGGTCACTATTAGGAAGAAGAATGGAGAAGTCAGATTGTGTGTGGGATTTAGAGACTTGGATAGAGTCTCACTGAGAGATCACTATCCCCTTCCAAGTATGGAGCAAATTCTTTAGATGGTTACTCTAGGTACAATCAAATCCTATTGCAAAATGTGACCAACACAAGACAACCTTCACTACCAAGTGGGGAACATACGCCTATAGGAAGATTCCATTCAGATTGTCAAATGCTAGAGTTAATTTTCAATGTGCTATAGACATGGATTTTCAAGGTTTGATCAATGACATTATGCTAGTTTATCTTAGAGACCTGGATAGAGTCTCTCCTAGATGGTTGCTCTAGGTACACAAATCCTATTCCAAAAATGTGACCAACACAAGACAACCTTCACTACCAAGTGGGGAACATATGCCTATAGGAAGATTCCATTTCAATTGTCAAATGATAGAGTTACTTTTCAATGTGCTATAGACATGGATTTTCAAGGTTTGATCAATGACATTGTGCTAGTTTATCTTGATGATGAGACAATCTTCTCCAACGAGGCAAGTGAACACTTGAGGAAAATATTTGAAAGGTGTAGAGGGTTTGGCATCTCTCTCAACCCAAACAAATGTGAGTTTTTTTTCCATGAAGGTAAGCTCTTGGGCCATGTCATTTTGAAGGTAGGCCTATCCATTGATCCAAAGAGAGTGAACACTATCTTACCATTGTCCTTGCCTAAGCACAAGAAAGGTCTACAAAGTTTCTTTGGTAAGATAAAATTCATTAGGAGATTCATTCCTAACTTTGTTGAGATTTTCAAGCCACTAAATTCCATGCTAAGAAAGGATGAGATAGTGACATGGACAACAACCAGAAGAGAAAGCTTTCAAGGCATCAATCAAGGTATTACCCAAGCTCCTACCCTGGCTAGTCCAAACTTCTCTAAGGACTTCAATCTATACACCTTTGGGAATGAGGAGGTAATCTTTGCTATGCTTACTCAAGAAAATGGTGAAAATTTAGAATAGCCTCTTACTTTTTTCAGCCAAGGTTTAGAAGGCTATGAGGTTAAATACACATATGTTGAGAAGCAGGTGCTTACAATCATATAAAGTTTGAATAAGTTTAGACATATGTTGTCTAGCAACAAATTTCACATCATGGTGCCACATCCTAGTGTAAAAGACTTCTTTCTAAACTGAGACTTGAATGAGAAAAGGGCAGGTTGGATCACCAAAGTAATGGAGTATGACATAGAGATCAAGACCACCATGATGGGAAGAGGAAGAGGGCTATGTGCACACCTTACTACAAACTTGAAATATCCAAAGGAGGATGTTTTGGTACTCCATGATGAACCTACACATTTGTACCTATAGTTATGAAGAGTTGCACACAAGATATGTTTCATTTCCTTCAAACTGGTGAGTGTCCACAAGGTCTTGATAGGACCAAGAGGAGGTATTTTAGACTCCAATCTCTTCCTTATGCCCTAGTTGATGGAGTGATGTTCAGAAAAGACTTTTTGAGGGTGTTATTGAGATGCATTGATTCAAACCAAGTTGACAAGGTACTGTCTGAGCTCCATGATGGACCAATTGGTGGCCACTTTGTTCCCAAGGCCACAACTGTAAGGATTATGAGGGATAGCTACTTTTTCCCCAATTTGTTTAAAGACACTCATGCTTGGGTGAGGAAATGTCAAAAATATGTCTTCTTTGTTATGAAGCAATGGCTGGCTACTATGCCTCTTCATCCTATTCAAGTGGAACAACCATTCATGCAATGGGGGTTGGACTTCATAGGGCTGATCAATCCTCCTAGTGTTGGTGACAAGTGGGTTTTGACTACTACATAATATTTCACAAGGTGGGTAGAGTCCATAGCTTTGAAAGAGGCCAATGAGAGTGTTCTTAGACTTCTATGAAGGAATAATGATAAGATTTGGGGTTTCAGCCATAATCATTTTAGACAATGCATTATCTTTCTTGGGAGCAAAGACAAGTGAGTGGGCATTAAAGTATGGCATCTATCTTAACATTTATTCCAACTACTATCCATAAGGAAATGGGTTGGCTGAGTCCACAAAAAAGAATTTGATTAGGATCATAAAGAGGATAATGGAGGAAAATTAAAGGACTTGGCATGCCAAGTTGAAGATAACTCTTTGGGTAGATAGGATCACTCCAAAGAGGGTAATTGGGAATTCACCATACACACTTGTGTATGAAAGGGAAGCTAGACTTCCTATCTCACTTAAGTGACCAGTGTTGGATCTTGCCCATCAACTATAATTGATGGAGCGTGATAGCTTAGAAGTCAGGTACTGTGAGCTAATGGAACTTCAAGAAGTGAGAGACCAAGCCATGGATGCCATGACAAGCCACCAATAATAAACACAGAAGCATTTTGACAAAAGGTCTATGCTAAGGAGCTTCTTAAAAGGTGACATTGTCATGAAGTGGGATGAGGACCGAGCCAAGCCTGGAAGGCACATGAAGTTTGATGCTTTATGGAGTGGCTCATATGTCATCACCCAATGCAAGTAACATAATGCTTTCTAACTCTCCAAGTTTGATGGTGAAGAGTTACATAACCCAGTCAATGGGATATATCTTAAGCATTTTTATTATGTTTATTTTACCATGTACATAGTTTTCCTTATTTTTCCTCATTTTCCCTAAGTGTTGTTGCACAAGTTTGTTTATTTTTGTCCTATTATGTGTGTTTTTCCTTATTTTTTGAGGTAAATCTTTGCTGGTTCATAAGTCATTACAAGGCTATTACCAAATTTTCAAGCTACATCTTAGCTCCATTCCCAATGGAATTTTAGGCCACCACTCTTTCAAAGCATAGTAGGCATACTTTCCCTGTGAGTCACCAATTTGTTGACCATTTTGTGAATCCTTCATGCCAAAATGGGCACCCCCCCTCCTTTTTTGCCTTTCATTGTTTTTCATGACCTTTTCCCCTAAAACCAAGTCTTGACCCTTTAAAAATTAAGGAAAAGTTGGTTTTGTGCAAGTGCAGGTGTTGTCTCATCAAGCATTGGTCTTTTCTAGCACTCATAGAGCAAGTCAAGTTCTCAGAACAACATTACTTGTAAGCTTTACAAGTAATAAGCAAGCTTGTTGACATTCAATATCCCAGTGAAATATGACACCGTTCTTCAAGAGGTGCATAAAAGGATGACATTTGTTTTCTATCTATGATATGAACCTGTGAATAGATTAGATTTTGACATATAGGCTATGGAGCTATTTTAGATTATAAGGTGGAAGTATTTCCATGATGGACTTGACCTTAGTAAGATCCAATTCAATCCCTCTATGTGATAAAAGGAATCCTATCAGTTTTCTTGAAGTATCAACAAAGACGCACTTCTTAGGATTAATATGAACCTTATATTTGTGAGGTCACTCAAAGATTCTTCATAAAATGTCAAGATGTCTATAATAATCTCTTGATTTTTCTAGGATGTCATCAACATAATCCTCAACTATATCATGCATCATGTCATGGAAGATGAAAATCATGGCATGTTGATAAGTGGCACCGATGTTTTTCAATCTAAAAGGCATGACTTGGTAAAAAAATGTTAACCATGGTGTGGTGAATGCAGTTTTGTGCTGGTCCTCTGGGGCTATCTTGATCTGGTTGTACCCAAATAATTCATCCATGAGGGACAACATCTCATACCCTAAGGTTGAGTTGGAAATCATGTCAATGTTTGGTATAGGGAAATCATCCTTAAAACATGCTTTGTTGATGTCTCTAAAAGTAGTATAAATGTGTATGCCTTGTGGCTTTTTGTATATTCAAAGTAGTCTAGTGGTCTTATAAAAGTAGCTCCCAATAATTTCTCTAGGTCCTTTTTCACTAATATGGCAATGTGTGGGTGCATATTTCTCAATTTATTATTAATTAGATTAGCATCTAGATGTACTACAAGTCAATGCATGACCAAGGCCGGGTCTAGGCCTAACATGTCTGAATAATCCCATGCAAACAAATCAATAAAACCCCTCAAAATAGTAATAATATAATCATATTACTCATCAGTGAGGGATGCTCCCAGATAAATAATTTTAGGATATTCATAGGTTCCAAGGTTACCTCAGTTGTATTATCAACAAGGAGTGTGGATCCATCCTCTAGAATAGTAGGCAATGTTTGATACTGATCTTCTTCAGTCATTGGTTGTGAGTCCTAAAGCTCATCATAGTGAGAAGTATCTAAGTTTGCTAGTTCTAGTAATGTCTAATTGATAAATTTCTTAAGAAAGTTGAGATCAAGACACTCAAAGCCTTTATGCTATTTAGAAGTAATACTTGAATTGGCTATAAATCCGGGACTTGGTGAACATTGTGCTTCTTATGGAGGTGAGAAACTTACCCATCCAAGAGTGCTTGAAATAAGTTTTCACTCAAGGGATTATCTTTATCTTTACTATTTTCCTAACTAATGAGCACCTCAAAGAGGTATTTTCCTAAATATATCAATGTTTTATCTTTTGTATGACCAAGGAAGTTTTCTTGCTCTCAAAAGTATTCATCAAGATCCAACAAAAAGTCAAAACCTTATTTATGATCACCAAATTGAAACCCATCTCTAAGGCCCATAAACTCTACCATATATTCCTTATTCTGAAAATCATCTAGAGGTATAATAAAATTTTGATGGTCCTAAATGATAAGGTCAGGATGAAAAAGGGTAAGTGGATAATGAGTTGTGATGGTCATAATAGAATTAGAATCAAATAGGTCAGTATCAGCCAGCTCATCGTATGCATTACAATGGTATGTTGTGTCACTATTGGGAGTTTCTTCATCACTCAAGAAAGAGGAATCACTTTCAAAATACATGAGGTCACCTTTAGGAATTATAAATCTAAGACCTTGGTTCACAGTAGGTTTGACAATAGATAGAGGTTTAATAATACCTTACTCATGTGGCCCTAGGCCTTTACCTACATAGTCTAGACTATCCATAATTCAATTAGGGATAGGGTGCTTAGGATTTTGAAAAAAATGGAAAGGCCATAATCATACAACCAATCTCTTTCAGTAATGGCCTCCTAATCCTAATTTGGTGAAGTGGCTGGTACAAATACCATTAGCCACTTCTATTTATTTTATTTTTCCAAATCATGTTGGGCCTGTAATGGTTTTGGGAAGGTTTAGGTCTTTCATAGGGCTTGGGAGAATGAGGAAACTTTCCTATATGAAATGCATCTTTTAGATAATATGTGATAATGTTGGCATCCTCAATGGTAAGCTGGTTTATAAAGGCTACAGGAAATGGATCGGCCAAAGTGGAATCAATATAGTTAGGGTTGATATAATTGGATTTGGGTGGTTTAGAAACTATTACTTTATTATTTTTGGCTCAAAATTTAGAATTAGGGCAATATTTATAATTCTTGTATTCATCCTCTAGGTGTTTAAAATATTCATATGACTGTAAATCAACATAAATAGTGATCTCAATTCCAGAATGGGGGACTTGAGACATTGATGCAAGGTATAAGGGACAATTCATACTTCATGGATCCAAGGATGACCAAAAAGTAAAAAATAAGGAAAATTAATATCCATGACATGGCATAGAGTATCATGGGTTACAAGCCCAATAATAATTAATAAGCAAATAGTCCCCAAAGATTCTCTTTTAATGTTGTCATATGCTTTGATTGTGATTGTTTCTGGCTGCATGTCTTTTGTGGTATATCCTAACCATTGTATCAATTTTAGAAACACTATATTCATCCCCAAACCATTGTCTATATAACTTACTTGATATAGTGATGTGTGATAATGACTTTGATATTTAAGGGATTTTTATGGCTAGGACCAAGGGAAGACATATCTCATTGATCAAAGGTAAGTTATTGGCTTAGAGATAAATATCCCATGAGTTTTTGAAAATGGCTAGGGTTAATGTCCTTGGGAATAGTGGACTATTATAGGAAGTCATTCAGTATGGTCCTATGAACTTATGATGTATGTAAAATATCAACAATATAAATTTGTGTAGATGTTTTGCTTAGTTGGTCATAGATACTATATGGTTTCTTGACAATAGGGTAAGAAGGTTTGGCTTTAGCTGACACAATGTTCAGCTTAGGATTGGAAGGCACATGGTTCAAATTTGGTTTAGCATTGGAAGAAGGCAAAGGGCCTCTAAGGGTAACTCATGAGCATCTAGTTGTAACTACACAATTTTTATTTAGTAGGGAGTGATCATAATTAGAAGAATTGGGTGGTGGTCCAGTAATAGTAACCTACAAAAATTGAAGTGCAATAGAATTGCTTGAACTTGGTAGGGTGATGACCCTAAAATAGAGCTACTAACACTTAGATAAGCTTCAAATGGTACATGGGTTTTAATTGTAATGGTGGAAATGTGATTAATAGAAATATGCCCTACAATATTATTATAATCATATGGCATGGTATTGTATCCCAGGTTATTAGCTTGGGTATCATGACCCTGATTATGAATATGCTGATTTTGTTTCTAACCTTTTCCTTATTGATGTTGGCCCTATCTTTGTTTCTATTTATTCCATTATTATTGTTGATTATGATTGGGAAATGGGTCTTTATAAATTCCCATATCATAATTGGTGTTCTATGCTACTTATTTTACTTCAATTTACCCAATCTCAATTAGATCCTATTTGAGATGCCTTAGTTGTATACATCGATAAACAACATGGCTGATAACACTATGAAAATTACATAACTCATTTGAATGATACCAGTTTGGTTTTGGTTGATCTTCAGGAAATGATTTTGGCATAGGTCATATGATAAAATTGGCTACCACTAGCTTATGGAATAATGACTCAATAGGTTCTCCTAGTTTGTTGAATGGTCTATATTTTTTGAATCCTCTATGTGGAAGATTTATCTATAAAATGGGTGGTGGATTAGGTTGTGCATTTTGAGCTAGTCGATAATGCACTATTTTCACATGCCATGGCTTGGTTACTCCATTACCTACCATGTTTTTTTTTCTTATTGAAAGCTTTAGGTTTGTTCATAGTATTATCTTGAACATGTGTTTAAGTCTAATTGGTTATTTGAGCTGGTGAGTAGACTTTCACAAGGCCTTTGGTGATAAGTGTTTTATCAATCTACATAACCTTCTAAATTATTTATTTAAATGTGTTGGCACAAGTGAGTCTCAAATTATGGGCCACCTTGGGGTGAAGGTTATGTGCAAAAATGTTAGATAACTACCTATCTAGAAAACTGTATCAAAAGTGACCAGCTAGTGCTCTTCACCATTGTAGGTATGCCACAATTTTTTTTCCATCTCTTTGTCTCTCTTTGCATAAGTCAACCACTATCAATTCATGTTCAATGTTATAAGAGAAGTGGTTAACACATTTTTTTTTGACAAATCATTAAAAATTTTTATTGATCCTTTGGGTAGTTTCAGGAGCCAATCTAATGTTTGTCTAGCCAAGCTACGTGGAAACAAGTATAATAAATAAATGTTGTTTTAGGCTAACTTTTAGCATAACACGAAGAAGGATTGAATATGTTTTTTAAGGTCACCCTTCTCTTTATATATATATCAAACTTTGATGCCTCAAAATGAGGTGGAATTGGTACCAAAAAAATGTTAAAGTCAAATAGATTACCTGTTTACGCCTCGTTGACTATTTATTTTATTGAATTCCACTCTTGCGTATTTGATGCATTTATTGGTGGAATGTAGTTTTTTTTGGTAGGAATGTATCCCCTTGTGTGGTGTTATTAAAGATATGAACCCTTTTCCCTGAATTTAGATTTTGGTTTATCCTTGGATACGAGTAGGTATGATGTTGTTGGTTCAAAGTATTTTGTTACCGATTCTTAGATGCTTGATACTGATTCTTCAAAATTTATTGTTGTGAAATATAGGAAATTTGTTGATTTTGGGGTACTTGTTATCGATTTCCCAAAGGGCCTTTCCATTGTTGGTTTGCAAGGGGAACTTGTTGCATTTGAGAAGAACTTTGTAAAGCATTTTATAAAATACCCCTAATTTTTGATGAGTCTTTAGAAATGTTCTATCATGATTGGTCAAGAGTCTTCTGATGGTTAATTAAAGTATGTTTCATATCAAGTGGAAATTTTTGTGAAGTATCTATGGGTTTATTCTATTCAGGAGAAGCCACAAGGTCCACATCAGATGTAGGATTAACTAGGGATTGTTGCATTTGGTCTAATGTTTGTTATTATTCCATAAAATTAGTATTATTGATTGAATTCATAGCTAAAAAAATTGTTAAGTCTATGATGAGTTGATCAACATACCATTGACTAATTTGTTGGATTTTGGTTGCAAGATCTTAATCAGTTTGGGGGGGGAGTCTAGAAGTGGTTTTTTCCCTTTGCTAGTGGAAGCAATGTTTGGTTCTATGATATGAGTAAGACTTCTCTAGTGGTTGTTCCTCTATTTAAACAAGTGTATATAATTACTCTTTTAGGAAATTAGGCAAGAGTCTCACTCCTGATTCTATTAACCTTAGGAGAGATTCATCTTTATCCTCTATAGGTTGATGTTTAAAGTAACCTTAATCATATCCTACCATAGTTAGAACATCTTCAAACATGACGGAGTGTTCTTCCCCATCATAAAATTTCTCATCCTCATAACTAGAGCCATAAGAGACCCCATTATGAGTATACCTTTGCATGTTTGAAAATGATTTTCCATGTATTTTGAATTTTGGTTTACAAACATCAAAAGGTGTTTGGATTCTAAGATCAAACAAATACAAGGTGGATTCAGATCTATAATAAGAAAGGAATGTCATGATGCCACATAATTAAAATAAATAATTTCTAGGAATACTCGACCTTGGTTGGTTAAAATAAAAAAATTAGAATAAGGTAGAACAACCTTGGAGCTTAGGGTGTAGGATAACATAATAAAACCTAAGTTTGAAGTCTATTAATACGATAAATATATGAGCGCCATTATGGTGGGTCATGATAAAAAAATTATAAGAAGACTCGAGTGATCAAGAAGCTTAGGATGTGAACTAACATAATAATTCCTAAGTATAAAACCAAAAACAAATGGGTAACATAATGGTGGCCCATAAAAAATAAATTCAAATGGTCAAAGAACTTAGAGCATGAACAAATTCAAGATAACCTAAGTTTGAACAAGAGTAGAATGAGTACTGTCTAGACAAAAGATTTCAAACCAAATAAAAATTTTAACCAATTTACTCAAACCAAGCACAAAAGGTGAACCACCCAAGCCCAAGTTATAGGCAAGACTCTGATGTAGACCAATCATGTTTTGGGTTAGAACTTAGAAAGGTAAAATTTCAAATTTTGGCTAAAGGAATTTATATCTCCAAGTGATGAATAGTCTAGACCTAAATGAACAATATAACGACATTTTTTAAAAACACACGCACAAATGATTTGATTCACTTTTGAACAAGGCTAAAATGTTTGAAATTAATTTAACCAGCCTAATGCCTCTTTGTTCAAAAGATGGTGTCTAACATGTGTTTTTATTTACATGTGATTTTCCCCACACACACAAATATCCTTTAGATTCAAGAATAATGCAAGTAGACAAGAATAAGAAAACATCGAAGTCTACGTCCTATCGTAGAAACTAATAAAGTTATTTTATACCATTGGATTCTATCGATATACTCTTTCTTGAGAAGAAATAAGTTATTAATCCAAAAATTAAATGCACATGAAAAGTAGGGTTATTTAAACCCCCTCTTCTCTTAAGAAATCATACAGTGACGTAACTTTGGGCTACTCACCCTACACCAATGATACTCCATGGAAAAAGGGGTTTATCTAAAACTATAAGTTCTAATGAATCTAGATGGTCCAATATGTGTGATTAACACTTGGATGCAACATGTCATTTAGATCCAAGCTAATTGGATTGTTGTAAAAAGGTCTTGTCTTCTTTACAACCATTACATCCATTAGATTACTCAGTGTAGTGCGATGTCTATATTTGTCCATTATTCTAAGGGTAGCAGTTGCTAATGGAATTAGTTTAACCACTCAAATTAACATCCTAATAGTTCACCAGCTAAATTTATATGCCCCATTATAAAATGGGGTTGAAACATTACCAAGAGATGAATTCATAGGATAACGCTTCCCTAAAGAACTAGTGGGGAGGTGACGAACTCCTGCCCACAAGCTAAAATGTAAGAAATAAATATAGGACTTTAAAGGTCATCTTGGGATCACCCAAGTCACTTAGATCTTGGGGAGTGTCTTTGCAACATTCCTTAAATATTTGGACTAAGTAAAAAAAGTAATAAGTGAAGTGCTTTTGGTCACCCAAACTCCCTAAATGGGATGGGGGAGAGGATACACACTAATATTAGTTTTAAAAAACAAAACAAATAACAAATAATAAATAAAAATAAAAGCTCTTAAGAGCTCTTAGTCTAAACTTCTTGTTAATTTTAAAGCACTAAGTGAAATGTGAAGTGAAGTTTGCCTTTGTTGTTGTAAAAATTAAACTAGTAAAGTGTCTTAATCCTACAAAATAGAGTGTTAGTAGTCAAGCAAGGGTGTAGGATATCAAAAGGAATTTGAAGCTTGATATTTTAACTCTCTAGATTATTGACATAGGGTGACCTCACCATTCTGTAGAGTGATCTTGTTGTTCCATAGGACAACCTCACTATTTGATAGAGCAATCCCACCATTACACAAGGTAATATCTTCATTCCATAGATCAATCCCACTACAATTTTGGTTCAAGATGATTTTGTTGATGATTAGATAACCATATTGTTCCCTAGCTTGATATCACTAATACACATGTCTATCTCACTAATCTATAAAAAGACACAGTGAATAAAAAATCATCACAATCAATCTCATCATTTATGTGTGTGACCTCACTTTTACTTAGGGTGACCTCAATGTTTACAGGGTGACCTCAACATTTGGTTTAAAAGATAAAAAATGTGAGAATTAGAAGAAAAAAGAGTAAAATAGCTTCAAAAGATGGTCTAAATGCACAATTAGAAGGATAAAATGGTATGTGAGATGTGTGGTCCCACTGGACATGCTAAAATGTAGAGCAAGATTACAAAGCAAGTTAGTTCATGAATTTTTAAATAAATAATAATAATAAGCATAGAGAACCTAACATGATAAGACTACTCCATTGAGGGGTGGTGTCAATGAAATCAATAATTTAATTAGGAAAGCAGGACAAGCAATACATTCCCATAGTGGCTTTCCTTCAAAAATGGTCAATAAATGTGCTTATGCCCATATTTGGTACTCCAAGTCTTTGTCAATGCAGTTGGATGATTGTTTCCATTGTCTCTTCTAGCACCAATGGATTTGGTTCTTTGATGGTCAATTTGGAGGAATTAGTTAAGCTTCTCTAGCACTACTTCTGCTTAATAAATTTGCACAACTAAAGCTTAAAAATTATGGTCATGCATCACATATTTATAGCTTTCTAAAAATGTTGAGAATCAACCGTAGCCCTCCATCCTAAAATCAAGATGTCTAGATAAGGATTAATTCAATTTTGGAGTACAAATCCATTAATATTTTGGACTAAAGGATTATTAATGAGGCATGGGTAGGCTTAAACTTCATATTTATCTCTATTAATACCTGGTGTTTGACACCCTTTCAATGATATCATGGGTGATGTCATGGCCCAAATATTTTGAATTATGAATTTCTAATGATATAAATTTAATAACTTTCCATGGAAAATATGTTTAAGCTCTTAATCTGATTTAATTTTATTAATGGTTCTATTTAGCATTTTATAATTCTTGGAACTTAGTCACCCATTTAATCAAAATGGTAAAAAATGTCAATTTACATGGTCATAATTTGGTTAGAGTTGAATTAGAGGAAGGTGACAATTACATACATGATATTATCCTAACTAAGATAATATAGACATGAATCAACACATGTACATGACATGTGCTGATGAATTAGAAGATTTTAATGATCTAGGGTGTCATTTTACTTGGTCATAATTTGAATCGAAGTGAATTGGGAGAAAGTAACGATTGCATAAATTGCATTGTCCCATTCAAGGATACATGAGCACAAATCGACACCTACACAGGACATGTGTGGATAAATTAGATCATTTTAGTGATTTTAGTCTAGATTGTGCATTATTGTAGAATGGTGTTCATATTTTCAATTTTAGCACAACAGTGATAAGAAATGGATGTATATATATTTACCCTATTTGAGAATGTGTGGTAAGACATTTGGTCGAAGAAACATATTTTCAAAGAATCAAAAGGTCATTTAAAATGATTATAATTAGAATAAATAACCTTTTTCTCACTTTTCACTAAATTTTGCATGAGTCATGAATAAAATGGGGTTACAAAAATGCCCCAAATAACATTTAGGTAGCCCATGATTCCCCTTTAAAGGGAGGATGTAAAAATTGAATTTGATAGGTTAACCCTCGATCAGAATAAAAATAATCATGTAATTTAGTAAAGGAGGTTGAAAATGGAGAAATTAGAAGAAAATGGTTAAACAAGGCAAATATAAGTGCCCAAGGAATTTAAATGTTCTAACAATAAGGTCCAAGGGGTGAAAATTTTGAAAATTTTACTATAATTTTACCCCTATGGGGTAAAAATTAGTCATTTTTACCTACCATGATTGCAATCTAGTGCTCTGATATTTGTGCACAAGGAAATTGAGCAAAATGGCTAATATCCTATACCACTAACACCTTGAGTAGCACATTTGAGAGTACTAATGACCACCATGGAGTGGAGCATCGATAGGTACTTTTTTTGGTTTTTAATTTTTGTATTTAATGCATTAGTGCTAGGTAGAAATAGGAAATTAGGGGATCCTATCATTTATAGAATTTTGCAAACGATGAGGTCGCCCTAAAAAATGATGAGTTTGCCATCAAAAATGAAAAGGTCATGGACTCTTTAGTAGGGTTGTGAGCTAAAATAGTGAGGTCACCACTTAATTAGAAACCTCTAATTTTGATATAAATTATCAATCAAACGGTAGGAATTCTAAGTCAAATGGTGATATCAAGAAAATGGTGAGGTCACCCTGCCAAATGATGAGAATGCCCTATAGATTGGTGAGTTCATGAACTTGTGAAGGGAAATAATAGGGTTGATATATAGAATGGAGAGATCACCCTGTAAAATGGTAAGATCATTGAGAAAATTATGAGGTCACCATAGAAACTAAATGAATTAGAAGAAGAGAAAATGGGGCCGATATAAAATTACTCTAGGCCCAAAATTAGAAGAAATTAAGTAGACTTGATCAATTTTAGAAGAAAAAGGATTGACTTGTTTCCTTATGTTTAGACTTGTAAGAGTGAGTCAAGGTGATTAAAACATGTGAACAATGATCACAAATACTGTAAAGATAGGGCATATGGACCGATGAGCTAATGGGCCTACTAAAAGTAATAAAGTTATATCACCTAGATCGAATGCTAGTTATTCACATAGATCGAGCCTATCTATTAGCACTTGTGGAGAGGTAGCACTCTGAGACATTAACATTCTATTTTTTGGCTAGGGGGGGATAAAGTGACCCTAGAGGATTTCATAGGATTCTATGAGTGTTAATACAGGGCTAAAGGATCACTTGGATGTCAGTAGGCTAATTAGATTGCTAAAGGATTTGATTGGTGTGATCAACCTGGAGATTTTTTAGGGGACCATATATATAGATGCATGGGAGGACTTAGATTGGCCTCTAAAACTTGGAGTAGGAGTAGTAATGATAGGGGATCTAGAAGTAACACTAACACTAACACTAACACAAGGGACAACTCCCTCGAAGGTGGTTATTTTGATGGATCTTATTAGCAACCTACTACTTCTAGGCAAAAGCATAACATTCTTCTTGATTGGCCTGATGGATGTGGTACAAAAGATGAATGATCACTTGACATAATTTATATAGGTGCCCATCATTCTGGCCCAACTTTATTGAGACTTGCATATGATAACATATTGTAGAGGGTAGAGTATCCACCATAGTACATTTCTATAGGTCAGGGCTTGGGATCACATAGCGATTGAATGGTCAATGGGGCTAATATATTAGTGGGGATTTGAGGATCTAGTGGTATATGGGTGGTATCTCACAGGCCTAGGTTTATGAGATGACCTTGGAGACTTGTATTTTTAGATGGGCCATAGATGAGATGGTCGATGGGGACTTTATCTAGTGGCCATTCTTGGTGACATCATTCTACTGGATTGAGGACCTATTTTTCATTAGGTTTATGATTAAACCTTGATATATAAAATTCCACCATGAATTTGTGGTAGAGTGATATAGATTAAACTCAGTGCAGATATAGTTCAGTCTATAACAGGATATTCTTGAGGGTCCACACTTCTTTGCCCATATGACCTAAGAGATCATAAAGTGGGGGATATCAATGCTCCAAGACCAGGTTATAATAGATTATGGTAGTTCTAACATATACTATAGTATTATGTAGGTGGGGTGGTAGATACTGGCATGATGGATGCTTATACAACATGGTGGGTTGGTGTTTATCCCATTTAATTAGCCAGACTGTAGCCTCAATAACTAGTCCTACATCAAAGATGGGTGAGAAATAGGAGAGATGGGGGCCAAGCCCCATTAAAAGGATAGGTTTAGGTACTAGTTCATTTTTCCATACCACATGCCATCCCATTATAGGTCATTCAGGCCCAGGTGTAGCAGGACCCTCAAGGGGATAGAGAGACAGTTGAGGCGGTATATAGGCAAGATATAGATATGGGTGAGACACTAAGTGATGATGAGGGCCACGAGATAAGGATAGGGAAAGTAGGGACCTTTGATATAGGGATTTAATACACCAAGGAGAAAATTTACATGCTTACTTGAGTCTTCATCTTCATTACTCCCAAAGCTTGTGGAGTGTTACCTCATATCTCTCCTTGCTCATATATAGGTTGACATAAGTGGAACTCTACCCAACAGATATGATGCAAATGTTTATTGTGACTATCAATAAGGCCTTGGGAATTCCACAAACATATATTTTACCTTGAATCATAATATCCAAGACCTCATCAATGACCAAAAGATTACATTTGATGATCCTCCAAAGGAATTAGGTTCACAACCTGATGATCACCAAAAATAGAAATTATTTAACAGTACTTTGCAAGGTCATTCTAATAAGGATCCAAAAGGATAAATGGTATATAATGCACATCCTCCTCCATCACATTATGGCTACCTATTAGATGGAATTATTGGTACTTATTTATGGCATACACCTTTTATGGTTTAGACACCCTCTATTACTTTTAATAATAATGAGATTATGGATGATGATTCTTATTGTCATTCCTTACTCATTCAAGCATACCTTGATCACAAACCTATAAATAATGTTATGATTGATAATGGTGCTAGTATTAATGTTTGTACCATGACTTTTCTTACATATTTGGGTTATACACACAATGATTTACATCTTTCGACCAAGTTAGAGCATTCGATGGGACATCACAACATGTTATTGGTGATATAGACTTACCTTTACAAGTGGGTCCAACACATGTGGTTACTACCTTTTTAGTTATACCATACATAAAAGTATTTGATATATTATTGGAACAACCTTGGATACATACTCTCCATGTAGTACCTTATACAATGCAAGCGTGTGTTAAATACATTAATGTAAAAAAGTAGTTATATTTTTTAGTGTTCCATATGAACATCCACTTAAACAAGAAATGTTTATACCCATACAATTAATTATCAAACCGACTAAGTTTAATCTTCCATGAAAGGGTAAAAAAAGTTATTCTATTTCCTAGGCAACTAGCACTTAAAATACCATTGCATCAGAGACATACAATGAATTTTATAGAATCCTCATCTACTACACACCATATTTAAATATCCAGAGCACCTAAACATGTTCCTATTAATTTTAGTCAAAATAAACCATAGAGCATTCAATGATGGGTTCTGCAAACCCATACTTTTAGTATCCCTTCATGGACACATAATCCTATTACATATATGTAGAACACTACAGATCTTACTATGCTAGATATTACACTTATGCATGCTCCTTGGCATACCACTAGTTTCTCACACTTGGTTCCTAGTGGGGAGATACATATGATCATACTTTGGATGAGATCATAGGATAGTATTTTCTTTGAAAATATTCCAATAATACCAAAAATATAAAAAACATTCAAAAATCCAAAAATATTTTCTTGTCTACATATTCTTATTGGGGCCTTTACATTTATGTTGTTGGTTCCATGTTGGTAGATGGCATATTAGTACTTTCTATATACACATGTGTTTCACACATCATTTGAATATGATACATGCATACATAGATACATGAGCTATTCTTATATGATTGTTAGGTCTTCTTCTACTCATGTCATATAGACATTAGGGGTATCCAATTAATTAATCTTGATATACACACAGGTTATATGGTTATATGATCACTTTTCATTATCATGATTTAACTTATGTACTTACACTTGTATTTATTCATGCTTATATCTCTCACAGTGTACTTAAAATGATATGTATTTGACATTTTTTTCTAACACATATATCTAGAGGATAGTATACTAAGTTTATGTTGGTTGCTTAGCTTTTCCTTTATGCAATTCCTCAAGTGTATTGCCTTGCTTATTGAGCATTTAAATATGCTCCATTATTTATATCCCTTGTGCCTTTGTTTGTTTGCTTTAAAATTTGTACATGGCATTGCTTGTTGCATGGACATTTTAATATGTCATTGATTGATTATGTACATTTGAATGAGTAATGTCCCTTTGATTATGCATCATTTAAAGATGCCCCTTGTTTAAGGCCTCTTTAGACCATTGTATTTTGATTTAATTTTGAATGCTCTTAGGTGTGTGCTTAATTTTTTGTTGAGCTTGCACTATTACTATCTATGTATTATCATGATCTATATCATGTATCTTAGGGATTAACGTGATCACATTCTACATGATTCAATGATATATGTACCTAGACATGTTTCTCCTATATGATACATGGTTCATACACATATTATGAAATTATCTTATCCTTTTAAGTTAAGGTAACTATCAATTTCTACTTTCCCTCATGTCAAAAGGAGGGGCATATTAGTGGTGGCATGTCATAGAGACATGGCCTCCACATTTTTCATCATTCACATATTTAAATATATAGTAGAGGCATGTTATAGAAACATGTTCTCCAAATTCGTCATAGTTCATAGATTCAAAGATATAGGGGGGCATGTTATGGAATCATGTTCTCCACACTTATATCAACTCTCAGTTTCATATTTTAGTAGGGGCATGTTTTGGAAACATGTTCTCCACACTTACACGGATGTAAATTTAACAAATTGCATAATTATATGATTTAGATACATATTTGTGGTAGACTTTTATACATTGGTATCATTATTATAGCTAGGTTTTAACATGAGACATATATAAGGTTAATAGTCTATGAAAAGATCACCTAAATTACAAAATAAAAATTAGTTTCATATTTCAAAATACTTATGTAGACTTTAGATCACTAGGTTAGATTGTTACGAACTATTATTGAGCCAATCTATTGCACTAGTTGGTTCACTTTTGGTATGTTTGATATGGTTAAATCATTCAATCTTGCCAAGTTTATATGTTGGAATTGATTACATCATCCACCTCACCAAATTTATAGTGTGGGTTGACTTGGATCAACTCATACTCACTAGGTTATAAGTATGATTGGGTTGTACAATTGAGTTAATCTTAATTGTCAAGTGGCAAATCAAATTTTATCCAAGGTTGGGGGAAAGTTTGTCCTTTAAACTTTATATATACACACTTACATATTTAAATTTGTCCTAATATTAGTTTAAATGGTTTATAATGATACATCATTTCAAATCAACTTTCCAAAAGCCAAGGTAGTTGCATTAGTACACCAGTGTACTCCTAAACCTTGATCTATCTATTTTAATCATTTCAATGTTTTAGATTTTAGATTATATGATTGATTATATATTGTAACATGCTCTTTATTTTATTTCAATCACCAACAAGCACTCAAGTTTCCATCACACAAAGGTAAAGTGTGTTATACACACCTATGGATGCATTTTTTAGTTAAATTAGTAATTTATTACTAGATTGAAGGGGGGATAAATGTAGACACTTAATGTGAATTCTATAACACTTCAGTCTTGAACACTTGGAAAATACATATCATGGATGTACAATCAATTTTTAGACCTTCTTGTTTTTGAAAGGATCGCATACACTATCTCTCTATGCCAAATTACTTATCTCTTAATCTAAATAGTGTTATTCTAATGACCCAATCCTTCTATCATGCTCAAAGTGGTAAAACCTGCTTATTATCATCCTCTATAAGTTTTGGACCTTACCATTTTTCTATCTTGTTGGACATTTGTGCCCTAGTTAGATGCCTATGTCAACGCTAATGTCCTATGCTAATGTAAGTATCCAATTCCCCACATTTATAAAAGTTTCAAATTGTAATGTGTTCTTATAATTGGCCTAAGTAGTTTAATGTGAGATATTTACCTAAAGGATTAGTATATATGCATGGTCAATCCTCATTCATTCACTACCTAGCAAAAACCTATAAAATTCATACCTCTCATAAGAAAACATACCAAAAGAATTCAATCGAGCATTCAAGTGAGAAAATATACCCTATTTTCTCCTATTTACATATCAGTCATAGAGATATCATATATACAGGTATGAAGTATTGAAGAAGCAACCTATGAGTCCTGTTTTTTGAGTAACAAGCTAGGTCACTTGCTTTCCACATATTGTACCCTTGTGCACACACAAGCCAACACATTAGGGGATAACTACATCAGTCTGAGGCTATCTTCAAAGTTGTGTCTATATAGGCAAAACTCATTGACATAGAGGTATTTGTGGTTACCTTGACACTATGAGCTTACCAACCCATTTTTCTCATAGTCACTATGAAGAGGAAGAATTAGGGTTTTGTTATTTGAAAAAGAACAATAGTTCATGATCCATATCTAAGTACATTAGAGTTAAGGTGGCATAGAACCTAAAATATCCTAGGTGGTCACATCTAGATCTTGTAAGGATTCCATAGTAGACATCTACACCTAAGTCAGACAAAAGTGTTGATGCAACTGTTTAATGTTGACACAAGTGTCTAAATCCATAGGATGCATCTAGAATCTAATGACTTATCCAAAATCTATATTTGGTATGTTTTAAGCCTATTGCATAATAGATATGCAATAAACCAAGTACTCTTATTTTCATTTCATTTATATATCAATAAATAGTTTTATTTACTATGTCTAACACATATTAGTATTTAAATCTAGAATATTGTTTATCTGAGTTTGTAATTAATTGGCCTACTATAGATCTATTTATCACCCTTATTCTTAATAATTTTATATATTATAAACCATATACTATATTTACCCATCTCAATTTAGGGTTAAGTAACTTGATATTTGTCATGCCCCTCAACAATGTACAATATGGCAAATAATTTTCTAATAATTGTAGTAATTAATTGATTAGGAAATCTAGCGCAACATAATGTGTCATTAATGTGAAATTAAATATTATAAATAATGCTCTAGTCTAAATGTTTTAATCATTTTAAATTTTTTAGATGATCTACATATTCTTATGAATAATAAATTATAGATATTATTTAGATGATCTCTAGACATTTAAATTCACTAGGGTGCTTATATATTTATAGTCATCTTGAATTCTAGTGTGCATGCCAAAATCATAACAATCACAAAGTGAACGAGAAATGACAAGTGATGCATCCATATAATCCAAATGGGACCACAACACTTGAGACAAAAATTATATTATATATTTCTAGAAGACTTTAAACCATAAAATACATTCCTAATAGGCCCAAGACCATACAATATGTTGCTAACAAGGAATACAAAAAACTTAAGAGGAAAGAGGAGAAAATTAAATAAATTTGTGGAAGGTAAAGAAAAAGGACAAGAAATACAAGAATTCATCCACTATAACAATACAACTTAATTTAAACTAATAATTGAAAAGTACACAATCATCCCATAAATATACAATTTTACAACTATATATAGATGTATTACAATTCATATGAAATTTGGTTGGTTATTTATCTCTCTCAGTTTAAGAATGTTTTAGTTTTTAATTGCTTTTTATTCATTTGTTTTTATGAGATGGTTGTTATATTATGCGAGGTTAAATTAAGATATGAATACATTACTAGCATAAACTAGAGTCAAAATAGGCTTAATGTGTATTTCACTCTATAGTCTTGATTATAGAGAGCACAAATAGCTGTGAAGCCCTTTCCAAACCATAACACATACACAACCCCACCTTTCATTTTTTACCCTTAAATTCATTCTCATTAGTTTTAATAGTCTCATGATGAAGGAAACAATGCTAAGTATTATGTGTCATTTGATAACTTATTAAAGCTTGCTACTATTTGTGCGTGACTAAGGAGAAGATAGGTCATTGTGAAATGTTATGTTGAGAATGAATGTGAACTATTTGTCCTTAGTGGGATGTTGAGATTTATATAGGTTGAGTTGGTCTACCATGAGATTGTTTTATCAAGCTGTGACATTTAGGGTATTTATCTAATGTCATAATAAAATTTTGACCAAAGTAATTAAATGATTTATGTGTCAGTGTATGTCCTAATGAGTATGTTTGTATTAAAAGGTATGCCTTGATATGTATGTGCATTTCATGAAGTGATGGCTATAATATTTTCATATCTTCATTTCTCTCTCACTAGATTTTAGATTTTTCCACCCTTGTTGAAGGGTAGGGCCAATTCTAGGTTGTGTAAGGTGTATGGGGGAAATGTGGTTATATGTTTATATATAAATTGATGCAATGGCATCTTCCTTATCCTCATCACTCTATAAGGTAAACATTTCAGTGATCACTTTCAATGTTTGTTTAGTAGCCTTGTACTTGGGATCTAACTAAAATTGATTACTATGGTTGGATATTGTATATGTGATTCTTCTTAACAATAATTTTATGTTAAGTCTAATGTAAATTTGTTATACATTGTAAATAACTATTTAATACAAAATTATAGATGTTTTTAATATGATTACTAATGAATTTTATGCCTACCTAAAATCAATTGGGTATTGATATGTGATTTAATGCAATTCACAATTATGGGTTTATAATTTAGACTTGGGTATGTAAACTATTTTATTAACCTCACTTGGATATATCTTAATAATATTTAGATTGGTGGACTACAAATACAACTATTTATTGTGTCAACCTACAACTATGACACATTATGAAGATAACTAAATGAACCACAACTCTCACTAATGTCTATAATGAACCCAAATCATTATTTCTCACCTCTTTAAATGACTTAATAAAAATTATGACGTACTACACTATGGCACAACTCTACTTACTAATTAGTATAATAAACTATATTTTCACTTAAGACAACTTTATTTTTTATTTCTTTCCTAAGCATTTTATTTTAATGTCATATTTTTATTTGTGACAAGAGGGTATCACTAGGAAAAAATATTTGTATGTATGTCGTAATTATAAAAATAATTGGAATGTAAAACACTTGAGGATGGAGCGTGAGGAAGATTACATAACAGATGATCTTCAATAATTTGAATTTTTTCTTGGGTAGGAAAACCAAAATTGTCATGTGGATACTGCCTGGATGCCAAAAGGGAAGTTTTTGGGCAATAATGCTCTCTCTAAAGTCAACATAGCCCCACATGACACCACTCATAGGATTGGTATGGTGTAAAAAGGACCAAAAGAGTCAAATATTGCCCAGAAGTAGGTAGATAAGATTGACTCTACTTAGGAAAAGAATGACCCACATTCCCCCAAATTGTCTTGGGTTGACAAGGTGAAAGGTAAAAGTCTAGTGGGTCATGACTTTTCAAAATTTCCCAAAAGTGGATAAAAATGAGGTTTTCATTCTTGTTCTTGACCTCGTGGTGGAATAGGTTGACGTAGAATTGGCCAAATCCATCTTAGCTAGGTTGAATAATTTTTGATTGAATATTAACTCTTTTTGTAGCTAGACCAAATCAAAGTGGAAACCCAAAGGACACCTGGAGGTGGTCACCTTAGTCAGGGGTTTATTCCTAGTCAAATTTTCATTATAAGAGGATTGTATTAAGGTTCTCTCTGAAGGGCCCTAGCTCATGGGCAAAGCAAGCATTGCTATTAGGAGGTGGAAGGTCGAGTCAAATATTAGTAGCACTGCCATGGATGATGTTCTAATGTGGGTCCTTTTTCTTGAAATAACTTTGGAATATTATCACCCAGGGTCATTATAGGTATCACCAGGGCTCTAGGGCAGCCCATAATCATTGACCTAGTAACACTCTCCCATTGAAGAATGGTTGTAGTCCAATTGCATTTTTTTCTACCTACAAATAAGCCCCTACTATATAAGATCAAAATCAAGTCAAAATATGATGAATGGATGAAAAACATCATGTAAAAGAATAAAACAATCATCTACCCATGCTGTAACATTTTGAGCCATGTGCTTAAGGATTGTCTCAAGAAATGTCAAGACCCCATCACCCCTGAGCACACATGGACTAATAAGGTAGCACCAAGGAAGGATCAACAAATTGAACAACCTCTTAGAATTGGGTCCTCTAGAGCTTCTCTAAGTGCTTCGTTGATTGGCAACTTGAAAGGTATTCTTTGTAATAACTCTTTTATTTCTCTTGATTTTTTTGCTAACTTGGTGTCCCTGAGTGAGAAGGTCCCCCTGAGAGACCTTCCTTAAACCCCCTTACCCCTTTCCCCCCACCTCCCTCTCCCTCAATAATACCATGGACCCCCTCCTACTCCCCCCTTATCCTCTTCTTCCCCATCCTCACAATGAGATTTTATCACCCCTCCCAAGCATGTCACCCCTCTATCAGGTGATTCTAGCCTTGTCCCCTTGCTCCTCTCCTCTCCCCTTCCAAACCTGGCCTATCTCCTCCTCCCCACCCCCTATTTTAATCTTGAGTGCCCCCTCTCCTCCCTTTTTTCCCCCATAATATTTTCACCTTTCCCCTCCTCCCCATCCTTCTCATTCTTTGGGTTTTCTCCATTCACTTTAGCCCACCCCAACCTTTGAGTTAGCTCAAGCACTGGTTCAAACCCCCCCCCCCCTTTTCTAGCATGGATTGTGTCAAATTTCCCCTTCTCGAGGATACCCTTATTTCTACCCTTATAAAGTCTTTAGAGCCCAACAAAGATTGGGGCCAATGTTTTGAGACTAAATCTCCTCCTCAAGAATTTCTCTCGGATGAAGGGTTTACACAAAATCCAAAATTAGAAAAGGAAAAAAAAAGTTAATATTGGAGTCAACCCAAAACCAATGGGTATGTCACCTAGAATGGTCACAAGGAATTTAGAAATAGCTAAAGAGATAGCAAAGGGTTCCCAATAAACCCTTAAAATCCATCAAGATAAGAAATGAAAATTTTATCTTGGAATGTTAGGGGTTTAAATAACCCTAAGAAATATAGGACCCTTTGTAATCGTATTAAAAGAGTTGACCTAATTTTTCCTATTATCCAGGAAACTAAAATATCTAAAACTATTCTAAGATCATGTGCTATGAGAATTTGGAGAAAATCCCATGTTTTAGCTTCAGACTCTAAAGGCACCTCTAGGGGCTTGGATTTTTTTTTGAATCTAGAGTATCTTGGAGGAAACCTTTTTTGGAAGACAAATGACTAGATTCCCATTATTTTTGGAGACTTAGATAACAACAAAAAATGGATCCTCTCCAATGACTATTCCCCAAACATCAAATCTGCTAGAAATAATTATGGAAAATCCTATTAACCTTCCAAAAGACTTGTGATAGATGGCATTGGATCATTATTGGGGACTTAAATACCCCTTACTCCCAGGGATAAAAGAGGGGGCATACTGATTTCATAGAAAGCATGATGGAATTTAATGACTTCATTACAAATGTAGGATTAGTGGATGTGGATCTAAATGGCAACCTATTCACATGGTCCAATGAAATAATGGGTGAAAATTTAACCTAGGTTTGGCTAGATAGAGTTTTGATTTCCTTAAATTGGGATATCCACTTCTCTAGCAGGCTCTCTTCCCTTCTTAGAATTGGGTTAGATCACAACCCTTTGATTTTTTAAGGAGATAAAATCTCAAAACCTAAATGTATTCCCTTCAAATTCAAAAGCATGTGGCTTCATCATCCTAATATAATTTAATCCTTAAGGGAATCGTGGAAAGAACCATTCTTCGGTTTAGACATGTTTATTTTGACTAAAAAACCAAGCTTCCTCAAAATGAAGCTAAAAAAATGAAATAAAGAAGTATTTGGTGACATCTTCTTACAAAAAAGGGTACTAGAGTTAGAACTATCAATAATTGAAGATCCCTATGCTATGGATGACAACAAAGAACAAATTCATTACAAAGAAAAAGAAATTATGTGTTAATTCCACAACTTTGAAGTAAGGGAAGAAGCTTATTGGAGATAAAAGTCCAGATGCACTTGGCTAAAGGAAGGGGACAAGAATACCAAGTTTTTCCATCATTTAGCAATGAGACATAGAAATATATAAAGAATTTATCAATTAAAGATGTAAAATGGGTTTATCAGCAGAGATGATGAGGAGATCTCCCACCATACAATTAGCTTTTTAAGAAACCTTCTCATAGAAGAAGGCCACCTAGATGAACAACTTGTGGATAACACATTGAATAACTTTAAAAAAGTTATTTATGACACTAACAATGCCTCCCTCTCTAAAGTACCTTCTAAAGAGGAGATAAAAGGTATGGTCTTTACAATGGAAGGCTTCAAAGCCCTAGGGCCTGATGACTTCCCGCCATTTTTCTTCCAAAAATTTTAGGACATAGTTCACATTGAGGTTGAAGTGATTGATAGAGAATTATTCCAATCCAAAACCATTCTTAGAGAAATTAATAACACTTTTGAAGTGTTGATTCCAAAAAATTAAGGTACAATTAATGTACTTGACTTTCATCCTATCAACCTTTGCAATACCAAGAACAAAATTTGCACAATAATCTTGGTAAAGTGAATGCAACATATTTTAGATAAAGTCATTGGGGAATAACAAGGTGATTTTATGGCTAGTAGACAAATAATAGATGACATTTTATAGGCTCATGAAGCCATTTACTCCATCTATAAGTCCTTGAGGTAGGGAATGTTCCTTAAGTTGGACATGACTAAAGCTTACAATCGAGTCTCCTGGCACTTACTTATGTTGAATTTGGAAAGGTTGGGAGTTAATCAAGCCATAAAGAAGATCATCTGGAATGTCATAGCCACTCTTATATTTTATATTATCATAAATGATATTCCAAAAGGGTTCTTTCCTGCTTCCAAAGGACTAAGGTAGGGAGACCCCCTCTCTCCATACCTCTTCATCATTGTAGCAAAAACTCTAGGATTGAATTTGTTGAAAGCCCATACTTAGGGTCTAATTAAAGGAATTTTAATGGCACTCAACATCAAGCCTATCATGCATGAATAGTTTGTAGATGATACCATTATCCTAGGGGAAGCCTCCATGGAGGAAGTCAAATGCCTGAAATCAATCTTAAAGAATTATGAAGCTATTTTGAATCAATGCATTAATTTTCATAAAAGCTCTCTATTTTTAATTAACACTCCTCTCATTCAATATAAAAGAATTTCTAGAATATTAGAATGTTAGGTGGGTAAAATTCTAGCATTCCATTTGGGCATTCCACTTTTTGAAGGAAAAATGGATTCTAAGCTTTGAAACCTCCTCATTGATTGAATTCAAAGGAAGCTTATAGGGTAGAAGGGATACCTTCTAACACAGGTAGGGAAATTATAGCTACTCAAATCCTTGATCTAGAGTATCCTCATGTACACAATGTATATTTTTAGGATACCCTCCAAGGTGGCCACCCAAATTAAACAAATTCAAAAGAATTTCTTATGGAGGGGAACTGAAGATAAATTCAGGTACAACCTCATCTCTTGGGAAAAAGCCTATCTTCCTAAATAAAATAGAGGACTGGGTCTGAAAAGCATTAAATCTATGATTTTTAGGGCCCTATTGGTTAAAATGGGATGGAGACTCATGAAGGAAGATAATGAGTGGGCAAGAATTGTCAAAGCCAATTACCTGGAAGGTATGGAAACAAATGACTTTCTATAGGAAGAGCTAAGGATGGATCTACATTCTAGAAAGCCATCACCAACTACAAAGATCTTATAAATAAAGGCATAAAATGGAAAATTGGAAATGAAGAGAAAATTGATTTTTGGGAAGATGCCTGGTTGTCCACTACCCTCTCTCGTCACAATAGAATTAAGCTAATTATTAAAGGACCTATTGACCAAATTTGACTTTTAGGTTAAATTGGGGCACCCCTAGTGAAAAAATTGATTTTTACCTCTATAAGGGGGTACAATATTTTGTCATGAGGTGATTTATAAGTCATTTGATGTCAATTAATGTTGTACTAGCTTTGGTCAATTAGTTTTTAGGTCCATTTATCATTTTAGGTCATTTTAAGGGTAAAAAATAGTGCATTTAATGCTTTGTATGGGTTTATTGGGAAAATTTAAAGTTTTAAAGAGTGATTTCATGTCCCATGTGTCCCTATAAGTCTTATGAAACTAACAAAACTAAAAATATGGTAGGTTGTTCAGAGAAAATTTAGTTTTCCTAAAGAAATGGAAGCAAATGGCACTTGTATAGCCTCCTTGGGAAGTGTACCATTTGGAAAAGATGAAAATATGTCTATTAAAATTCTCCACACTAAATTTCACACTTTAGTTTCTTTGGAAGTTCCAATTTTGGCCCAAAACCATTTTACTGCATTTTTGCCCTTCTTGGTAGATTGAGGTGACACTCAGGTTTTTGCTTGGTACGGTCAACACAAAGGGTTTTAGGTAAAAATATTATAGGAGGTGATATTAAAATTAGGGAGATAAATTTTCATATTAATAATTTTGAGTTTGGTGAGCCATACTTTATGAACCATCCGTTTGAAGTTTAGCTTCTAAAACTGCCTGCTAATCTATGTACCCTGTCAATTTTCTCTTGGTTTAAACAACTCTATATAAAATAGTTACTCATATTTACTAAAAATTATATTTTACATGTCTCCTTACATATCCCATATTTTTTTCCATTTTTCATGATGATTTGATAGGCTAACCATCTCAATCTGTAGGAGGATGCAATTTTCTGAGTTACAAACAATTTTCACCATGTCCAAGAGTTTTGTGATTTTTCAATGGATACAGGAGGTTTTGATAGTCCATTTACATGTTTAAAAAGTGTTATTTATTCTCATAAATCCATTAAACCTCATTATCCCAATAAATATTCATGATTTGTAGCTATATGCATGAAACATAGTCAAGCAACCATGAACACACCTCTCTGTCAGCATCTATAGAAGAATCTAATATTGAAATGGAAGGAGAGAACTTGTTTTTATAATCATCAACATAATAATTTTTTAATTGCATAAATTAAGGGGAAACAACCTTAATATGAAGGCAATTTTCATAAGTATGATCCATAATTCATGATTTACTACTTACATATAGTTTAATATGCACCTACAGGTGCCTTTATGGAAGCCAAGTATGTTGAAAGGAGTTTTAAGTTAAAAAATGTTTTGATAGTGGGATAGGTCTGATTTTTACTTTTATATAAGACAAAAGCTACATTTAAACCTACAAACTATGCTCATTGTTTACACTAAAACTTGTTGCCTATATGTGTAGATAGTCTCCTACAGGTGGCCTAAATAGAGAGTAAAGAGGCCTTTTTAAGTGAGGAATAAGTGATTAAAACCTTATTGAGGGAATGGTAGGGTATAAGAATCATGATGAAGATGTTTGAGGTGATACATTATTAAACAAGTCTAAATATGTTTCCAAAAAGATGACGACTGAGTTTCAAGCCCTGAGTCTCTAAAAGCACTAAATAGAATTCCATGAGCTTTATAGGGATGTCATATGACAGGTTATCAGAGACTTGAAGACATCAAAATTGATGAATATGATATACCTATAATTTTATAAGACCCATACCAATAATTTTCTCTAGAGGATGAGTGGAGGGTAGAAGTTGAGGAGCTCAAAAATGCGCTCAAAAGCATTATGGACAGATAGTGACCTCTACAAGGTTTGAATCACAAAATGGATTTAGCACCCCAAGTTGAAAATGTGATCTATATTTCATATAAGGATGGATACATATGATATAAATGAATATACATGGTATCATATCTCATGAATAAGGAAGACATGATGTATTCACCATCTCATGGACATTCCCTATCTGTACACAGTCTTGTGTGTACCTACACCGATCAAAGAATATTAAATTTTAAAAAGTTGTCCTTCCCCTTGAAAGACATGACTATTTTGAGAATATTTGGTGTTTGAGATGATTTAAATATTCCTTAATAGGTTTTCAATATGTAAGGTGTGAACTTCAAATCTAATCAACACCTACAATGCTCACCTATAATAGGGGTCCAATGGATAGGGGTTCACAGTCTCAAGGAGAGCTCAGTTGGGTGAGTCCCAAGTGCATATGAAGAGTGAAAAGGGGGTTGAGGTGGTGTAATAATCCTATTAAAACCTTCACTATATCCATTATTATCTCTATAATCCCTAAACAATGTGAAACAATCTTATATAGACTCTTTAGGACCATATATACACCTACAACTGAGTGTGCAGTCTTGGGCATAAGTTAAAGAGTATGAAGAATGAATAGAAGTTAAAAGTGTTAAATGGACCTAAATAAATTATATGTAGATCATTTTTACCTAAATTAATAATTATCAATGTAATTCAAGCTTACTGACACCTCTTAAGACCATAACATGCACATATAGCCATGTGTATGGCTGTGTTAACAATAGGCATGAAGGAATGGGTCTAGATGATAGTAAAGTATGAGGAATCTAAATAAGATAGGAAATTTAGATGAATTAAATGCTTAAAAATAATAAATTTAGGGTGATATAATGTTTAATTAATCCTAATCATTTTGGAGTTAGCATACAAAGGTCATCCTTAAGTGAATGGAAAGAATGCAAGAAACAGTCCACTTCACACTAGCCTGTCTTGGAATTTTGGGCCTTTGGAGGGAAAAATGACCTTGTAAAGAGCTGAAATTTTATATAGTGTGATATTTAAACCTTAATAATCCTCTCAAATGTTCAGATAGTCTAAAAAAAATAGGGTAAGTGCCCCCTATTTTGTCTCAGATAGGGGGCACTTCCCTAAGTGCATAGGTCTGTAGTTTTGTACAAAAGAGTTGAAGGGGTGAGCCAGGTGATATTTTAACCTTTAATTAAGGTTTAGTAAGTTTAAATACACCTATTAAAACATGAAAAATCAAATATGAAAGAGAAAATCTGAATAGGGTATCTTAAACCCTCAAACCTACATTCAAGCCTAAAGGGAAGAATTAGGGACCTAATGCCAAATGGGGTATTCATTTTCCTTTCTCACCTCAGGTAAAATTTATAATCAATTGGAATATGTTAATATGGTTATAAAAAATGTTTATAGACTATTGAGATGTAGGGAATCCATCAAGGAAGGTTATTTTGACCTAAGTTTGTAGTTAAGCGTGCTAGGCATGGCTAAACCTAGTATCCAAATAAGGAGTCAGTCATACTTAAAATATGAGATATACTCTATAACCTATTATAACATGTTTATGTGATGACTAACAAAGTTTAAAATCTTTGAAAATGTAGAGGAAACTTTGGAGAAGCCATTTTTGTCCCAAGAGAAACTTAGACTTGCAAGAAACAAGAGAAGGAAGCTCAATAAGCAGCTTTTAGAAGCTCACATCTTTTTTTAGGATTTTCATGGTTCCAAAAGGAGTTAGGAGAATATAGTAGGGGTCTTAAATAATGATTTTATGGAATTTTTTTGAATATTGGATGTGTAATATTTGTGAACTATCCTTAAGACCAAAAATAGGTCTAAAACCCTTGTAAACCCTTGTTAAGGACAAGTTTGGGAAGATTGAGTTAGGAAGATATTCTAAGGGCATAGTTAGCTCATGAAAATTTTTTATACCTTGGAGAGGACTAACCCAAGATGCTCTACACCTTTTTGGTTGTAAGGAATTGTATGGGTGGGGGTAGAAACAATATTTTTATCACTGTTTTATGTGTTGTGTAGGATACAAGGAGAGTCAAGATATGAAACCAAGTTTGGGTGAAATATTAAGACCTAAGATAACTACCCATATTAATTTCATGCCTTGAAACACCTTCTAAGTGCCCCAAAAAGGTGATTAAACTCAGCCAAACAATTTTACTTCATGACCTTACATGGTTCAAACCATACCTTCTTATCATTCATGGGTAATTTATTTTATTATATTGATAAGTGTCCTTGTGACCCTTGGAATTCTCTCTTTCTCTTGCTCTCACAAACTCTATAAGAGTTAGCCTTTTTGGCATTGTATTAGATGCTCCACCTAATTATGGAATCTCTGCTCATTTGTATACCTTTTGATCAATAATATGACTAATTTTTACCTCTTGTATGACTGTAATTAGTGTGTTTTACTTTAATTTTTAATTTTTCTTAAGTGAGACTCTTGTTTCATTAGCATGTTATCTCATTCTTCCAACCTATTTGTAGTTGGCAAGCTTCTTCTTGTAGGGCATGTGAAGAGTTTTATGATGTTTCAAGGTCGAGTGAGTTAGTATTTTCATTAGTTCCACTCAAGGCCTCTTGTCTAGTCCTCCTAGCCTAGATGTTCATCTTGACCTTGCAATGTAATATTGATGTGAGAAGTTGTAGATTGGAGAAGTGTATGCTTTAGTTTGTTTCTTGGTCTCAAGTGTATAATGCAATTGGTTGGAAGTCATAAAATTGATTTGGTGTATCACCTCCTTAGTTTATATTTGATTTCATGTATCTCTCTCCCTTTTCACCCCCCAAAAGTTAGTAGTAGATTCAATCCTAAGTGATACATCAAGGGAGCTAGCCCTATCTAGAGACTCACCTCATTCCTTAGGTTGCCTAAATGTTTAGAGGTGATTCCATTGTGCCACATGGATGAGGAAAGCCTTGTCATCTCCTCAAAGATTGAAAATCCAAGTGACAACAGGAACTTCAATCAAAACTAGGGCTCAAAATTCAAAGACTATTGGGTGATGAATGAAAGATCAAAAAGTTGGAAAATAATCCCCACTAAAGGGCACACAACTAAAGAAGTTTAGGTGATCCAGAATCTTAACTCGTTTATTAGATAGTACATGGGATACTAAAGATAGTGGTATGTACTTGGTGTCCTCTAGACATCCCACTGATTTTAAACTAGAAAACAAATAAAACTCCTAAAAATATATTTGGAAAAAACATCTGACTCTTAAAGTTAATTTCTTCTTTTGGTTGGCAGCTCAAGATAAGATCTTAACATTAGATAACTTGGATAAAAAAGGATTGATACTCCCCAATAGATGCCCATTATTCATAAAGGTGGAAAACTCAGTCCATCACCTGTTCCTAATTACCCTTTCAGTTTGACATTATTTAATTAGATGTTGAATAAATTCAACCTTATTTGGGTAAAATGAAATAATGTGCTTGACCTCATAAAGCAAAGGAAACCACTCTAGAATATCCTATCCATGTTTTTCCTATGGAACTTATCTCTCCCACACTGGTTCTGGAGTGTGTGGAAAGCCTGTAATGATAACCTTTTCTCAAATAAAAGGCACTAGCCCAATTGGGTCTTTCTCCATCTTTGCCAAGCTATCACCTAAAATTAGAAATATTTTCCTCCCATGAACAAAAACCTAGGACCTGCTTTAGCATTATTAATCTTCATCAATTGGGATGTGGTTCAAAAATTAATTTCCCCCTCTAAATCACTAATTTTCAAACACACAAAATGGAAGGCCCTACCTGAAGATTGGGCTAAATTGAACTTTGTTGGTGCTTCTAAAGGAGACCCACGACCTATAGGTGTGGGATGATCCATAAGGGATTTAAAAGTAATGTTGATTGATGCCTATGCAGGGCCTTTGGGAACTCAAACAAATTATCTTGTTGAATTTAAGGTGGATTTTTGGTGCATGCAACTAACCTCTAGCCTAAGATAGAAAGGATCATTGTGGAGGGAGACTCTTTAAACATACTAAATGTTATGGATGGAAAAATAGCCCCCTCCTACATAATAAAATATGTCATGGATGATGTCAAGAAACATTTGAGTGGCATGAGACAAGTCAAAATTATGCACACATCATGAAAGTAATGGGGTGGCAGATCTACTTGCTAGTATAAGAGTAGAACTCCCTCTTTTAACCAACTAACATAAAGGAGGACACATCCCTAAAAAAGTCTAATTGGCTATACAAAATGAAATTACAGTGGGCTAGGATGGCTATCAAGTTGACACATGTATGAAAATCTCTCATCAAGAGATGGGTTTAAAAAATTATGAGTCACCATTATGAAAAATTAAGGTGGATTTATTGCATAAGGACAAAGGTAGCATGTTTCCCAAGTTTATTTCAAACCATTTGAACTAGTTTGTTTAAGAACCTCCTAAATGTCTATTTTGGGTCCACTGGCACAGAGCTAATGGGGGGGGGGGTGATAGAGAACTATTAGAGATAAACTCATGTTATGAGGTGGATGGATTAAATAAATTCAATACAAAGTTATGGTGAGGGGACTCAAAAAACTTATGCTATAGATTATTGAGCATGATGTTGATATTGCAAGATATTTCAATCCTGGACGGAATAAACATATGATGGTGATGCAAGGAATTAAGGCTTACAAAGAATAGACTAAAAATCTAGAACTCCAACATTTCTTTCACACAAATGAGTTTGTAAAAATGGATAAGAAGGGTTTCCCTTGAGTTGATCTCCTATGGTAATGGTCAGAGGTTTGCCTCTAGGTGATGAGATACTTGAATCTCAAGGGTAAGTATACTTTAATTTTATCCCACCAATTTATGTTATTAAACCATTTCCATGGATATATGGTTAGTCTCCCATTTTACCTCTTAAAGTCTTTGGAATGCATAACCCTTGCCCACCAGGTTAATGAATCTAATCCCATATTACATCAAGGACTTATACTTATGTTGGTAAATTATGGTCAAACCTTGCAAGGGAGGGAGGTCCCCCTGGGGGTTCCTTATCCAAGGAGGAATCTTTGAAGGAGGAACCTACCTCAGGATCTTGCTAGTCTTCTACTAGTACCCCTAAACTAGCCTATCCAAAACCCCTGCTTATGACCTCCCACTGAAGCTATTTGTCCTTAAGACCAAAACAATTATTATAGATGAAGGAACCTCTATGGAGGTCATTGAGAAGGGTAATTTTCTCTTGTTTTAAGAAATGAAAAACAATAAAGAGAAGTTAGATATGTTCAACAATAGGGTGCGGGAAGTTGGATTGAACTTGGCTAGTCTCATTCAAGAATGGAATGCCTTACACAGTTAAGCAGACATGATTGTTCAGTCTTCTATCCATTCTAACAAGATATATTGGACTCTTGTTAAGAAACCACTCAAGATGATATAGACCCCTCCACCTGATATACCTAGCTCGACCCCAATCAATAAAACCCCTCTACATGTACAGGGATAGAAAAAACCACAAATGATCCTCCCTTGAAATGATGTTGAAGGACCTGGTAATAGGATAAGGGCCAAAGTTTCTAAGAACAAGTGGGGTGTACCTAGTAAGATATATGAAAATGAAAATGAACCACCAGAGCATCCCCCCTCCTGATCTATTTTTTGTTGTTTTTTGTTTTGCTACCTAAGGGGTTAACTAGCCAGTTTTGTGTTATTTTTATTATTCAGCCTTGGAGGCCTACTACTTTTTTATATGAAACATTTGTGGTTCCTGGATCCTTATAAAACTAGTTTGTTTACCTGGTCAAATAAAAAATAAAAATAATTGGAAAATAAATTAGTCCCATTGTTTGAGTTTTTAACAAGGGGGGTATTACAAAAATCAAATACATTTTGTTTTAAAAAGGTTTAAATGTGAGAATAATGAGCAGTGAGATCTAATTATTTGTGAGTATCCAAATAATGACCAAATTTCATAATTTTATTAAAAAGGGAGAATTGAGACCATTAGGTTAATGCAAATATGTGATTAAAGACATATCTACCATTGAGGTGTGATTTATACATATTATAACAAATAATTAAAGTCACCATTGAATGGTGTGATTATATCTAAAGGAACCTATGTCTAAAATAGGTTTAAATGGTACTATTTTTCTATTGTGCACCTAAAAATTACACTTTATATAAATGGTTATATAAATAATTATATTTTATATTATTTTAGTCACCTTACTGACACACCAGTGCTTATAGAAGTTACTAGATCCTAGATATCTAATCAAATGATCATTATTTAACTTTTTATAAATATTTGTGAAGGTAAATATCTTTTGTTTGAAAATATATAGGTGTTTTACCCTAATTTAGATTAATATAAATTACTTAATCTAATTAATATAGAAATAAGTATGTCAATTTGGATAGTAAGATATAGAATTTAAGCATATATCTAAATTTAAGAGCTTGAAATAGATTACAATGTTTTGACAAGTGAAATATGTTAAATATAGTAAGCACACAAAAGGATAAGTACTTAGCTTTTTGACTAACTATCTGACTATGATTGACTTCTGACTGTGGAAAATAGATTGAAATAGGGTTTTGATTTATCAGGTTATAAAACTATATTTCTATTTGCATAGGGTTATTTTCATAAAGTATGAGTTAATATTGAATATTAATATTGACTTGTAGTGGTCAATAGTGACATGTGCATAAAAAAGAGTTTATAACCATACATTCACCTTCACCTATCTCTGAAAGCTTAGTATGTGTGATGTTGAACCTTGATAATGTGCACAACCTTATAATTCAACCTCATTCACCTTGAAACCCTAGGTATGCTTATGAGGTTTAGAAATCTACAAAAATTAGGAAAGTGTAATGGATTGAGCTAACCCCAATCACCTCCATTCATGATTGACTATTGTCTACGTAGTTGATACTCGAATGAGGGAAATCAAGCGTGTGTAGTTCTTCAACCTAGTGTGATTACACAAAATTCAACTAATGATTTATCTTTGATACTTGACAATGTTTTCTTTAACTTAGATTTTGCATGATTCAGACTTGGCTTATGACTACTCCTAGTGATTAGTTTTGAATTTGAGATGAATAGGGTAGTTTTTCTCAATGTTTGTACCAAATAAGACTTAAATACCATGTCAAGTGAGGACTTGATATATATATATATATATATATATATATATATATATATATATGAATCTAATTGGGTAGTTCTCATGATTCGCTATCTAAAACATGCAGGTTGACACGTAACAATGCCTTGTATTTGAAAAGTGACCATTTCTAAGAGAGATTCAATACCATCAGGGTTAGGTCAATATCAACTGGTGATAATAACCTAGTTTGACAATAGTAACCTAAACATAGGAGGATCAAATTGATAATTTGACCATGTTTGCATGAGGTGGTATGTAAGTTTTAAATAGACAATGAGATTTATATAGGTATGTAACAATAAAGTTGAAGGGTTAGACCTAAAAGTCACTATAATAAGGTGAAATAGAAAGTTACAACCATATTTGTGTGGACAATTCATGTTTGGTAAAATTATGTCAAGCTTGTCATTGTCAATTACTTGATATAATATTTTAGTGTCTATAAATTCCCCCTTTTTAGTCCAGTAATGGAACTACTAGATTAAATGGAAAAGGTACACCTGAGTGTGTGAAACACACTTTTATATTTTATAGGAAGTTTCAATTGTGTAGGTCACTCCAAAGCAAAACCTACAATAAAAATATGGTATTTAATATCCATAGATTGGAATTTGAAATTGAATTTTAAAATTAAATAGCAAGGAAGGATATAACATGTGTGTTGGTGAAAACCATGTTGCTATCGAAAATTTTTGTATGTGATGCTTCCTTGATAAAGCATTATAAAATGGTGTTTTCTACTGAAGCACTTGGAGAGTGGTTCCTTTTGTTGAACCATGGAGAAATTGAGGGTGTCAAATCCTAGTTTTGTGTAACTATGCAAGCCCTTGGGTCAAGAAAACAACATGCCCAAGCCCTCATAAATGTGGGGAGAAGCATGTATTGTACTAACCCAAATAATAGTGGGACTGCATGATGGTTTCACTAGAAGTAATGCCATAAACGTTGAGTGTTGTTAAACCTCAATGTATATTACCTATAAAACATGAATCAAAACTTTATAGACATACTTTAAATTCAAGTTTTCTTGCTACATAATGTGGATTGAAAAAGTGTTTGCAAATAAACAACTATAATAGTGCTCAATATAAAATGTGTAAATGTGCATGAATTAGTATCATTCCACTTTATAATTATGACAATTATAAATTTTCATAGTGTTTGTGTACAAGAACTAATATTATGCCCCCTTGAATTTGTATGAACTAATATGTGATGTTATGCTTTTATACATTAAACCTAATAAATTGTATCTCAAATATATATGTGTGAAAAACCTATAATTTTTATTCTTGTAAACTATGTACAGATGCCCATGCATATGCACTTAAGTTTTTATGAGTCTATGCTCAAGTCTATTGAAATTTAATTCTTATGCATGGCATATGCTCCCATATCCATACTGATGTGCTAATATTTGTCATGTAACTAAGCTCATATGATATCTGAATCACTCTAAATCTATGAAATCTATATTTAGATTCCCAAAATAAGATTTATTTGTTCATGGAGACTTGTGTCTCTATGCCAAGCCCAGTTTAATGTCCCTATTTTGAGATGAGGGATTTGTATTATAATTTACTCATCTAAAAATAAAATTTAACTATAACATGTCACGATAAATATAAAATCATGTATAATCATGTGAACAAGTAGAGAGTATGTCATTATATTAATTTATATGTCAACCAACGCATGCATCTAACATATGCAATACAAGGCATATAAGTGTCATGTATAGATATATGTATCAATAAAACACACAATAATAATCATCACTAAAAATATAACTAAATAAGAATACATAGTAAAGGTGCATGATATGGATCATGGCACCACCCAATCTCAACAAGCTCAACAAGTGAAATAAACTCAAAAATATCAATAATTAATGTTACCCATAAGGACAAGGGATGTATACAAGGGACATGAATATTTAAAATAAATAAGGCCAAAATCCACATGCAAGGGACATAATGATGTCACAAAATATGGACATAAAGGTGTCACATCAAAATAGGCCAAGGGCCATATGCAAGGGACATACATATGTTGTAATTAATTCCAAAGGGCCACACATAATATACAAACACAACTAGCCTATCATGAAAGAGAGTAACAACATTAAATAAGCATAGAATAAGTAAATGCTAGTCTACACCATCCATATGAATCAATGTCACATCCTAGCTAAATAGCATATCCATGTAACATGGTGTAAGATACGAAGAACTAGAAATACATGTGTAAGCAATCTAGGTAGCTCAACATGGTAAATAGGTCATAGAAAGATATAACCCATGATAGTGAAACTTGTGGAGTAATATGCCCCTGGTATTGGCATGACCACTAGGTAAAGGAAAATCCTACATATATATGTCCATGTGAAACCTACATGTCCTACATTGTACTCATATATAGAGAAATGTATGTGTGTATGAAAAAAATATTCCATCTACCAAAAATGTGATAAATAAGATATGTAAATAATTTAAGTTATTAATCATGTTATGCTCATGTTCTAAAATTTATTTTTGTAATATTTTAATTTTTTTTGAATTATTATTATTTTTATTTGTGAAAAGTAGTGCTCATAAATTAGTGACTAGGTCAACCTCATTGGGATCAAATTTGATATCTCATATATTGATCTTGAGATTATGTAATCACATTGCCTCTTCTTTTTCTACTTCTAATTATTTATATTACGTACTTTTTGCTATCTGTGAAACTTTATTCTTTTTTATGGTAAACATCGTCATATTATTGAATCATGGTTACTCTTCTTATATGGGAAAAGTGAGGTAATGATTCGTTTGATTCATTATAACATGCATATTTTGTAACCATTTTTACCCTAGTATAAATATCACCTGATATGTATAAGGTGTGACCCATATGTGTGTATCGACCATTTTTGGCCCACAAGCTACTAGTAAAATGATATATCTAAATCATTATTGCCAATGTGTGTTACGTTTTAATTCATTGATGTCATGTCACATTTGTCATAAACCTATAAAACTACATATAGATTGTCATTTTTTTCCATCAATTTGAATGTGTTTATTGTAGTCACCTTTCATGTATATTGAAATGGCCATAGACTCTTATTATAGACATTTTTCTCTTGTATTTGTAAATTATCTCTTTTTAGAACTTGATGTGAGTGGTGTTAGCCAAAATTGGCGACCATGAGTGAGGATAATTCAAAATTTTTGTCATTATGATTTTAAATTTGTTGATAGCCATTAGAGAGGTTTTGTCATAGTCATGTTGGTCTTATGGTAGTAGGCATTGTGTCATTCTTGGTAGCTTATAGAGTTCTTAGAGTGGTATAGTTAGAATTGGAGTTAATCATCTAATCTTGTAATCAAAATTCATTGAACATGGTATCATTCTTGTGTTTAGTAGAGGTTAATTTTTTTTTAATAAGGTTAAGATATTCTTTTAATTTAGTCTTATAGCATGTTCTAAGATTGTGGTGAGATTCATTATGAAAGTTCAAACATGAAAGTATAACTTCATTGTCTATGGGTATTTCATGTTATTTTTCATTATTTAAAGTCATGACATTTGTATCTAGATTGTACATCTTGACCAAAGTGTTTCAAAACTCCTTTTCTAATGTTTGGACACTTTTATAACTACCCATTCTCTTTTTTTAACGTCCAAACAAGATATAATGAATTGATTTTAGGAATAAAAAGGATGAAAAATAATATAGTATTCCATTTCACCACCATATAGTTAGGATAAACACCATTAGTACCTGGTCCATGGCAACAATAGGGTTTCTTGGTAGAATATATAGTTTTATTGAAGAAAGATGGTGTGCGGAGGTAGTTTTGAGAGTATTTCAAGTTGAAGGTGGTTTCATAACCAATTAAAAGGCCTCTTCCATGTTTATAAAAGTTTAAATAATGAAAACTAATCTTGAAAACCTAAGAGAAAGGATAAAAACTATGTTATTCTTCCATTGGGTTAAAGACCTCCTTCACAAGCTCACAAAGATAATTTTCTTAACTAGGGTTCATGAAGGATAAGGAGAGTTGGTTTAAACCATATTATGGTTATTTATGGGACATTATGACCTTAATATTCCATAAATTATTTTTAGGTTTCAAGAGTCATGATTTATGAACCATCATTAACAAGACAAGTGCTTTAAAACCCTCCTAAAACCCCACTAGCTTGGTTTAAGGACTTTTTGAGCTTTTTGATTAGAATAAAATATTATTTTAGGTCTTTAAATATCCCATGATCTTACAACATCATTATCATCATTCATTTGGCATGTGTGAGCATTGTAGTCGTAGGAAAAGGGGTGTCTTTATTGATTTGTCAAGATGGCAGGCAAGATTTTGGTGGTTTTGCATGTTTCTTATCTCCAGTGATCTATAAATAAATTAAAACAACCTATAATAACTACTATCGCCCTATGTAAGTTTAAAAAATCAACCATCAAGGGCATATTGTAAATTATGAGAGACTTTGTTGTCTTAGTGATCTCCAACAGGCCTGCAAGTATGAAAGAGTGATCAAAGAAATGAATAACATGTGGATGAAAATTGGTTAAGTATACTTGAAAAGTCTATATTAAATTTCATATTTCAGCAATATCTTCCAATTTATACAATACTATCCATGGAAAGAGAGGTTAAAAGATAGGTTATGTATACAGCTACATGCCTAAATAAAAGAACTATAGGTTTGATCTTATTGATATGTTTGAAAGGTCTCATGATCAGTTGAAAAGTCTCTAGATATGAAAAAATATAAAATTAATTCCCACAAATATATCAATATCCTTCATGGCGATGTGAGGGTACTAAAGGATTCAAATAGCAGGTCTACAATGTTTCTAAACTTGATATGGATACCTCTAAGAATGTGAAAATGTGCATATTTTGCATGGAACATAGGGTTTAAGGAGAATATAGGGAATGAATCGTGTAATGAAGAATATTAAAATCTATTTTAATTTCTAAAAATTCTAAAACATATCATCAATGGCTAAAACTAAGGTGAATGTAGACCTATAGGTCTATAGATTTGTAAGTCCACATTCTCAATTAAGAGAGACAAATCTTGCATGAAAAATGATGATTTAAGGAGAAAACAAGGTTTGAGAGACCATAAAGAAGATGTAAAAATTTATTATAATTATTATGAGGAAAAAAATTAAAATAGAGGGTTTATTCTCATACTTTGATAGAGTATTTGGCCCAAGGGAGAACAATTAGGTTTGCTCCCATATCTGAGCATGTTTGAGTGTGCCTTGGTCATTGGAGGATGATAATAGACCAAGGGAAAGATTCAATAATACTTTTATATAACCCCAAAACTATTCATATTAGTTTTAGGCAAGTTTCAATAAGATAACCAATGCAAAAACAAATGGTTGTAGGCATAGAGCCTCAAATAGGCATTCACAGGTATGATTGTATAAGTTTAAAATAAAGGGACAAATTTTGAGTTCAAAGTTGAAGTCTAGAGGTTGTAACAAGACAAAGACACCATGAAAAATTTATAAACATTTATTATATTCTTTTTATGGATAATAAATCATTCAAATGCCAAGAATCTAGTGGAAGAGGATCCATCCTCAAAACACAATCCAAAAACACCTACAACCAAGTGTAGTTTTACACAAGTGTGATCAAGAGATGTATTTGTGCTATAATAATGAATTAAAAATGGTATATTAATGTCTTATTGATCAATTATATGAATTTTATGGTGTTTTTAATGTTTATAAGTTGATAAAAAACCACAAGGAAACCTACAACCTACTTGACAGTCCTAAAATGTATGCAAAATTGTGAAAATTGGCATGTTTAAGAGACTTGAAGATTGTTCAAGAGAAAATGACTATTTAAAGGTTTAATGGAAGTTATGTTAGACCTCACAGAAGTCATGGTTTGACTTTAAGTTTCTTAAAAATCTCTTCATACCTTTTTCTTTACTCTCGACCTACTCAGGCATTTGTTTTTCCAACCTAGGGCTAGAAAATTTGTTTTTTGTCTAACTCAAGTTCTAACCCTTGGAATTGCATGAAAATTTTAAATATGGAATAATTTAATGTGACCTATAATATTTTTTTGGTTTTTGATGAGTACCATACGGTATTTTAAGGTTTATAGTATTGTAGGCTTGCTTTAGGCCTAATTGGGAAAGATAGGTGTCGGGTTAGTAGGTTTGCCATGAGAATTGGGTCATAAAACTTTTGATGAAGCTAAAAGGGGATAAAGAGTAATAAAATATGCCTTTATTTTTCCTATAATACCTATATATAGTTCAAACTTTGGATATTTGTGTTAAAATAGGGCTATAAGGAATAGGCCTTCCTAGAAAGCAAATGTGAGAGATGTAAATGAAAAGGCAAAACAAAGGTGAAAATATGATGGGATATGGATATCGTATACATGTCCAAGGGAAGACAAGTATTTAGACTCTAATAATATGACTTGTCACCTCCTAATCACTCCTAATGCGTAGTTTCAAGAACTCAAAGGTGAGTCATCAAGCAAGACAAAACTCATACACCACCTTGAGAGGATCATCATCAAAAGAAGTGCACACATGTTGATGAGAGACTTCATAACTATCCCTTGGTAGGTTTTCATATTTTTAACTTTTTTCATGAGAGCTTGGAATCCATCATTGACTTTTGACACCTTTATTTTCTCTCTCTCTCTCTCTTTTTCCATCTCTTATATGTATGCCTAATTTTGGCATTATAAGGGATGATTTTTCTAGATATGGCATAGCCCTATCCAAATGAACACTTGTTTTGTCTATGAATTGAATAAAATTTAATTAATCCTTCTCTATAGTTGTATCTAGTGTACACTTCATGTTAGTTGATGAATGTTAGTGATAGTGTGTTACATCCTCTCATTTGTCCTATCATGTTTACCTCTTTTCAAGTGATTGGTCACATTTGAAATACGTATAGAGTGATTCTAAATAGATTACGGATTGCAAGTGGAAGCATTAATTAGTGTCTTTTGATACCTCTTGATTAACTCCATTAATTTATGCATCATGCTATAGCCTCTATGTGAAACACTCATGCTTGGAGTCTCATTTTAAGTTATGAAAACTAGATTCAATCCTAGTTCAAGTTCTTAGTGCATAATATGTAGGTGGGGGAAGAAAAATTTGGTGTAACACCCCCATTTCAGTTCATAGTTTCTTTCTCCCTTTTTCCTTATAAGTTAGTAGATTAGTGATTGATCCTAAGCGATGCATCAAGGGAGATAACCCTATCTAGAGGTTCTCTTTAGTTATAAGGTCACCCACAACCTTGAAGAGTCCCCATGCTATCACTTAAGTGAGGAGGCTTGAACACCCTCCTCAAGGGTGCAAATTTTGTTGATAACAATTAGTTCCACTTGATTTTATTTTGCCTTGATATCACCTTCATTCTTGTATTTTTTATCTTCTTTTTCAATCTATCACAATGATCTGTGGCATATCCTATGATTATATGATAATCACAATATGATTTATCTTCTTGATGTGAGATATGTCCCACAACTTGATGTCTAGTAGATAATAATATGATGAGATTATGATTAAATAATATTTATAATATTATTCTTGGTTTATCTTGAAGACTTTTACTTAAAATGGTGTTAGAGCTTTGGTATCTAAAAAATCCATTTTATTTACATAAATGTATGATTGTTTCTTTGTCCAATTCATGTTTGACTTTACTATCACCTTTGCCTAAATCAGGATAATATTTTAACTATTATTTGCATTTTGAATGTATTGATGATCTATCATTATTTATTTTCATTTTCCCCAAGAAGATTGTAATTGAATAAGAATTTTTTATTTATCTCTTTTCATTCTATATGAATTATCCTGATATTCTTCAATTCTAATAGGTGTGAAAAGTGTATACCATAAATAGTCATCCGGAGGAATTATGTTTAACTTACATAGTTGATCATATATCATATCTACCATGTTGGTATTATTGTTATCATTATCATTATAATTTGTGACCATGCCATTTTGATTTTATGAATTCACCACTAAAGTAATATCAAGAATAGGTTTTGGTTTCGATAAACTAGCTTGTGGTTCATGATGTATAGTTCATTTATATGTTATGATTGGTTCTTTGTCATTTTTTTTACTTTATTCACCTGCCTCATATGTATGCATTTGAGTTACTAGAATGGGTTATGATGGAGGAATGATAGAATGATAATCCAACTCTTATTGTGATTGGTTCTCATTAGTAGATTAGGTCATCTTACAATAAATTATCATGACCTGACCTTATGACATGTTGTAGATGTTGTTGTGAGACCTTTTATAACATATTTTGTTTAAATCTAGTTGACATTATACTATGTGATGTATAAATTATTTTGATTTAGATGCCATGATGATAAAATAATTAACTAGTATGATTCTAGTTTATTATCATTGTAGAAGATGATTGTACTTGTTTGTTTTAATCATGTTTATATAATAATTAGTTTATATTTCATTGTTATTTATTATTGGTAATTATACATTATTCAGATACTTACAATAATAGTAAAATGAGCTAGGCTCATTGGTGGACTTCGACAGTGGGACAACAATGAGACAAATTAGGAGCAAGTCAAAATTAACACTGATAGGTTATATTGGGTTATGTTAGAATCTAAACCATTGGTCGAGTCTTGCATTACTGTAATCATCTTCATGATTGTTATTATGTTCTTGACTAGTGTTTTCCATCTTCATCATTTTAGATTGTTTTATTCTTGGTAGCTTTGTGTGTTGGTTATGTCTTGTTCATTTTTAGTAAGTATTGTGTGGCAGACTTAGCCACCCTCATTCATTGGGCCCCTTGGTGGTCTTATTTGTTTACACTTGGGACTTTACCTTGGACTTAGGCCATGATTGTTGTTTGTGTTGGGAATTTAAATTAAAAACCTTACCATGCCATTTTTATTAAAACTCAAAGGATTAATTTGGGTAAAAAAAATATGAAAATGTAGTTGGGTCTTGGAGTAGAGATTGCTTTGAAATAAGAGGAAAATTAATTAATTATTGCTTCCAAGGAGGGATGTGGTAGATTTTTTGGAAAATGCATGGCCATGTGGAAAATGAAAAATAGAGGGAGTGTGCATGTGAAGGAGGACACATTTTTTTAAATGCATGTGCAAGTGATATAAAAATAATGCCACATTTTGGCCAGGAGGAGTTTTTAGGACTTAATAATTTTTTATCATGGAAGGAGGAAGACGTATTTTTTTGGTTGGGAGGTATTTTGGCAAGGAAGGGAAGCCATGGAGAGAATGTCATATTATTTTTCCTTCTTGGAGAAACTCTTGGCTATGAAGCCACACACTTAACGTTATTATTATTTTTTAGTTGGGTATGGAATGGATAGGAAGGAAGATGCTTGGAGAAATAAAAATACAACCATGGTAGGCCATAAAAACTCTCTATTAGGGAAGGAGAAATTTGAAAACCCTTATATGTTTACTTGGGCTGATATATTCCATTTATAGGACTAATTTTATGCATAAAACCATGGTTGAATAATAAGCCTTGTATGATTGTTTTATCACTCTAAAAACCATTGCACAACTATATTCTTGAGTGGCATGATCTTATTATTTTATGGGTGGAGTTTTACTACATTAAAGTGATGGATTTAGTAGTCATATGGTTGAGTTGAAAATACTTTTAAATGGTGGGTTTAAACCTTGAATACCCTGGCTGGAAATACACATTCCATGGCTGATTTTCTCATAATAAAGCCTTGTTTATAGCTTAGATAGTTGTCCACACCTTTAGTGTTGGATAAAATATTGTATGGATGCCCTCTCATACCAAAACCATGGTTGAAATTATACACTTGAATGGTTTCATTTGTTCCTTTATATACTTGTGAAGGTTACATGCCAACTATTTGATAAAATATCCACATATAAAACTATGGCTAAAAATATATATTTATATGACTGAAAATATATATCTACATACAAAATTATGGCTGCAAATATATTGATATGACTAATTTCCAAACTTTGTGAAGGTTGCATGATAATTTTTTTATGAAATGTTTGCTTGCATTACCATGGATGAAAATATATCTTTGAAGGACTGTGGTTATTACATATAATGGGTGATTTTTAATATTAATATCATGGATTAAAACATACATTATATATATGATTTCATTGCATACATCACAACCATTGAGTATACTTTTAAATAATTTGTGCATACATTTATGAAAGTTAAAATGGTGACTTAGTATGACTGTTCATAATTTTTCAAAAGTTGATTTTATATGTTGGTATGTTTGCATACATTTGAAATCTGATTTTAATAATTTGGTTTACTTATTTATGGATAATTTAATCTATTGGAGTGGTTGTATCTCCTTTGTTGATAATCTCATACAACTAAACTCAATGACTCGAGTGAGTATCCAGTATTACAAGTCGGTCTTCATGGGTTCATATTAGTATAAATCATTCCATGAATATCCAAAGGGATGTAATGGGCTCAAAAAGAGTTCTTATGTTGATAGTGAATGCATATTTATTGTTTGTTGTGAAGGGTTAAATACTTGAGTTATTGCCTAGTGTTGACATTATGGGTTGATAGTTTCTAATTTGGATTATAATAATTTCTATGAGGCTCAAATTATGGACCTATGGGTTGCCTTAAACTTTTATGCTTAATTTATGAGGCATGATTTATTGATTAGTATGGAACTATTTGTGAACAAGAGTAATTACCTCTTTTCGGAGTTCTTTTGGTTTTTGGTCTTCATTTGGTTTTGTTTGATTGTGGTTACAATTTGGACCATAGCTTATAATAATTTATTACATGCCCATAGTGCTTGATAAAATATGGATGCCTGAATCCACTAGGCAATTGATGGATGGGGTGGTTGGGACCACCATATAGATGGGCTCATAGGATTGGGCATGTAAATTTGCTCTTGTTGCGGATTTCTCTTTCTCATTACCTAGATCCTTGAGTGGTGGATTATTCATGTCGAAGTTTACTTACAATGGTATTATGTTTTGTTTAATATTTATTATATTTTATTTAATATTGTTGCTATATATGGTGGAAAATAATGTATTATTATAAATGATGTTGTAAGTGCAAGTTTAAATGATGCAAGACCTAAGTAGTTGGTTACCTTATTTGAATATATTACAAGGAGTTGTTTATGCCATTATATTCCTTATTGGTATTTATTATAGTAGTTTTTATCATTGTTTCAAATCATATTATAGTAGTACATTTCCTTTCTTAATAAATGAATGTAGATTGAGTAACTATGCAATTCAAAGAGTGATTCATTTGTCGTAATGAAAGTTATAAGAACTATTCAAATTTGTACTATATTTATGTATATATGCTAAACATATTGATAATTAAATATTTCAATTATATATGTTTTAAATGACTTGTTATTAATAAGCACATTAGTTTCATTTGTCATTTAATATTATCTTGTTATGATTATGAGAAGCATGGATAGTTAAAAGCTTCAGTTGGTATATGTTTGAAAGGTGAAAGTATTATGATTGTTGGAAATATAATGATTTCAACTATTCATTTTATATATGATTTGTCATTATTAGGCTAAAAAATAGTTTTTAATTAATATCCTTTCTTTATGAATATACATGTTAATAATTATTATCATATTGAGCATGGAAGTTAGAAGTAGTGGAAAGCTTATTATTAATTATTCTTTGATTCATTATCTAAACATTGCCAATTATAGATTTAAAAGGGTAGAGGCCATTAATTTATTACCAAAGTGATGTAAATGTTACAAGTGAGCTCTCAATATATTTATATGCTTAGATAAATGTGTAGTTGTCACTAGAAGTAAAAACATACATTGAATATTCATTAAATCATGTTTTCTATGCTAACTTAAAGGGGATAGTAATTTTGTAATTTAATTGTATTAAATTCATTGTTATATTAATTCATTTTAAACTTAATGAGGCATGTTGGTAACCTTTAAACCATGCCCAAATCATTATGTGATATGGTAGTTGGTCAAGAATTAATCATAGGCTTATAAATGACCATGTTTATAACATTGAATAAGTGGTATCTATTGTCAATCATTTATTACATAAGGTCATTTTTAGATTTGTTGATTTAATCATTAGTAATTATTATGTTAATATAAATGGAATTAAATTATGGTGCAAGGACCCTAAAGGTCAAGGATTGTTATAAAATCTTGACAAGTAGCACTAATTAATTGTCCACAAAATACTTAATATTTATTTCTATTTGGAATCAGATTTAAAATGTTGGCAATCGAACCAAATATGATATGTGTCTATAATATCTTATGATGAAAGAAACACTCATGTTATATTTTGAATTTTAGTTATGCTCAAATATTATACTATTGTATAAAATGGAAGTGACGGTATTAATATTTGGATTCCATGCATTAGGTTGTTAGCATATTGGTTCGTTAAACTTTGTTGTCATTACTATCTATTACTAGGAGATGCAATAAGGTGAAAGGGTCCATAATTCAGATATTTAAGTATATAATCCTAATATATAGCATCATTTTAATTTTTTCAATATCTCTAAGTTTCATTTTAATTCATAATTGATTCTTATGTTGGCATTGAATTCATGAATACTAGATTGTCTTGAATGATGTATGATGATTATAATAAGATACTTATCTTATCTTTTATTACCATAAATATGAGATATGTTGTTGTGTGAATAAGTGATCTCACACTTGTATGTGGATAATGAATTATCATCCTATCCTTAGTAGGCAATTCTGTCTATTGGCAACACGATGGATAGTTATTATTACCTTTATAATAACATGAATATTAAATTCATAAATAATGTTTTGGAATAGCATTGGTATGGATGAATACACTAATAATATCTTTGGTATGTGAAAATAATATATTTATGCTAGGGTCCCAAGGTTATAGATCATGATTGAATGATTAGGTGTGTAACACAAGTTGATAGTAATAGATTATTCACAGTCGTGATCTTGGTAAATGTTTACATGGCCTAATAATGTATTATTGTTATAATATATTATGAATTAATCCTTCTTGTTGTGATTTTAATTTTTTTAATTTATGGATTAAATTATGCATCCAAATAAATATTTATATGATTGATTGAATACACATCTAACCCATGGTTGTAGTTATACGCCTAGAAGCTTGTCTAGTGTTCATGATTGAGAACTAGCAAGTTGTCCTTGATGAAGCTTGCCATAGGCTATATTATGTTAATCTTGAAACTTGATTAAGCATTAAGGTTTTTAAATGGTCCTATTAGTAAAACCAAAAAAGGAATATTTATATTGGAGTTTATGAGTGTACGTGGAGTACATTGATACACCCCAATATTTATATCTAATATGAATAATCAACTTCATAATGGAATCATTTAAGACTCATTAACCTCAGTTAAGTACCTTAGTCAACCTAACATAGTTAAAATATTCATCAAGATATTGAGAGATTATTTCTCTTGAGTGCCATGGGACTTTTACCATAGACATAAGTGGATCTTGATATTTAAAAAAAAATGGGGTTGTTTCATTTGGTATCAGAGCTTATGCTCTAGATATTTTTAGGGGAAAATATTAATCTTTCACTCTCTTAAAGTAATATAAGCATTGGTTTGCTTTGAAACTAAACCATGTTGTACTTAACATTAGCTTTTACCAAATTACATCTCTAAGAATCTTTGTGATAAGAATTTTTGCTAACATGGAACTAATGAACTATTTCATTTGAACAAGGGTATGATATGATTTTATTAAGGCACCTAGCCTCTTGAGTTGAATAAGTCAATGATTTATTATGTAATATTAAGGTGTTGAAAATTCTTGCATTTTTTAGAATTAATGTGTTTAGAAATCTATAATATTTTACAATAACACTATGATACCTATCCATAGCCTTCGTTGGATCAGCCCTTCCCAAAATTGAGTCATGTTAGAAAACTCATCACTTGCTAAATTATAAGGGAAAGTCAATAAGACGCTAGTGATAACTGTATAAACATAATATTTTCAAGTTTTTATCACTTATTGACAGTTTATATCTTGTAGAAACCCATCGAGTCTCAATCTCTTTGAGTGCATGCCTTAAGGGTTGCACCAAGAAAGGGGTGGGTAGACCATTGGTACTTTGCAAGATTCTTGTTCCTTTTGACACTTATTATCTACACACTTGTCTCCTAAAAACCTTATCCCTTAGCTTGTTGTTATCTATTGTAAACTCTTTCAATCATTTTCTACTTTTTGTCCCCCTTTTCGTAGCCTTAACCCCCTTGCAATAATCTTCTGTACTAGGTCGACTAGGTCGACCCTATACAATTTTGGGTAAAAATTATTCAGGGTCTAGTTCAGCTCTTGACCGACCTATCCCATGACTTAGTGATTCTTTTCTATTATTGTGCTAGGTCAATTGGGTTGACCCTACTGGTCAAAACTTTTAAAATGGCTTAGGGTTAAATCTACTTATATATACAATATTATTTTGCCATTATTTAAAGAAGAGAAGAACAAGATATCTTGTGCATCTAATTATTGACCGTTTTACTTGAGGAGCAAGCTTAGGGTTTCATACTTTCTTAGAGATATAGATCTTGTCTTGTGGAGAAGTTGCTTAGATGCATTGATAGGTTGTGTAACTTAGAACCGATTTATTTTTATCATCTTTACATACCACAACAACCTCTTGTGAAGCTCTTTGTCCAAGAGAGAGATTGAGGCTCGATGGGTTCATCTTCAGAGGTAAATATTCCTAACTTTATTCCTTCTTTGTAAGAGTAGATAGATATATATTTTTACTTTTATTCCATATATTAAAATTTTATATACATTGACGTTAGTATATGTCTTCTATGCATGTTTACGTTTGTTATTTATTACCCCCCACTTCGTGCACAAGCTTTGGTGAGAACTAGATTCGACTTTTACTTTATTTGTTATTAGTTTAATGAGATATTAAAACATAGGAGCTGATTAGGGTTATTATGTGATTGTGCTTGATCGGAGGCTTTAGAACTCTCTCTAGCATGGTTTCTTATATCCCTTAATTGGGTATAACAAATCCCCATATTGGTCATGTTTATGATTATCTAATATGTCCTCAATTAGAAGTCTATGGTATGATCTATCTTCTCTGAGTTAGGATTGATTTATAAACATGATATATTTTTTATTGCATATATTTTGGTGACCTCGACATGAATCTAACTCTTATAGATTTTATCTCATATTTTTTATTATTTTATCATTTCACTTTATTATTTTTCTATATTTATTATACTGGGTCGATAGTGGCTATATAGCTCTAACTTTTGTGGGTAATTTTAACACATAATCACATCAATATGACTCTATTTTCTTTGTGAAAGTTATTCATTAAGTACAATATACAAGTTTGATTCTATCGACACAGTACAGGTTTCTCACTTCTAGGTTTAGGCTACTAGGTCAACCCAATTGACACAGTGCATTTTTAGACTTCTAGAAAACATACGAGGTTGACGCTGTCGACGGAGTTATTTTGATAGGCTTCATCAATAGGGTTCATAAACTTAACACTAGTAGAATTTGGCAAATAAATGACTACCTGACTAAAACTTTTAGTCACAACAACTAAAAATGACTAAATTCTACTAACTTTTTGCAACACAACTATAAATGACTAATTTGATCATGGGGTAAAAAACACAACTAAATAATTAGTCACACAAATAAAAATGAGTAAATAATTAGTTGCATAAATAAAAATTAGACAATATGATATTAAAGTGGGTAATTAAAAAGGTGTTTAGAAATGTAGCTCACAGATGCATATACCAAATTATTTCTACTACTAAAACTATATTATACACACAACTAGACTAAATCCATATGCCACTACGTCAAACTGGGTCTGCTTTACTACTAAAATTTTGCTTACTAAACAAATAAATTAATTAGATATTGAAAACTCAATTTCATAAGTGATACGCTAAGCAATTAATCATCGTTATTTCCAAATACTTCAATATTATTTACATTACTTTAAAAATATTTACATTATAATGCGAATTCGACTATTAAAATGTCATTAAGTGTGTTAAAATATTTAATTAGTCTTTAATAATTATCATTTCCAACCAACATGGTTAATTATTTTAACTTATAAAAATTTATCCATCCAAATAAAATAAATAATTTAAAATAATTAAATCCAAAAATAATTTTAATAAACTACTTGATAATAATTAATTTTAAATTTAGCATAAAAATTAAATATTATTTACCACTAAAAATTAAATAAAACAATATTATTTAATTATTAGTGTAGGAGAGTTACCCATGAAACAATTAAATAAAATATATTTCAACTTTTTTTTTGAATACTTAATTATTAACTTTTACAAGTCTAAGAAAATAATTAATAAATTAAAATAATTCATTAAATTTCAAGTAAGCCACCAAGAATAAATTTAATTAACTTTAAATTTAAATTTTAAAGTCAAAAGTTTTTTTCCCTTTCATTTACAGGTGGTCCCACTTGTAAGTGGAGGAATAAGTGAGAGCTATAAGATTGAACTAATCTAAACTTTAGGATTTATGTATTCTTAGAAAGTCCTAAATTTTCTTTTAAACCTATTTCTCATTTTTTACTTTGTTTTCTCTCACATGTTTGCAAGTTCAAGCTTGGAAGGTTTGCAAGTTCAAGCTATGGAAGATTTGCAGATTCAAGCTATGGAAGAAGCTGAAAATCATATTGCTTGCATGTATAAACTCAATGTAAATGTATTTTCTTACTTTCTTTAACTTTTCTTTTTATTGCTTTTATTTTCTATAATAAATCCATATTATTTATATATATTTGATTTCACACACACACACACACACACTAACTAGAATCTAAAATAAAAATCCCTGAATTCATAATGAATTATATATATATAACATAATGTTTTATAAATTTTCTATTTTTTCTAAATTTATTATTTTATTTTATTTTTGTTTAATAAAAAAATACATATGAATATTTTATTTTATATTTTTTTCTTTAATAAAAAATAAATTGAAGGGTTCATGGGTCGACCCAGGGCTGCAGCCTTGGTGTCGGCCACGATCTTTTCTTGAATCTACTGGAGGTGGGGAGGTCGACTAGTCGAGCTCCCCTTTCTTCATTTTATTATTTTTAATTATTGTTTATATATATATATATATATATATGTCTGAATAATTAATTAATTAATTATTATTTATTTATAAATATATAATATATGTATTTATTTATTTATTATTAGTCTTAATAATTAATTTATATATTATTGAAAGCATAAAAATTATATATATAGTATATGTATTTATTTATTATATGTATTTAGGTTTCAAATAGTAATATATATTTTTGGGATGTGTGTGTGTGTGTCTTAATAATTAATTTATATATATATTATTGAAAGTATAAAAATTATATTTATTTATTTATTTTAGAATAAAATTTTATAGTTTCAAATGATTATATGTGTGTGTGTGTGTGTTTATAATATAATAATAATAATAATAATAATAATAATAATAATAATAATAATAATAATAATAATAATAATAATAATAATAATAATAAAAAATTGGTTAAAATATATATAAAGATGGAAATGAATTTTGTTTTACAGGATGAGTTACTATGAGCTGCAACATCGCTGCACAGGGTAACTGGTCAAGTATCATACATTAACTACATTTTAACAAATTCTAAGTCATTTGAGGTGAGCATAAATATAAATGAATTTGAATGGGACAACCAACATGCATGAGTGAATGGTTAAATAATGATTAAAATGATTAAATATACTACCAATAGATGGAAATCAATTAATATAAATGACTAAATATACTACCAATAAATAGAAATCAGTGAATAAAAATAATTAAATATACTACCAATTGATGGCAATTAATGATTACAATAATTAAATAAATGACTACCATAACTAAATAAATGATCAGTTAACAATAATCAATAACTAAATTAACAATTAAATATACTATCAAATTGATCAATCAAAACAACCAATAAATGATTAAAAATGGTTTAGTCATCAATTCGGTTGCATTATAAATGACTGGCAATAAACTACTAATGGTCATATGATCATGTTTGGTCATTTATATGCAATTTTTAATAGTTTTTTTAAATCATATATTGTTGTTTCTGTACTAGTGTAGGTTGACCTAGTCAACTTAGTTGATAGAACTTTTAAGTAGCTTAAATATTTTTTTTGCAATTTTAAGAATCTTCAATCCCACTAAGGTTTATCTTTCTCTTTCATTTCTGTTATTCATTACAGTTTTGTTTTTCATAATTTGTAGTCTTTAAAACTACCCTTATACAGTAAACTAGGTTGACACTATCGACATAGTTCTATATTTTATCTTCTATTTGGAAAACTAGGTCGACACTGTTGACATAGTTTTTTTTCAAGCCCTTGTTTCAGCAGTACAATAGCAACACTGTCGACGCTGTTCTATAATCTATGCATTTAATATCATCTAAAATGACAATGTACTATGTTTCAAAGTTGGAATTAACACTTATATGCTAGTACTTGGCTCACACTTTCACTTTTCAATTATTTGCATGCTTAGAATAAATCACATAGTCTAATTAGGTGGTTTTTTAATATACCTTTGAGTTTTACTATTTTCTATTTTCTTTCACACACTATCAAATCACAAAATCTTAAAAATGTATTTAAATAATTATCTACCTAAAACCTACCTACTTGGATTTCATCACCAAGAGGGAAGCTGACTTGGTTTTATGATTAAATATAAACACATGCTTAATGGTATATATTGGCAAAGCACCCAACACCCTTATCATTGTGGTGTGTGAAGTGAGAGGGTAGGCCCCAATACCAAGCCAACACCATTGCCAACACAGATCTCTTTTAGCTTAAATATTTTGAAACCATCCATAGATTGATTTCTAGTTCCTTGCTTACAACCAATTTTTTTCATACTTAAAATCATACTCTAATAATCTAACAACATTCAGGATGACCACTTAGTTAGCATTTACTTTCCAAGTTGATTACTTGATTTTTGCTTAATTATATGTTGTATTATAAAAACTTATATTGGCCAGTGTTGATGCAAGGTTTTGTGTTATGTGTCTCAATTGAATCATCCACATTGATCTAATTGATTGTGTGTTTCCCTTCATTTCTTGCTTTCAAAATTACTTTAAATTTTTTATTTTAGTATATAGTCATTTTGCTCGACATAGTCTCTTACAGATTGTTTGTTTTCTCTTCCTACAATATTGGGTTGACTATGTTGACACAGTATTATTTTATGCCTCCTAGAATACATAACTAGGTCAACTCTGTTGATTCTATATCTTTTTCTTGCCTATTTTCTATCTAGGATATAGAACTAGGTTGACCCTATCAACTCTATATATTTTTTCCTACTTATTTTTTGCCTAGGATACTGAACAAAGTCGACCATGTTGACTTTGTATCTTTTTCAGCCCCTATTTTCTATACTAGATTGATCTAATCAACTCTGTATTATTATGTCTCTTCCTATTTCTTTGTTTTCACATCACTCTTACTTTATCCAGTCCTTCTCCTTCATCATGAACTTCCTATTTGAACACAAAAATGAATTGAATTCAATGAATATGATGAGTTTTACCAACCCTCATAGGGTCTCTCGTAAGCAACATAGGTATCCTCTCTTATATGCAAGTAATATTCACATAGCCACTCACACAATCAATTATGGGACTCCTCTTCATTCTTCTTCACTTCATCATCTTCTTTTATCACTTGAAGATCAACCCAAATTAGAGTATACCCCTAAAATTATCTTCTTTATCTTTGAATTTCCTCAACATTGAGGAAATGATACTTCTACCATTTACCATCTCATGATTAGTGGTCAAGAAGAAGAGCCTCATTCGCTTTCTCCTACATTCTCATATGTATTTAGTAATGTTATTTTATTTGCTTCATAGCCTCTTCCCTCTATTTTGATCCCTTCTCATACCATGACTTCTTCTTTGACCTCTTCTACTTCCATGCCTAGTATCTCCACTACCATGGTAGGTTCTACATCTAGTGGGTCTCTTCCAAGATCCACTTTCCTTAACTCTTCCACTAGTGCATCATTTGCTACCCATATTAATCATGCTTAAAGTGATATTCCTTCTCATCCCTCTACTAGTCCATTTTTGCTACACAAATAAAATTTTCCACTAGTGCCTCACATTCTAACAACACTTCTCAAGCTCTTACCAACACCAATAATGGCATCCAAGCCACTAATTCTCATTTTAAAGCTTCAAACCATGCTAACAATGCAACTCAAAACCACCAAATTTAATTAAAAATGCTTAATCAAATGAATACTTTTCAAGCTCATAATACCAATCAAATGATGTGAATGTAAAACCACCCTATTTAGCTTCAAACCCATCCTCAAAAGATACCATGGGGCATGCATAACCAAAATGTTCCCTCACCTCCTTTTCGATATGCCCATGGTACTCTTATCCCTCAACCTCCTCTTGTCAACAAGAAAATCAAGCATCTTCAAAATGAGCCTCTTACATCTCAAATTATTAATATCGATATAGGAGGTATCACCCCTACCATTTCTTATAATGGGTTAATTGATCCTACTCTTCATCTAAAAACATTTGGAAATCTATATAAAGATTAGGTTAAATTAAATACCTTTGCTGCTACCAAACTATTAGCTAAAAGTATCACATTTGATGCTTTAGATTGGTACAACCAACTTAAAACTCATTATATTACTAGTTTAGAAGATTTAGTAAATACTCTAGTCCAAGAGTTCCAAACTAGTGATCTTCCTGAGAATACCTTGGCCCATTTTATAAATTGTAAGTAACTTGAAAATAAAATTTCCCACACTTTTGTTAAAAAGTGGAAAACATTGTCCAACAAAGGTGAACATAACATGGTTGATGATAATCTTTTCCATCTCTTTACTAATGCCCTCTTTCCCAAATTGTAATATTGGGTCCACACTCTTTCTCAATGTATGTTGGAGGAGACCATTGACTAAGGAAAATGTGAAGATTTTCTTATGCATCAATTTGATCCACCCCAACCTTCTATGGGTATTTGTATTTTACTTAAAAATAAGAATCATCATGCTACCAATGATGGTGTCACAAACTCTTATGACACCATTCCCACTGTTCAAGTTTTTGTTCCTAACCAACCTTTAGGACTAGCTCCTCCTTAAAAATTCACCAATTCTCATTTATCTTCACCTAATAAAATCATGTTCACACACATTTATCCTCATATGAATTACTAAAATGTCTACATAGGCCTCTTCCATGAGAACTTAATATGACTCGACCTATGAAATCTTAGTATGACCCCAATAAATTTTGTTGGTTTCACACTAGTTGGGGTCATTCTCATGAGACTTGTAGGCATCTTCATAATTTGGATATGGATTTTCTTCTTGGTCCTAATTTTGACCATGATTATATCATTCAAAAATGCCAACAAGCCTATGACATTGATTTCAAATCTTATGAAACAAATACTAAATATCAAGCTTTGAATCAAGCTAATGCTCATTTGGCCATCTATAAAGACTCTCTTCCAAATCACCAAGATAACCAAGATAAACCAACCCCTGCCACCAATAATGTTGAAAATCTTATTGACCTAACTCCTGAAGAGAATGTGGTTAATATGACTAATATGTGAAGGAGGTTACTTTCATTGATCCTCAACCCATCTACACACCTCCATTATCTCACATATTTCTTGTTATCCAAGATTCTTTTTCAACTCACTTAAATGAGTTAGGGCAATATGAACTTATAACTTTTGATGAAAAAATTCAAACTCTTCCCTTGGATAACACTTCCCATTCTATTTTTACCATCCCTGCATCTTCTTTACCTAACACCAATGATACTCAATATTCTATCGACACTTCTTCTAGCAATTGTCATAACCAACCTTCAACAACTATTTCTTCTTCTCAACATAATTTACCACCTTGTTCTAAACCTTCTCTCTCTTCTCAACAAAATTTTTAATGTATTTTGACTCCTCCTTCTAAGGACCTCCTTCAACACTATGCACCTATTTATAACAATCTTCTTATGGGTTATGATGAATGGGATACTATCACAGTTTTCACTAATCTCCCATCCAAAATCCCATTTCTTGATCTTATGAGGACATCTGCACATCATTAAAATTATCTTATGCAATTTTTTTTTAAATGAACATTCCTCATCCTCCCTTAGCAGGATGCGAAATAACCTTATTTGGATCTAAAGATAGCATATTGTAAGAATACGAAGAGATGTCCATACATGTTGAAAAAACAATGGATAATTCTCTTCCCTCAAGTTTCCCATTACTTCCATGATTCTCAATGAGATTCTACTACATGCAGATGATCTTCCTCTATTCATTAGTGTCCAAATTGGCGATATCCAAGTCAAGCATGCCTTGATTGATGAGGGTTTTGACACTTATGTTACCTCTATTGATTTTATCAAAACCCTTGGATATTCTAAATGCAATCTCAAATCCACATGTAGCACATGTCAAAGATATGTTTGAAGGAAAAATCCTCCTTAGGTTGTGTGTGGCTTCCCATTACCATCCCACTTGTCATCATTGATGTGAAGGTGATGATATTTAACTTTCCTTTATCTTACAATGTTCTGCTTGGTAGGCCATGGACTCACCGCATGAGAGTCATTGCTTCTTCGACCTGCCAATGCATTAAATTTCTTCACAATGGAGCCATATATAGGATTCAAGGCGACACTAACCCTTGAAATTTCAAACAATTCCAAGACCTGGTGTCTTCAAGATTCATACTCTTGAACCTTTACCTAGTGTTCCATTTTATGAGTCTCAACAATTTAACTTTCCCATCAATTCTAATTGAGGTTACAATGGTCATCCTAAACTCATTGAGAATATTCCCCCTAACCTTCTAGATTATAATGATGATGAGACTAATGAGATCAATCTCAAGATTAAAACTTTTGATCTCTCACCTCACTTCATCTTTTAACTTCATACTTCTTTGTATCCTCATTCTCATTAGCCTCCTTGTGATGATATTATCATTATCTTGACTAAGAATCAACATTCCATTCATCACACCTCATCATATGATAATGTCATCCCTACCTACATCATTGATCTTCATAAAACTGATTACAATTATGGTTATATCTTAGATAATTCATTCTTAGGTGGTCTTGTTTAGGTTTGTAATGTTGAGATTATATGTTATCATTCCTCTTTACTTTAATATTTTTTGGTATCTTTCTATATTCCATCATATTAATTTACTAATTTTAGTATTTTTCATCTTTATCATAGGGTAGAGATGATGTGGACACCTCTAGTTTCTTAAGAACCTCATAGGAGCATGCTTATGGATCATGCTTTGACTGGGCCCTATCACTTTGCTAGGTACCATGAACCCTACAACCTTCTTATCCATGAGATGTGTGAGAATCTCCTTCAAAATTTTGTATACTCCATCCCTCCCTTAGTAGAAATTTTTTCAAATCCCATTCATGTTCTTGCTTTATTTGAGTCTATTTCAACTTGTAATCCCATCGCTCCTATCGAGCCTAGTCTAATCCCTTCACCACCACCACCTTATCTTGGTGATGGTTTTATTAATTTATTATAGATGGATCCATTCCTCACTAAATGGGATGATCAACCTTCCCAATATCTTTCCACTTTTGTTACACTTCCTCATATGAGTACCTCTACCAAGACTACTCATAGGCATATATATTGCTTCCATGGCAAAAATAACTATTCATCCATGCATTGTCATAAGCTACAATAATATATTGACACTCTACATCCTTTTACCCCTTAGTCCTTAGACAAGGCCATACCTCCCCTAAAATTACTACCTAAGTATATTATAAAATATGGAGAGATGTATTATCTTTGGAATCAATGTGGCACCCATCACATTGATCATTGCCACATCCTTTAGTAGCATCTTAAAGATCACCTTTTAACTATTTATGTACCTTCTACCATTCCTTCTATAGGTCATTATCATAAGAAGGATCTTCATTCTTCTCCCATGGTTCCACCTCCTATAGTTTTAACCCCTTTTGCGGTCCCTTCTTCACCTCTTGATCCTACACCCATGATTCCTTAATCCGTGGACCTTCCCTCACCTATGAATCTTTATCCACCTATGAGTCCCTCACCCGTGGATCCTTCCCCACTCGTGATCCCTTCATCTCCTATAGAGTCCACTCCCATGCATTCTCCTAAGCATCCCTTGCCTAACATCCCTCCTCAGCATGATTGATCAAGCATTCTTACCTTTTCTATTAAGGACATTAGACTTGAATTATTTTCCCAATTTTCACTGAAGATAGATGAGACATTAGCTACAGTTCACATCTAACTTCATAGAGACTTATAAGATATTCTAGATAATGTGTGTAGGTAAATCTATCAATACTTATGAACACATACATGGTTTTATTACATATTTATTTAGATTCAATGTGTTCTCCTATTTTATCTTTATCTATTTATTATATCATTTGACATTGTGTAAAATTCCTATTTATCTTACATGGTGATGTTAATTTTGCACTTTATATTACTTACTATGACATTTATGTTTTCCTATGGATGTATTCTTTATCATTGCTTTCCCTTTATTCTTGCATTTATTTCTTATGATTCCCTTGTTCTCTTTTTATGAATGTTTGATCTCCTATCTCTATAAACATAGATAATTATCATTGTGACTTGGATAAATAAACCCTGATCCCTTTAGTCATTCCTTCTTTACCAAGTGATCAATTAGCAAATAATTCATCTCATTATACTTTCCTATTACCAGTCCACTTTGGATCTCCTTTATTTTATTCCCTTTCACAAACAAAGCATATACATGGTTAAGACTTGATATAACATGATGGTTCATTGTTAAGCCTAAGTGTCTTAGTCAGTCTTGTCTTTGGTTACTTAGCTTTCTTTAGTCAAAGCCTATAGCTCATACATGTGTATCACTCTATATCTCATGATTGGTCATTCCAAGTTCAGATGGAGGAGGAATATTAAAAAGCCTTAAAAACATTCAAAATCAAAATCATTTAATAAAAGTCAATGATCCAAAAAGGCAAAAACATTCAATTTTTTTAAAAGTCAAATCATACTAAAAGATGTGATTCAAAGTACATTTCCTTCTTTTAGTTGAATCTCAAATCCAAAGTTGGCCTCACAGTAGAGATGAGGTCTATTGGGGTACAATAGCCAGTAGGTTAGAAAAAGAGAATATATTTTTTTATTACTACCTACTTTTTCATGCAAGTACCCCATCTTCACAATAGATCGATGGCTCTATAAGTAGTCTTGAAGAATAGGGAACACATATTGGGAAGGTAAGTTCATTTTAATTTTTTTGTACCAATATACCTTCATGAGTTGATCTTATTAGCATGCTTATTTACCTTCACATCTTTGTGTCTATAGTGAATAGGTTTCTTTTATACATTGATGGCCACTATTCACATAGTGTCTCATGTCTTTAGTATGCTTCATATCTTCTAAGGTCTTCTCATAAGACACTTAAGTTATGATTTTTACATTCCTTTTATCACTCCCTACATTCCTCATATTTCCTCTTGAGAAATGTTACGTTGTTCACTAATCACTCTCTTAGGGATTCCATTTGTAAGTTGCATTCTAAAACCATGGATAGGACTTGGACTTCCTAAAAAATTACCATAATTTCACATTCATATAACCAACAACCCTTTTTACTAGTTTTTTACATTTATTCCACCTCATTGGTGTTCCATTTGTGAGTTGCAGTGTAAGACCATGGATAGGACCTGACTTTCCTCACAAAACTTTTTCAATAATCCAAGTCAGATAAAATTACATGTGTCAAATATGAGATAAGATTTTATTGATTATGAAGTTACACATAATTGACATGCTTTCTAGCTTGATTTAGTATGTTTTATGCTTACTTCGTTACTCTTTCACCTTTTATCTTCTTATTTTCTGATTGAATGTAAGAATCCAACCATTTCTTGAATTTTTTATACTTCTCAGCTTGAATTAATCTGATTAATTTAAGACCAATTTTTGCCAATTTTGATTTTCTTTTATACTTCCCCATGGGATTTAGTATGATTGATTAACTTAATTGCTTTTTTTTATGCCACTGCTCTTTCATATGCTTTTTTATTTTATTTCATACTTTCCAACGTGATTTAGTGTGATTTTACTTATTTTAATTTGGTGCCAAAATCTCTTTTTCATGGTTTAAAAATAAATTTTTTCCATGTTGTTTACCACCCTTCTTATACTTAGTCATTTTCTCTTGTTATTACACATTTTCCAACATGAAATAGTGTGTAGTACATTTTTGATTACTTATACTTACCCAAATATTTTTTTAACATGTTTCTTTTTAACCATGCATATGTCCTACATAATGCTAGAAAAGAAATCACAACTCATATATTTTCTATAGCATATACAATAAAAATCTAAATACATGTGCTATAAAGAAATATATCCAAGCATACACAACCACAACCATAATACAAACACATAAGATCAACATACAAATTCCAAAATAACACACACACACACACACACACACACACACACACACACACACACACACACACACACACACACACACACACACACACACATAATGTGTTTTTGTATAAATTACAACCAAATACATCACCCCAGCTCTACAACTAGGATATATCCTATGTATCTTGTGGCCTAGCCATACTACCCATAGATGCCTCAAACTATCCACTTTGAATAGTACATTGTAAAGTGGTTGTCCGTAATCTCAGACCTATCACCTGTCCCTATAGATTGTCTACCTGGGCCTATACCTGTACTAGCTAAGCATGTACCTATGCCAACTCGGTCATGGTAGCCATATGCCTAGCTCTCTCCTAAGCCAAGGCTTTCCATACCTATGATTCTCCCACTCCCACCCCTATTGGTGGCTATGGTTCTTCCCTACATGCCTGTACTTTCTTTGAAGCCTATCTTACTAGTTTAAACTATCTCCCTAGGGCATACACTATTATAGGATCCTTTAATGTCATCAGGTCATATGGCATCAACGCCTCGTCAAAGATCTTATGGAGTGATCCCATCACTTGGGATCCTCATCTGATCTCCTCCTCTGTAAGATTTACAAAATTTAAATGAGATAGATATTAGATCATAAATATATCTAAAAATCTATCTATATATTCTATCTCAACTAACTTAAGCAAATTTTAAACAATCTATTATTATCTTTTTGAGTGTCACCTACTATCGTACCATCTCCTCATCTTCATGATCATCAAGCACTATCTCTCCATCAACTCATCCTCAAAGTACCTCATTTGTAGGTCATCACCCCAATATAAATCCTAGGTTCACTACTCATTCCCATTTTAGGCTACACTTGAGTGGTACCTCTATCACCCAATTCTATTTTGGCCCATATGATGGGTCATCTAGGATGAACACCATCTCTTCTCTCTCCTACTACCAATGCCTCCATCATTGGTGTGACTGAGGTGGTCACCACTCCTCCTATTATGGTGTTGGTTGTGGTACTTCTAGCATTCCTGTATCCACATCCATCTCCTCTTTATTTTCTTCCTATCATGCTCGACTAGTCCATGGTCTCTCACATCGTGGTCTAATTATTGGCCTAGTAACTAATGGCCCCAATCTCCTCTCCCCCTTGACTCTCTCACATGCCTATCCAAAAATGTGGGCACCAATATTAGAGCCATGGGGTGAGGAAGTCCCATCTATCTTGATATGCACACCACTAGATGCAGCTCTATCCACTAGCTATAGTGCCTTATAATTTATGTCTATGTCAATGCTAGTGCCACTATCTCTTAGCTCAACCATACCATATCAATGTGCCCATACAACTACCATATGATGTCTCCCCACCACACTATCTATAACATTGACATCCAACTTGTGACACATCACCCATGCTATCACAAGTCTTATCACCACATTTCAGATATCTAAAATTTGAGATGTATAAATGTCAAATAGGCTAACTCTCATCCTAGGGTATATCTTATATGATCCTATCACCCATATGGCTAAGGATCTCCTCTCCTATCCATCTGATACTCTCATAATCATGGGCATACCTCGTACGGGTAGTCTAAGGATCACATGGATGTCCTCTAGGGTGATACCCACTTATATGGTATCCCCATCCACCTCCCATCTGAATGTGTTAGTCAATCATTCCCAAGCTCCTAGGAACATGACTATAAGATCAAAACTTAGTGGGGTTTGACACATATTTGCAATCCCTCCTAGACTTAATGCAAATAATCTCGAATGGTTCCTAACTATCAATCTATCCAAAAGGTTTGGGAGCCATGCTACATCCACCAAGCACTAAAATCTTGGATGCCCCTACAACCATAAAATAAGAAAAGATGTATTAGATCCTCCATGTCATTTATAATAAATATACTTTCTTTTCAAATTTTATACAAAAACAAGCCTAATTTGCCTTAATCTATCCATTTTTAATTAATCTAACCTATTTTTAGCCTATTCAACCATTTTAGTACTCAATTGGCCATTTTGGGCCTTTCTAGCACTCTTTCTACCTCTTTCACACATTTTGATACTATCTTGGTCACGTAGTCAAACACTAGGTTGACCAATATTTCTTCATTTTGACTGGGTTAACTTAACAAACTAATTTGACCCTTTACTTTTTCCCCTTAGTACTAAGTTGGCAGAGTGAATTTTTCTACTAAGTCGGTAGTCATGTACTAGGTTGGTAACATGGACAATAAACTAAGTCAACACATACTTACTAAGTCAATAGTGTATATTTAACAAATTTTTAGCCTACTAGGTCAACTGGATTAACTAGTTATTTTTGCCTGTCGACCCCTTTCATTCTAGTAATAAATACCTTTCGATAGTTATTATTCCAATCCCTTTAAAATCCCCTCTTGGATTCACCCACCCTTATTAACTTTTTTGGGTTCATTTGGGTTCCTAGAATTGCTTTAAATTACAAATTTCTATAAAACACTTAATTTCAATAAAATATTCAAAAATAAGTTTGAAATTTTTAGTTGCCTACTTATACTACACCCGTTATGGTTGTTGGACGTCCCTCTCATCTTGGTTATCATCTCCTTGCCATCCTAGCTCTCTTGCCTTTCGTTTGGTCTCTTAGATCTCTTTTTCTCTCAACACAAGTCAAATAATAACAAATGACTTCTCTTTCACCCTATTTAAACTTACTTTTCACAATTCTTTACCTTTCAAATATTTTTTGTCAGATTCCTTATTTTGTTGATATCTTTATTTTTACTAACCCATTTTTTGAACCATAAAATATTTTAGAATCGTGACATTATAGAAAAAAATTTCGACTACTATATGCCTATATTCCAAAATTTTCAATTTTTGGCTATTTTTTTCACTAATCTCTATAGGTTCACTTAATATTCTTCACATTTGGATGCCTTCACTTCTCTTATAGTCTAATTATTTATCTACAGTACTAAGGTAAGTAAAGATATGTATTTTTCAATTCTATCCTTTTATTTATCTTATTTTCTCTTTATTGCACATTACTTAGCATCAACATTATGTGTTATCATGTTTTATTCTTGAAGCACTATCTCGTGTTCTACTCACATGAAATGTGATGAGCTTTGAATGGGGCATATGTATATACATAATATTTTCAATCTTTTATCACTTACTAACACTTTTTATCTTGCAGGTACCTATCGATTCTCAATCTCTCTAAGTGCATGCCTTAAGGGGTGCATCAAAAAAGGGGTGGGTATATCATTGGTGCTTCATAAAATTATTATCCCTTTTTCCACTTGTTATCTACACACTTAATTCTTGAAAACCTTATCCTTAAGCTTGTTCTTCTCGATTTCACACTCCTCTAGCCATTTTCTACCTTTTGTTCCCCTTTTCCTAGTCTTAACCCCATTTCAACAATCTTTTGTACTAGGTTGATTGGGTTGACCCTGTACAATTTTGGGTAAAATTCATTTAGGGTTTAGGTTGGCTCTTGGCCGATCTAGCTTGTGACCTAGTGATTTATTGTCCATTATTATTCTAGGTCAGCTAGGTTGACCCTGTCGATTGAAACATTTGAAAGGGCTTAGGGTTAAATCCACCTATATATACAAGATCATTTCACCATTATTTAGAGAAGAGAAGAAGAAGTAAGATATATTACACATCTACTTATTCACCATTCTATTTTAGGATCAAGCTTAAGGTTTCATACTTTCTTTAGAGATATGGATCTTATCTTGTGGAGAAGTCTTTTAGATGCATTGATAGGTTATATAGCCTAGAGCTGATTTATCCTTTTCATCTTTACATACCATAACCACCTCTTGTGAAGTACCTTGTCCAATGGAGAGATTGAGGATCGACGGGTTCATCTTTAAAATTAAGTGTTCCTAACTTTATTCCTCCTTTGTAAGAGTAGATAGATATGCATTTGTACTTCTCTTCCATGTATTAGGATTTTGTATACATTAGCATGAGTATATGTCTTCTATGCATGTTTACTCTTGTTATTTATTACCTCCCACTTTGTGCCACAAGCTTTGGTGAGTACTAGATTATAATTTTACTTTACTTATTATTAGTTTAATGAGATATTAAAATATAGGAAATAATTAGGGTTATTGCATGATTGTGCTTGATGAAAGGCTTTGGAACCTTCCCTAGCATGGTTTATTGTGGTAAGAGATCCCCTAATTAAGTCTAGAGGATCCTATATTGGTCATATTCTTGATTATATAATGTGTCTCCAATTAAAAGTGTATGGTATGATCTATCTTCTCTAAGTTAGGATTGATTTATAGACATGATGCATTTTTGATTGCATACAATAACCACTTTGCTCTTATAATTAAGAAAATAATGTTTAGAATCTATTGTTGACTTGTATGGGCAAGTCATTATTAGATGCTTAGAAAATTATGACCTTGAGAAGATCAAGGGCTTGGCTTAAATCTGGAGGGAATAATAAGGTGAGATTATCAATTTACTTAGGTAAATAATCAAATCTTTAGATCTCCACTTGTGAAAGAACATCTTGAGTTGAATCAAATCTTTATCTTGTTATAAGCATTTAGCATTTTTAAGTAGAACAAAGCAGTATTTTGTTTTATAACTTCAAAAATCTAGAAGCTAATAAGTATTTGAATCATTTTTTTATATTCACCTTGAGCCTTGGCTAAGTTGACCCTTTTCCAAAACTATGTTGCATCAAAACAAGCATCACTAGTCAACCATTAACTTATTATAACAAGTCAAATGAAATAATAGTGATAGAAGCTTGTTTTTAGAAATAAAGAAAGAATGATTTGATGACCATTGATGGTTTGCATGGGTGATCCATATTATGATGATGAGGTATGATATATTTTAGAGGTCCAAGGGTGTGAATCAATCTTGGATGGTCCATTGGGGTGAATATGAATGACTTGTTTTAGCAAGTTAGAAAGCTTGGGGATCTCTTTTTATAAATAAGTATCATAAGCTATCTAATCCATGAGACATGAACAATTATTAGTAACCTTATCAGATGCATGGATATTTAATAACATGATTTATTATAACACACCCTTTCTTAGTAAAATGTGATACACAAGATCCCTAGAGTTGAGTATATTGTATCAAATGATGGTTTTGATTAACCATCATAAGATTCAAAAAAGGTTGGAGCTTGTTAAGTCCAACATTCTCATTGCCTAGTTTAGGCAAAATTTCAGTAATACCTAAGCAATTTTTTGGTTAGGATTGCCTTCTGTTTTCATTATAAATCTTTTGATGGCATGTTTGTTGTCATGATTATAGTAAGGATGAAGTTTCCATGGTTGATTTTTTCAACCTAGTTCAATCGAAACACCATTGTGATGTTCACTGATTTTGCTTAAAGAATGATAAAAAGTGTGCTAAATGCAGCACTAAAATGATATTTGGTTATTGAAAATTGAATATTATGGTCTGTTGTATAGTTGAATTTGGCTTAAAGCTTAAATATAGAAATTTTGAGTTGATATGACACTCTTGTGATGATTGGTATTAATTTGAGTAAAATATCTTAGCAAGACTATGTTGTTCATTGATTGAGCAAGGTTGTTTCCAAGGCAAACTCACCCTTAGATGGCATAAATGTAATCTCTTGTGACGTAACATTTAGCTATTATATGTATGTAGATGTTTACACTTGTTAGCTACATATGCTAGTTTGGTTGACTGGTTTGTAGCCATGATATAATCTAAAGTTGAAGTGAGTGCTTATGAAACACTACTTGGTTCTATGAGTTGGAGTTTTATATAGAATTAGCAAATATATACTTTCTCAAATATATGCATGTGTTGGAATGTAAGTGCAAACATGCTATGGATAAGGTATTAATTTTTGTATATATTAGGAAGGTATATTATGGAATGAATATTTTTAATTTATTTAAAATAATGATTGAAATGTATGCTGATTTTATACTCAAAAAGACCAACTTGAAGACCTGATCAGGCAGTTCTAAAAATCCTAGGTACCCACCTAACTCTTTGAAATAATGATTATTAGATGGTGGGATTGGTATCCCTAGACCATCGTGAACTCACAAGAAATGAAGAACATGTTGAAAACCTTGGGGTTATATGTGAATGACTAGAATGGCTTCTATGATATTTAATGTGGTTGGTGTGGGATGTTGTACTAACCCATGAATGATTAATGATTAAAAGGTAAATAACCATAATGGTATGGTTTAATTTATTTTGATGACATTATGTGATGAATGTTGATGTGATTAAGCACAAGGTATAATATGTATTGTGGAAGAATACCACTTCAGATCTAAGATTTTTTTAAAACTCTAATTATTGCAACTATTGTCCTAAAGCTGTAGGGTTGTGTGTGGTAACACCTCCATACAATATGAGAAAACTAATAGCACCAAAATTGTTTTATGCTCAAACTTCTAATTCTGAATTAAATAATTAAATTAAAATTTTATGAATGTTTTTATCCTTGCTAGATTCAATGGCTGTAATCCATGATTGGAAGTGTTGATAACACTCTAGTTGTGAAACATGTTGAGTTAAAGTTTAATCATTACAGCTCGGAACACTTGTGTTTCCAAAAAGCTTTTAAATTAACTACCCACATATATAGATGGAAATAGTTAATTTCAGAAGTGTTATGTTAAAAACAACAGGTTGACAATAATTTTTGCTAAAGTAAGAGCATGTTTCGATGGTAGACATAGCTTGAATGAAATTTAATAAATTTATGATGGATACTTGTTAGCCTTTTAATTTAGAAAAATATAAACTATGTAACCAATTTTAGAAACTTATGCAATATTATGCTAATAAATGTATATGTTGCACCCTATCGTATTCATTATATTGTCATAAATATGACACATCAATTGAAAAGTCACTATTTTGATTTAAATTAAAGAAATAAGTGTTTGTATTAATAACTAAAATGCTAACAAGGTAAGTTTGAGCATTATCACCATGGATAATTGAAAATGTTGTGAAAGAATGTTACTTGCTAAGTTGAGAAACTTTTAGGTAATATTATTTCTTAACTATTTGATCATTCAGTGAGATGGATCCTCTTTAAGAGGGGGAGGATTCATGACCTGACTTTATGACATGCTGTAGATGTTTTTGTGAGACTTTTTATAGCATGTTTTGCTTAAATTTGGTTGAAATTGGACTATGTGAGGCAGATGTTATTCTAGTTTAGATGCCATGTTGATAAAATGATTAACTAGTATGATTCTAGTTTATTATTATTATAGAATATGATTATATTTGTTTAGTTTAGTCATGCTTATATACTACTTAGTTCATATTTTATTGTTATTTATTATTGGTAATTACACCTAGTTCAGATACTGTTGATGCCCCTTATGTGACTGCAAGAACAAGTCAATGAACAAGGCTCGATGGTGGCCTTTGATAGCTAAGACAATAATGAGGAAAATTATGAGCAATTCAAAATTAACATTGATAGGTAATATTAGGTTATGTTAGATTCAAAGCCATTGGTTATGTCTTACATTGCTATAGTCATCTTCATGATTGTTATATGTTCTTGACTGGTGTTTTCCATCTTCATCTTATTAGATTGTTTTATTCTTTGGTACTTTATGTGTTGGTTACGTCTCATTAATTTTTAGTAATTATTGTGTGGGAGACTTATCCACCCTCATTTATTTGGCCCCTTAGTGGTCTTGGTTGTTTAACCTTAGGACTTTACCTTGGATTTGGGCCATGATTATTATTTATGTGCGTCGCATGTAATTTGAATTAATTTTAAAAACCAAAAATTAAAATCATTTAAATTGAAGTATTTAAATTACAAACCCTACCATACCATTTTTATTAAAACCCAAGGTCTTAACCTAGGTTAAAAAAGGATAAAAGTGTAGTTGGGACTTAGAGTAAGGATTGCTTGTAAATAAGAGGAAAAATAATTAATTATTACTCCCAAGGAGAAGTGTGGCACATTTTTTGGAAAAGGCATGGTAAAATGGAAAAAAAAGTGGAGGGAACATACATGTGAAGGAGAACATATTTTGTTTATGCATGTGCAAGTGGGATAAAAATAATGGCACATTTTGGCCAAGGAGTAGTTTTTGGGACTTAGTAGTTTTTGATCATGGAAGGAGGAGGATGTAATTTTTTATCTACGAGGAATTTTGGCAAGGAAGGGAATCCATGGATAGAATGGCATATTATTTTTCCCTCTTGAAGAAACTCTTAGATATAAAACCACACAATTAGCATTATTTTTCTTTGCTTTAGCTTGGTATGAATAAAGAGGAAGGAGGATGCTTGGAGAAAGAAAAATATAGCTATGGTAGGCCATATAAAATCTCTATCAGGGAAGGAGTAATTTAAAAAACCTTATGTGTTTACTTGGGCTGATTTATTCCATTTATATAATTAATTTTATGTATTAAACTATGGTTGAAAAATAAACCTTGTATGGTTGTTTTATCACTCTAAAAACCATGACAGAACTATAGTTTTGAATGGAATGATCTTATTATTATATGGGTTGAGTTTAAGTACATTAAAGTGATGGATTTAGTAGTTGCATGGTTGTGTTGAAAATACTTTTAAATTTTGGGTTTAAACCTTGAATACCATGGTTAGAAATACACATTCCATGGCTGATTTTATCATAATAAAACCTCATTTATACCTTAGATAGTTGTTCATACCTTTAGTGTTGGATTAAATATTGTATAGATTCCCTCTCATACCAAAACCATAGTTTAAATTATACACTTGATGGTTTCATTTGTTCCTTCAACATACTTGTGAAGGTTACATGCCAACTGTTTGACAAAATGTCTACATACAAAATTATAGATGGAAATATATATTTATGTGACTAATTTTCAAACTTTGTGAAGTTTACATGCCAATTGTTTGAAAAAATATCCACATACAAAACTATGGATGGAAGTATATATTTGTATAACTAATTTTTAAACCTTGTGAAGGTTACATGCCAACTGTTTGACAAAATGTCTACTTACAAAATTATGGGTGGAAATATATTTGTATGATTAATTTCTAAACCTTGTGAAGGTTACATTCCAACTGTTTGACAAAATATCCACATACAAAACTATGGTTAAAAATATATGTGTGTACGACTAATTTATAAACCTTATGAAGGTTACATGCCAAATGTTTTTAAAAATGTCCACATACAAATTTATGACTAGAAATATATTTGTATGACTAATTTCCAAATTGTGAAGGTTACATGGCAATTGTTTGATAAAATGTTTGCATGCATTACCATGGACAAAAATATATCTTTGAAGGATTGTGGTTATTAAATTGTAATGGATGATTTTTCATATTAATATCATGGCTTAAAACATACATTATATGGCTGATTTCATTACATACATTACAAGAGATGAGTATACTTTTGTATGATTTGTGCATACATTTGTGAATGTAAAAATGGTGGCATAGTATGATTGTTCATAGTTTTTAGAGGTTGATTTTATATGTTGGTATGATTACATATATTTGAAATTTGGTTTTAATAATTTGGTTTATTTATTCATGGATCGATTAATCTATTGGAGTGGTTGTAGTTCTTTTATTTAGAATTTCATACAACTGAACTCAATGACTTGAGTGAGTACCCAATATTGCAAGTTGGTCTTCATGGGTTTAAATTGGTATAAATCATTCCATGAATATCCAAAGGAATGCAATGGGATCAACGAGATTTATTATGTTGATATTGAATAGATATTCTTGTTTATTGTGAAGGGTTAAATACTTGAGTTGTTGCCTAGTGTTGACATTGTGGGTTGATAGTTTTTTATTTGGCTCAGAATCATTTCCATGAGGTTAGAATTATTAACCTATGGGATACCTTGAACTTGTATGATTATTTTTTGAATCATGCTTTATTGATTGGTATATAACTATTTGTGAATAAGATTAATTGCATCTTTTGGAAGTTATTTTAGTTTTTGGTTAAACTTTGTTGTGTGTTGTCAGTTTTAATTTGGTTTTGTTTGATTACGATTACAATTTGGACCATGGATTAGAATAATTTATTGCATGCTCATACTCCTTGATAAAACTCAGATGCTTGACTCAACCATAAAACTGATGGATGGGGTGGTTAGGACCACCGTATGGATGGGTTCATAGGACTAGGCATGCAAATTTATTCTTGTTACAAATTTATCTTTCTCATTTCCTAGATCCTCAAGTAGTGGATGCTTCATGTTGAAGTTTTCTTACAATGGTATTATGTTTTTTTTCATCCTTATTATAATGTATTTAATATTATTTCTATATATGGTGGAAAATAGTTACCTTATTTGAATATATTGTAAGGAGTTATTTATACCATTTTCTTCCTTATTGACATTTATTATAGTAGTTGTTGCTCATTATTTCAAATCAAATTGTAAGAGTGCATTTCCTTTCTTAATAAATGAATGTAGATTTAGTAATTATGCAATTCAAGGAGCACTTCATTTATCTTAATGAAAGTTATAAGAACTATTTAAATTTGCACCATATTTATGTAGATATGGGAAACATATTGATAATTCAATATTACAGATGTATATTTTTTAAATGACTGGTTATTAATGGCCACATTAATGTCATTTATTATTTAATATTATCTTGTTATGATTATGAGAAGCATGGATAGTTAAAAGCTTCAGCTAGTATATGTTTGAAAGGTCAAAGTATTATGATTGTTGGAAAGTTAATTATTGAAACTATTCATTTTCTATTTGATTAGTCATTAATGGGATAACTAATTGTTGTTGTCAATTAATATCCTCTCTTTATGAATATACACGTTAATGCTTCTTAGAATATGAGCATGGAAGTTAGAATTTGTGGAAAGCTTATTATTATTGATTCTTGGATTCATCAACTAAACATAACTGGCTACTAATTTAAAAGGGTGGAGGCCACTCATTTATTACCAAAGTGATGTAAACATTACAAGTGAGGTCTCGACATATTTATATGTTTGGATAAATGTGCAGTTGTCACTAGAAGTAAAAGCATACATTAAATATTCATTACATCATGCTTTTTATGATAAATTAAAGGGGATAGCACTTCTGTAATTTAATTATATTAAGTTCATTGTTGCATTAATTACTCTTAAACTTATTGAGGCATGTTGGTAACCATTAAACCATGTTCAAATCATTATGTGAAATGGTAGTTGGCCAAGAATTAATCATAGGTTTATAGATGACCATGTTCATAAGATTGGTTAAGTGGTTAATTATTTTCAATCATTTATTACATAAGGTCATTTTCATATTTGTTTATTTAATCATTAGTCATTATTTTGTGAATATAATTGGAAGGATAATATGGTGCAAAGACCTTAAAGTCTGAGGATTATTATAAAACCCTAACAGGTAGCACTATTTAATTATCTACAAAATACTTAATGTTTATTTCTATTTAGAATCATATTTGTCATGTTGTCAATAAAACCAAATATGATATGTGACTATAATATCATATGATACAAAAAACACTCATGTGAGTTTCTCAATGTTAATGACGCTCAAATATTATATTATTATATAACAAATGAAAGTTATGGTGTTAATATTTGGATTCCATGCATAAAGTTATTGGCAAATTAGTTGGTTAAATTTTATTTTCATTACTATCTATTATTGGGAGATGCAATAATGTGAAAGGACCCCTAAGTTAGATATTTGAGTATATAATCCTGACAGGTAGCACCATTTTTATTATTGTAATATCTCTAACTTATGTTTTAATTTAGAATAGATTCTTATGTTGGCATTGAATCCATGAATACAAGATTATCATGAATGATGTATGATGATTGTAATAAGATACTTATCTTATCTTGTATTACCATAAATATAAGGGATGTTGTTGTGTGAATAAGTGAGCTCACACTCCTATGTGGATAATGTACTATCATCCTTTCCTTGATAGGCAATTAAGTCTATTGGTAACACAATGGATAGTTATTATTACCTTTATAATAACATGAATTGTAAATTCATAAATGATGTTTTTAAATAGTGTTGGTATGGATGAATAAACCAATAATATCATGGGAATGTGGAAATAATCTATTTGTGATAGGATAACAAGCTGCTAACAATAGATGGTTCATAGTCGTGATCTTGGTAAATGTTTACATGGTTTAATAATGTATTATTGTTGGAATGGCTTATGAATTAATCATTATTGTTGGAATTTTTATTTGATTAATTGATGCATTAAAGTATGAATCCAAAGTGCTCTTCATAGGATTGATTGAATACACTTCTAACCAAAGGTTGTAATTGTACTCCTAGGTGCTTGTCTAGTGTTCTTGATTAAGAACTAGCAAGTTGTCCTTGATTAACCTTGCCATAGGCTTATTATGTCAGTCTTGGCACTTGAGTAAGGCTTAAGTTTTTTAAATGGTCTTATTAGGAAGACCAAAAAGAGGAATATTTATATTGGATTTATGAGTGTATGTGGAGTACATTGATATACCCCAATATTCATATCTAATCTGAATAATCAACTTCCTAATGGAATCCTTTAAGATTCATTAACCTTAGTTAAGTACATGGGTTCACCTAACATAGTTACAGTATTCATCAAGCTATTGAGAGATTGTTTCTCTTGATTACCATGGGAATTTTACTATAGACACAAGTGGATATCTATATTTAAAAGAAAAAAATTGGGGTTGTTTCATATCTAAAAGGGTCATCATATACTAGGTGTGTATAATAATAGCCTTCATGCATGAATTTCATACATATATGTAATGTTTATGGTACTACTTCCATATCATGTATTCAAGGTCACCCCAAAATAAAATTGCAATGTAAATGATTAAGCATAATGTGGAAAGTAGTAGGTACTATCTTGGAACCGAGTTTTAGATTCAATGATAGGGTCAAAATTATTTGACTTGGAGTGTTGTTGTGATCACACGATTAGGAGGGAGTTGGTTTATTATTAGTATGAAATCAAAATGAAATGCATAGAAACTAAAATACAAGTGCATGTCTTTGGATTCATCAAAATTAAGAAAGATCATAAACAAGCATAATATAAGACAAATAACATAATCTTACCTTCTTTGGATGTCTCTCTCTTGCTATAATCCAAGTATTGTCCCAGATATAAAGCTTGAGGTCTTTAAAAAGGTCATAGAGATATTGTGACCCTTTGCTCTAAGCATGATTTGATGAGAAATTGAAGAACTTGCTAAAATTTTTCTTGTATCTTTACCAAAGTAAGTCTAGCAAAAAAAACTTGAAGAAGTGAGTGACCCCTTCTATTTATAGATTTGTCTAATCAATGTGTATCATTAGATCAAAATAATGATTAATAGATGAAAAAAATCCTCCATTCTCATAAATGAAAGATATGGAGTGTGGAAGAGGGAGAGATGGAATGTGTAAGATGGGTGTAAGATCTTGTAGTAACTTGCTTGCACACTTATCTCATTGCATTGAATTTGCATTGGAAAGAAAATGATGAAGCCATGATGCATGATGTCATGATCTTGAGATAGAAAATAGGATTAAGTGATTTATAGAAAATATTAATTATGTATTTCATAATTTTCCATTAGAAAAATATTAGCTAATTAATTAATATTAATTAATCAATGCAATGTGATGCAAATTTTTGGGAAAGGATGTGATAATGGAATAAGCAATTCATTGACTAGGGGTGAATAGTGGATGGAAGATTGTTTAGAAAAAAACTAGGATTTAGGATGATGTTACTATGGATGGTTAAATTTGACACAAAGTGTTTGATTTTAGGTGTATACATTTTGCCCTTCTTTGATAAGGTGTTATGAGACATGATTAGTGGAGTAATGATTTTCAAAGAATAAGAAGTTGAAAAAAGGTGGGAGGATGAAAACTAGATGATGATGAAAGAAATATTGTGATGGATGATTCCCACTCAAGAGGACATGCAAGGATGAAGGAAGTGGATGGGATTTTAAAAAATAAGGTGATGCAGGATATTATGAAAATTGATGAAATTAACTCGTAAATAAAATTAAACCACAGAGCTAGTGCTTGCATGCTTTGATTACTGAGAATGATATAATAATTTACCAAAGTAGGGTAGACTCGAGAAGGATGCATCCTAATATAATGATCTACAAATTTTCATTTACCCCAAGCAGGGTGAAAGTTATGCATCTTGGACTGGATAATTTTTTCCAAGCAGGGTTGATTGACTAATTGATTTCCCCTTGACAAGGTAGATTTGATCACTGATTAAACTAAATTAATTAAGGAATTGATTGATTAACAAGCATAGATCAATGATTTAACCTATTATGTGGATTGAGGATGACACGATCATGGTGATAGATGACAATAATTTGATAGGTGGATGCAACCATATGTGTGGGTGGTATAACAAATTTTTAAATAATGAAGAAGTCATAATAATCCAAGCACATAAAGACGCCCAACATGATGAAAGTAATAATTGAATAATGATGTGATTATATTTGGAAATAATGGGATAAATAGGGGATGTGATGCATTGATTTACACACACATAGATCATGATAATGACTGCTAGTTATAGTAATTGGATGTTGATACGAATGGAAGAAAATGATGGTGATGAAGGCAACAGTGGTTGAGTTACCCTCAAAAACTTGATGTGACTGAGCATTGATTACATAGTCTAAATATACCTCAAGCCAATGTAGTTTCCTAAAAATGGATAAAATATGATGAGTAAAATATGAAGAATAAGAATAGATGATCTCACCCGATGTCGATAAATGTCAAAAAAAGATGAGATGATGTGATGTGGTCAAATGTGACTGAGATGACCTGATTTGAAAATAGATGATTTTTCAAGCAGATAAATTTCTAATTAACACAAAATTTTATATAAGCCTTGAGCACTTGATTTTTCATATTTCACATGATAATATGCCCCATGATATAAAAAATCATGTTTACTTGGTTGCAATATACATAAATACTGACCCCTTATCCAATACACAAATGAACCATGATATGGAGAAATCAAGAGGACATTTTTATCTTATGTCAATGGATGGAGTCAAGCACAACTACAAGATAGGAGACACCATGAAATGGAAAAACCATGATGATAATGTAAAGATGCGTAAAAACTGAGTCAAGGCACAACAAGAAAATTAAATAAACAAGCAAGCAAGCAAACACACAAAAACTCATAAAAGGGATGTAAAACCTATTGTCGTTAATAAAGTTAATATCCATGTGTGAAGGCTCAATAATACTAATAGATAGATGGTTCCCCCAAGCAAAGATACATGCAAGGGTAGGAATTGGGAAAAATATCCTAAAATAAGATGCACACTTTGATTTACCCCAAACAAGGTAAAAGTTACGAGCCATAATTGATGATTTACACCAAACAAGGCAAAGTAGTGAAAGACACATCCCAATGGTGATTTAAATGATTTAATTATGGATTTTAATCATATTTTAGAACAAGAAATTTTTTATTTTATTTTGTGGCTTTATATCTCTCTTGGAGAGTTTTGGTCTTTTCTCATTTTTAGGGATTTTGTGATTTTCTAATGTTTTTGAATTGTTTGGATAAGCATATACAAGGGCTACTAATAAAGGGAAAACATGTTCTAGTATTAGGATGGGATATGGTAATGAATGCAATTGATTTAGGATAATGTTGGATGATAATGGATAATGATGGGGGATGATGAATAAGAATGGATGAGGATATTAAAGGACTATGTCATGCAGGAACCAAGTGTCCCTTCATCTAAGTACCACTTGGATGATATGCTAAGATAGTTCCCAAAATAGGGCTCAAAACTACTTCCACTTCCTTATCAAGGTCACGATGGGAAGAGAGAATGAGTATGATAGGGTGGGTAAAAGGATGGAAAAGGATATAGATTCAGATGAGGACTTGAATGACCCAAAATGGCTTGAATGGAATGGATAACAATGCAAATGGGTATATGATTGCCCCCAAATGTCAAGGTACTTGTAAATAATAGATTATTTACACATGATGCTAGAAACCTGGTTTTCATCAAGGTACTTGCCCAAGGTGCCACAAGCATATTTTTCACCATTTGGAAATATTATTTCTCTTTCTCTTTCTCTTTTGATTTTTATTTTTTGGCATCTCAACTCAATGGAGGATTATGAGATGCATAATGTTAACTTTTTGTGATATCTAGCCCAACCCACATTAGAGAGATTCTCTATTAGGATCCTATTGTTGATATGGACTGTATTTATGATATTGTGATCTTTGTTCATTTTTTATTCTACTTCCTTTTAACCTCTTAAGAAGGTGTCTTTATAGTTGTAATGAAAGAGAGTGCTGTCAGGGAGGGTAAATTAGGATAGGCATTAGATAAAATATCTGATTTGATGATGGGATATAGGATTTGGATAAAGAATGTGATTGTGAAGAGATGTATAATTGTTGGATGACCAAGGGAAAGTGGGATTAATAATCACACACATCATTATTGACTATGTATGTTCTGATTGTAATATGACTTTAGATTTTGGGGGCTCAAATACCTCTAAAATTATCTCAATAGGGACACAATATTTTTTTGCACCTTAGTCTTGAGAGTTGTTGTAACCTAAATGATCTTTAGATTATCAGTTATTCTGATATTTACTTCAGTGATGTCTTTATAAATAAATGAAGAGTTGATTTGTTTATCTATTGGTGCTTCTAAGAGTTTGTTCACCAACAAAGTCTTCTTTATTATTGTGATTTTGATTTTGATTGTCCCTTAGTGCCTCAAATAAGGTTTCACTAAGGGATGTTGACTTTTAAATTTGATTGTCCCCTAGCACCTCAAACAAGGTTTCACAAGGGAAATTTTCATTTGGATTTCTATGATTTAGATTTAGATTGTCCCTTAGCACCTCAAATAAGGTTTCATTAGGGAAATTTTCTTCTAGATTTCTAAGATTTTTAATTTGATTGTCCATTAACACCTCAAACAAGTTTTCACTAATGAAAATTTCTTATGGATTTCCAAGATTTTGATTTTGATTGTAAACTAGCACCTCAAAAAATGTTTCACTAAGGAACTTTATTTTTTTAATTTGAATACTACTTTGGATACCCCTAAATTCTATAGCTGATATGTCACCATAGAAAAATATGTGTATTTATGTCGATCCCAATCGATAAGTGTAGGAAATTAAATTTTAGGATAAGGAATATGATGGTTGATGTGAAAAGGATGGGTAATTTCAATGAAATGATTAAATGATACACAATCTTCATAGACGCTGCTAGGATAAATATATTAGATGTCAAAGGAAACTTCCTCAAAAATCATGGAAGGATCACATATGTATTCAAATGGATCTATCAAAAGTGTGTAGTTGATGTCATAATATTATGATTCTGATTGGGATATTGATACCAATGCTTATGTTAATGTTTGATGCTAATTAGACTAATGTTAATAATGATTTTAATTATGACTGTGTTGTTAATTTTGATGGTGATTCTGATTGTGATATTGACGTGGAATCTAATTTGTATGTGGCCATAAGAAGGGCCTATTGGATTGTGTTTGATGCAAGTAACTTTTTCAAATTTTTCTTGGAAGTGAAGGCTTTGGGATGAATGGATTGCCTAAAATAGGGGATTTTTTGTAATGGATTAAAGATTGACTACTGGTCAATGATGGGTTATTATAAAATGATCTCATTTAAGGAAGGTTTGGAAAATTTGGATAGACTATAAGGAGACTCATTGAAATGAGGATCATTAAATATGGGAGGATGGTTGAAGGGTGATTCATGAAAAATTGACTCATCAAGGATGGGTGATTCAATAAAAACATAGAAGATGGGTTGATTTTCTTGATCTTTACCTAGAAGTGGATGAGAATTATCATGATCTTTATTTACCTAGAAGTAGATGAGTATGATCATGATCTTGAAATAAATATTTACATATGCATGTTTGGTGATCCTCAGACATGGACAAATTTGATTCTATTTCAATGTCTTTATCATCAATCAAACTTTGGATATATATCCTAAATCTATCACATCAATTAAGAGAACAACTTTGAATTTTGTGATACTCACAATATTCATCTTCTTTTTACCACTCATGTTTGGGTTCATTTTCATTAAATACTTCGTGCGTGAATATACAATCATGTTTTATGCCAATAGTTGGGAAAATATTTCTTTCAAGGGTTCATTAAGAAATTTAAGGCCCAAATTGGATGTGGATGGACTTAATTATAGATGTGATTATTGTGGCTCAAGGGATAGATGGGTATTAGATGAGGATGCCAAAAAAGTTTCCCCTTTACTAGTGTGATGGGGAATGTGATGATCAAGGCTAGTGGATGGGATGTTTGATTGATATTGATGTGAAAAGGTTTAACTTTTCCTACTTAGGATGGGGCTTAAGTTTTTAGGCTCAAAGTCTGAAAGTAGTTGGGCACCTATTTCAAAGTGTTTTAAAAATACACCATAGCTATTTTGAAACATGTAACTTCAAATTGGGCTCTATCTTGATCTACTTTAGATTCCATGGGACTGGATGAATTTTTAAGTAAGACAGGTTGGTGTTTGATTTAATTTTATGTGATATGTTGTATTTTTCACTGAGCAGGGTGAATTTTTTATTTGATTACAATGATTTTATTTTATTTTATTAGCCCTCAATAGGGTGGATTCATTTGATTTGATTTACCCCAAATAGGGTAGATTGATTTGATTTGATTTGATTTTTTGGCTTTTATTTTGAATTTATTTGATTTGATTGACCCCAACTAAGGTAGATTGATTTGACTTGATGTTTGTTGAAGCTCAGATTGGATTTTAATTATTTTAATTTGATTTGACTTAGATGGATGTTGTGATTTCATCATTCCTAACAAATAAGTGTGGTAGATTTAATGGAAAGATAAGAATATGATTTCAGTTTGGATGTTCAATTGATTGGAATTAATGTGACTTGGTTAAAATAAACCAAATTTAACTTGATTTTAATGTATGATTTTGGATTGTTTGACTTTGTTTCAATTTGACTTTGTTTGAATTTGAATTTCATTTGATTTGAATTTTTAAATTTTACTTTAATTTGGTTTGAATTTGGAAGGGTTTAATTAATTTGAATGTTTGACTTAAAAAGTTTGACTTGGTTTTAAAGTTGACTTAATTTGAATGTTTGTCTTAGAATGTTTGATTCAAAGGTTTACTTGATTTGAAAGTTTACTTTGACTTGAATTGATTTTATTTTTAATAATTATTTATTTGGAATGGTTGATTCGAAATAATAATGGGCTCAAAATAGACCTAACGTGGACAATTGATTTCAAAGTGGATTTGGGTAAAATAGATCTGATTTCAATTTATTTTCAAATAGACATCATAATAGTATAATGTGGATAGGGTACCATTTCATCATGATGCTAGGATGGGATAAAATGACTCATAAATAGGGTAAAGTAATTCCTTATCACATGAATGTGTAATGACAAAGTTTGGAATTGGGATAATTTGACTTGTTTAACATGTAAGGTATAACATGCAAAATGGGTATATGAAAAAAATAAATAAAACACATATAATTTAAACCTCTATATTAGATGAATATAGGTGTGCAATGCAAATGTATCCCATGTATCTACCTCACAAGAAGCATGAACATGTTAAATTATTTAACCCTCACTTCAAGCGGTATGTTGTGAGATCTTGGTGGAGGTTAGTTTCCATTACACTATATATCATTATAGCTGAAAGGTCTTAATCTAAAATTTTGAAAAGGATTTATAAATGGTCTTAGATTTACCTCACAGTATGTGGCACTCAAAATTATGTCGAAGAATAACAAATAATAATAAAATCATGGGAAAGTTTAGCCCCTTCATGACCACTTCAACTGTGAGATCTCAGTAAAGTGCTACCATAAATTTAAACTTCAAGCATGATGTCTGATAGGTTAGTGTTAGGGATAAACCCTTTTATTTCATGAAACCCTTTATGGGGAATTTTGATGTGCTTTAGCGAAAACTACCCTCAAATTATAGCCCCCATCAGAGTACGAGGTTGGTGCATACATCCCAGTCATCGTTCCTTACAAACTCATGGATGGTGATAAAACCTAACTCGTGAAAATAAGATAAAAAGGGAAGTTTCACTATTTATAATCCTCAAGATCCCACAAGTGTGTAAGAGGAGAGAATATTGTAGTTCTACTTTAGAAAAAAGCAATAGTGACTTATGTGCTTTTGATCACCCAGGGTCCCACAAGTGGGAAAGGGGAGAGCATATGCATAATAAGCCACCCTAAACAAAATAAACATTCAAGAAATAAAAATACAAGTATTTTTTTAGAACACCAAATCCAAATGTTGGTTTGTTTTATGCATACAAATAAATTGTGTTCTAAAATGTGTTTGTTTGTAAAGTAACCAATTCTTTGATAAGTGAAACTATAAAAAACATATTCATGTTTGAAGTGTGGTCTTTGAATAGTAATGGAAAATTAAAATGATATTTATTTTATCCTCAAGAAATCACAACTAAGTGAAACCACCATTTAGTAGAGCAATTCCTCCATTTAAGAGAGTAATCCCACCAATCTGTATACAAAGAAAATAGAACAGAAGACTAGCAATTTTATCAATTTGTAAGATGATCTCATTAATTAGTAGGGAAATATCATCATTTTTAAAAATATATCAGTATAATTAAAATATAATGATATTAATGTTTAGACTATCCATGCCATCGTTTATAAGCTCAAAATCATTGAAATAAAAGAAATATAGAAGATAAATGTTATTAGGGTGTTTCCACTGATATGCAAGTCGATCCCATTGATTCAAAAGTTGATTCCACCATTTTATGTTATGATTATTCCATTTTCGTGAAAAACACAATCTGAATGGAATATGAGAGTGAATATGTTGTTTCACAATGCTTTTTATTGGAGATTTGATTAAGTCTAGCAAAGAAAACTTGTTGAAGAAGTGAGTGACCCCTTCTATTTATATATTTATCTGATTAATGTGAATCATTGGATAAATATGAAGATCAATGGTTGAAAAATAATCCTCCATTCTTATTAATGAGAGAGATGGAGTGTCGAAGAGTGAGAGATGGAGTTTGTAAGAGGGATGTAAGAGCTTTTCATAGCTTTCTTGTACACTTATCTCATTACACTGGCTTTGCCTCTGAAAGAGGATGATGATGCATGATGTCATGATCTTGAGATGGAAAATAGGATTAAATAATTTATAGAAAATATTAATTATGCATTCCATAATTTTCCATTATAAGAAGATTAGCTCATTAATTAAGATTAATTAACTAATGCAATGTGATGTGAATTGTTGCTAAAAGATGTGATAATGGAAGAAGTAATTAATTAATTAGGGGTGAATAGTGGATATATTATTGGTTAGATGAATAAATTAGGATTTAGGATGATGTTAGTGCAGATTTTTAAAATTGACATAAAGTGTTCAATTTTAGGTGTTTACATTTGTCAAATCCTTTTATGATTTGATCTAATTTTTGAATAGTAGTCAGGGTAATCCCTATTTATTATAAGAAGGCAATGTTATATATATTCAATCTAGAACCATTATCTATAAACACATGTTTGACCATTTTAATTTGTAATTGAAATTGAGTGAATAATGATAGATTTTGCTCTCTTGTGTATTGCGTAGTTAGATCTTATTTGTCAAAGGTGATGAATTTTTTGATATATTTAAATTTATTCATCATGGAAAAATATTATAAAGGTTTTGTAGCACTAGTGATATATTTTTATCATAATTCCTCATATAAGATGTGTTTTTAGACTGTCGATCTCTTGAATAAATCTAAGATAGGAATTTTGACATGGGTGTTCTTTAGTTGATTTATGTTGTCATACGCTTTGGTTATATTGGCTTCATTTATAGAGGTGGATGGGGTTATGGAGGAACATGTTGACTACCTTGATTCTATTTCACATGAGTAGGCACTCTACCTCACCTAGCGTTGACATCATAAACCATGGAATCTAAAATAATCTATGGACAAATAATAGAAGTGGGATGGTAGCTAATACAATATTGAGGTCTAGGGGTGGAGGAACAAAAGGATTGATGCATTCCCTTTGGAATCTAATGGTAAAAAAAGGAAATTTGTATTAGATTATGCAACGATATGATTTTATGAAGCCTTGGTATTGGTGATTATTAATTTTAGCCTTATTAATATTCTTAGATTTGATCAATTTGATTCTATGATTGATAAAAATGTAACATGGTAGAGATCAATATGAAAATACTACCTTCATCACTTGTATTAACAAATAAATATAATGTATGTTTGTTATAGCCATGGGTAGTGTGTATTTTTAGGGAATAATTAGAAATCAGATCTAAAAACAAAACCATATGGCTAAAATATAAAACCCTAAAATGATTAAACCCTATGAGAGACTTATGGTTTGACATAGTTTGAGCAATGTATGGGTTCACCAATATGTTTGACCCTAATTTATATTAATATTAATTATTTAATATAATTAAGATATAAATTATTATGTGAATGTAGATGCTAAGATATGGCATTTTAGCATACATCTGAATGTAAATGCTTGAAATAACTTGAAGTGTTTTGACAAGTGACAATGTTAAATACAATAATTACACAAAGTAAGAAGTACTTTGATTTTTTAACTAAGTGCCTAAATGTGACTAACTTCTGACAATGGAAATGAACATAAATAGGCCTATGATTTGTCAAGTTCTAGAATTATGTTTCTATTTGCATAAAATCAGCTCCATTAGGTATGGAACAATATCAAATGTCAATATTGACTTGTAGTGATCAGTAATGACCTAAGCAAAAAAAAATTGTCTATGACTAACAGTCACCCTAACCTATCTATGAATTTATGAATGTATAATGTTGAACCCTGATGATGCATGCAATCCTATAAATCATCCTCCTTTACCTTAAAACATTAGGTGTGCTCTTGAGGGCTAAAAACCTATAAAATTTGAGAAAGTGTAATGGATTGAGCTAGCCCAAATCACCCCCATTGATGATTAATCACTACCTATGTATCTGATTTTACAATTAGGGAAATCAAACCACACGTATTTTTTCTACCTAGGGTGAATGTGTAATTATGATCCTTTGGTATACAAATGCAGCTAATGATTTAGATTTGATACTTGATAATTCTTGTTTTGACTTGGATTTGGTATGTTTTAAACTTGGATTGTAACCACTTCTAATTCTTGGTTGTGCATAGATGTGTACTAGATAAGTTACAAATACCTAATCAAGTGAAGCCTTGATTTTTATATATATGAGTCTAATTTGGAAATTTATCTCACTACACTATCTAAAATGTATAGGTTGACTTATAATAATGTTATATATTTTAAAATTGGTTTTTTTTTGGAGAGGGTCAGTACCGTTAGGCTTAGGTCAATGTCAATTGGAAATACATACCTAGTCTGGTGGCAGTGACCAATGCATAGGAGGACTAAACTAAGCACCTAGACATGCCTATACAAGATGATATGTAGGTTTTAAATAAACAATAAGGTTCTTATAGGTGTGTGATAGTATAACAGAAGGGTTGGGCCCATATAAATCACTTAAGGTGAGATGATAAGTTAGAACCATATTTGTGTGCATAATTCATGTTGCATAAAATGTATGTCAAGTTATCTTATATACAATGTGGAGCTACAAAATTAAATCTAATCTTGGTTATCCTTTGGGGGACTTTGATGAAAACTCTGGCCCATCCCTGATACTTGTGATGGTGGTGGATCCATCATTACCCATTGTGAGGCCAGTTGTGCCACTAAATGCTCTGACTCTATAATGTGTCCGGACTTAGGGGTCATGTTGGTTTGATGGGATATTAAGTAGTCTCTATATGATGGAGTTATCCTCTCTCCTATTACTACTACCTCATATAACTCGTGGTAATAGGCAATCTTATCTTTAGAGTGTAAGACATCATCCTTCACATGTAAAGCATCATCCCTAGCCATAATCACGTTGTCCAAGGCTCTAGTTAATCTACCAATTGTACCAAATTATTAAGCCTCATACCACTCCTTAGTCATCCTCTCTACTTAAGATACCAATTATTCACAATCACCTCAAGCTCTATCCTATTCGCAAGCCATTATCAAAAGCTATGTGTTTCAAGTAGTCAATTGGGTCTATACCCCTGTCAGTTAGGCCACCTATCCCCTCATTATCATAATCTCTACATCCCTAGATATGATAAGCCCCTATAGCCAGGTATTCTTACCCTTTATAGTGGATAAATATACACATAATATAATTATATTACTCTATAGGCCTATAATATTTGATAATCGTGTAGTAATCTCATGTTGTAACCTGTCAATCAAAGCCTAGTCCTCTATGTACCTACCTATGCTAGAGGAACCTGCCTCAACCATATCTATATCCTACCCATCTACTACCTTATCCATCTTTGTATCCCTTAGAGGGTCCTAATGCACTTAGGCATGAATGACCTATAATGGGATGGCCTATGGTATGGCTAACTAAACCATCACCTAAACCTATCCCTATACTGGGGCTTGACCACCATCTCTCCTTTATCTCACTCATCTATGATGTAGGATTAGCTATTGAGGGTACGATCTTATTAATAAAATGGGTCGGGTACTATCCCACCATGTTGCATAGGTGTTATACTCTTCCATATTATGTCACAACCTAGTCTCAGGGCACTGGTAGCCCCCACTCTTTAATGTCCTAGGTCACATGGGAGAAGTAATGTGGACCCTCAGGAATATCCTATTGTAGACTAAACTATCTCTACACTTGATATAGCCTATATCACTCTAACACAAAGTCATGGAGGCCTGTGATATAACAAGTTGTAATTATGAACCCAATGAAAAATATATATTCAATATAATAGAATGATTTCACCAAATATGTAGACTAGATAAAGTTCCTATCGACCATCTCATCTCTGACACATTTATAAAAATATAGGTCCCCAAGGTGGCCTCATAAACTTGGTCATGTGAGATACCACCTAAATGCCACTAGATCCTTAGGTCCCCATTGATGTTTTAGTCTTACTAGAATCTCAATCACTATGTGCTCATATTGGTTTATAGAGTTTGTCACCTGACTATATTCTTACACCCACAAAGGTGATAACTGTATCAATAATTGAACCGGTTATAATGGTGTTTTCTACTGATTCTCTACTTATTTTAAAAGGTTGCAGCTACCTTCTAATGATATGCAATGAATTGAAACTTATGTTGCTTTCAACCAAAAAGCAAGAAAAAGGTATTGCTTTTAACCAAAATGATTTGAAAGGTGGACACACATTTTTGAATCATTAAACATAAAGTTTAAAGACTTTAATAAATTTTTAATTGAGTAAAGTATCTTTTATAGTAACTAACTATCCATCACCATAAAATCTTCATTCAAAGATAAACATCTTATAGTGATGAAAACCAACTAAACAACCATTATTTTCAACAAAGATAACCACTGGAAATATATTTAGTATAAATAGAATAAATCCACACACCATAACACAAAGATTATGCCTACATGAACTTCACCATATATGTCTTCTATATTGATAATAATAGTAAGAAAATTGAAAGTATGAAGTTTTCTCTAATGAGTAAGACAAAGTTTTCCCAAAAGGTCCTTATGCCTATCGTCTAACCCATATTTAAACATTACATAGCAACTGTCTCTTGATAATGGTTTCTTGAAGGCAACCACATAAAAAATTAAAATAAAATAAGTTTTTGAAAATGTTTTAAAAGAGCCAATAAAAATGAAACATCCTAACAACTAGAAATTTATCATGCATTAGTGGTCTCCACTCCAGCTCCTTTATCTTTGATTATATTGGGTTCTGATTGTTCCTGACTCACCTCCAGTGCTTTCATTTTTCTCTTATATTCCTAGTACTTGGTAACCACTATAATAATGTTCTTTTTCCCTAGTGTGGTAGTGATTTGTAATTTGGTCATCCATTTACTAAGTGTTTTGTCCATTTCCATCAAAGATTCAAACATAGTGTCCTTCCTTGTTTTGAGTGAAGTTAAATAATCCCATAATGTGGCAAGATTTTTCAAAGAATCTTCATTTACTATTTTTGGATTGGTTATCTCTTTATGAAAGACTTCTTTAAATTTCAAAGTCACTTCTGAGATGTTTAATATATTTTCATCAAAATCATCAACTATTTCCACTTCCATATCATTGCAGTTTCCTTTTATTTCAACTAACATCTCAAAATATTATTGAAGTACTTTGTTGATATCCTTAATAAAATTATCATATATATTTAAATTCTAATCCAAGGAGTCAAACTAGGAAGGATCAATTTCCTTAAGTTCATTCACTATCTTTTCTCTAATTAGTAATGGAGGATCCATGGCAATAATCTCTATAACCTCTTGTGAGAGTAGGTGTGTGCAACGTTGCTCTGCTTTGACACACTAAAATTATGCTATAAGAACCTTCCTTTTATCAACTATTTAGGTGTAAATTTGGAAAGGTAAAACAAACCATCTTGATAGATTTCATCTCTCCATTCAGTAGCACCTTAGCATAACCCAAATTATTCTTAATTTTCTATATGGCCTCGGCATCTACACCTTCTATGTTAGAGCTTGAGTCTTCCTTGGGAGCAAGAGTAATAAGAGATGAAATGAAATTTTTAAGAGACAAAACCTGAGACTATAACATCAAATTTTCTTTCCTATGCTCTTTTACCATTTTGATCAAGGCATTGACAGAGAAGTCAGCATGATAAACATCACTTTATATAGTAGAAGGCCCTATGTCAACATGAGTAATCTTATACTCACCCTTAGTTATCTCATTTTCATTTAGATCCTTTATAGGATCAGCAATTTCCAATAATTGATGCCCAAAATAGGCATCAATCACCATCCTAGACATTCTTTTAGCCTTTTTAGGTTTTGAGGAACTTTGTAGTAACTTGGTGACTGTATCAACCTTAGTTGTCATTGTTGGTACATTCTTTATCTTCTTTTCAAATACCTTCTTCAACCATCTAGGAGAGGTTGTCATAGTCATATTTTCAATGTTTTTACCCTCAACTCTTTCAATTGCAGAAATAGAAACAATAACATTTTCAGTGGGGGAAGGAGGAACTTCAAAAATCATAGGAAAAGAACCATCATCAATCACATTTTGAAAAAGATCATCAGATTCAGTAAGTACTAACTTCACTTGGCTAGTTTTATTTTAAGGAATGGGTGAGGGTATACCATCATGTTCATGAACTATTTTTAGTTTAACCCCTTCCTGAGGCCTCTCACCATCTCCACCTGATTGTGAGTTAGTGTTAGGCAGACTAATTTCCTATCTCCCAGATGAAACATTCATATCAGAAGTTAGTACAACTCTTTGGTCACTTCTTTGTGGAGCCTTTTGTTCATGGGTGGGACTTGCATTTTGTCACCACTTTCCATTTAGCCAATTTTGAGTTCTTTTTAACATAGGAGCAGTTAGAACTTTCAAATATGAAATTTCATTTTTTGACCAATTAATCTTGGGAAGAAAAGGAGACATTGACAATGGAAAAACATATTCTCACTTCCCCATATACACATATTTTACATTAACTATATACATATGTCTGCAAACGTCTTGAAAAACTTGGAAATAATTTGCATACCAAGAAATTTAATTGGAGATTTCTCAAAAACCCCTACCCACAAATAAGTGAACATTTCAAACTAAACATAAAAGGTTCCAAAATGCATATTTAATGAGGCTGCTTTGAAAGAAATTTGTAGCTCAGGGTTTTCATCTAAACTCCTTACAACTTCCATTAAAAAGGCATCATTGACATGACAATAATTATTCATTCCAACCTATTTATTGAACTGTGGAAAAGATTTTTACACAAGCATATTTGGTGTCAAAAGCCCTTATGGCTCCAATCCTACCCAGACAACCTTCTAACTGGCTAAAATATATACCAAGTATGAGCATATATGAAAAATAGCAGTCTATTGAAATTTTGCTAAGTGCTCATTTAAATGATAACTAATAACTTCTCCCCACTCAATGAACTATATATCATTACAAATAACTAGAATAAACTGACACATCTAGAATTCAAAGGAGTTGGTTTGAGCATTCCCAACTACACGGTGTAACAAGGTAATAGCATCTAAGATTTCATCCTTGAAATGTATTATTTTAAGCTTAGAAGGTAATTGAGACTTACCTTTCTTCTCAGACTTTAGCCAATTCTTTGTTATATAATTTTTACACCAATTTTCACTTGCTCTGTAGAACTCATCACCCACAACTACAAACATTTATTCCATAGTTTCTCTTTCAAGAAGCTTCAATGCACGAGAAACTATCTTTGGAGTGATTTTTATAACAACTAACCCATCCACATCCTTTATTTCCTATGTCTCTAGAATGTACATTCTTACACATGCAATTACCAAGTCAATGTTTTGTACAGCCTTGAGAAAACTTCCAACACTTGCTAAACCACTCTGCAAAATTCTATCCTCCAATGGCATTCTATTGTTTTTTTCTAAGCGTGCCCAAAGTTCTTCCAAATTAAGGTGTCCAAATTTTGTATCCTTAACACCAAACCAATGGCTTTCAATTCCTATCTATATGAGCACCAACATGGAAAAAGAGAATGCCTTTATCTTCGAGAAGTAGTTACAAAGAGTAAAAATGCAGTTGAAAGAATTAAAAAAACTTTTGCCACCTAAGTTATGTTATAATATAGACAAGATGTGATTTTAATGTTGCATTAATGTGGTTTTTAATTCTATCCCTCAAAATAGGAACTTTAATATTTATGTGCCTCCCAAAAATTCTAAAAAGATAGATCCAAGTTGTGTCATACAAGTCATTAAATGAAGTGGTGGCACCTTGAAAACTGAGAGAATAAAGCAAAATCATGGGGTCATGAAACTTTAAAAATTTGGAACCAGAAGTTGGGAGTTTCAAAGTTTTGAAAACCTCTTACTTATGGACTATGCAAGACTCACAACTAATAGAAAGGTTAACCAAGTTGGGTGATCAAGAAGTTATAGAGATATATAACCCATGATAAGGTTATAAAACTTGGGGGATCAATGACTTAGGTTATGAAACTCATAGAACCCATGACTTTGGTTATGAAATTTGTAAAACCCATGACATTAAGTAACAATGGAGAGTGACAAAGGCATCAAGACTTGGAAAATGAATGGGATGAAGACTTAGGAAACTCAAATAAGAGAAAATAAAAAATGCATAACACAAATTCAAATTTAGGGGTAACATTAGCTCTGAATGGGGATAAAGACTAACAAGACGCAAAGAATCCAAAACAAACATGGCATAAAGCCTTATTCATTGGGTAACATAATCAAAACAAAATAAGCCAAAATAGAATAAGGGAATCTATATACAAGAACAACCTGAGAATAGAATTACTCAAATAATTTCAAATATTGCCCATTATACGCAAGAGGTAGAGCAGTACCATTCAGATAAGCCAATAGGAAAGTGTTATTACCAATAATATGTCTGACCTTGAAAGGTCCTTCTTAGAGAGAATCAAATTTCTTATGTGCTCCTTTTGGATCTCTTCACCTGTCCCAAAGAAGAACTAAATCACCAACTATAAAATTCCTTTGTCTTGCCTTTTTATCAAAAAATATTTTTACCATTTGCTAGTGCCTTGGAATTTTTTCCACCACTAATTCCCTTTGTTCTTCCGATATATTTAAGTACATGACCCTCTTTTCCAGTGCAGATTGGAATTGCTCATATTTAATAGCTTTTTGTAAATTAAGTGTTGAGAGTTCCAGAAGTGTTGGTAAGATATTGTCAATGCCCTATACTAACTAAAAAGGAGACATGTCGATAGCCCTTTTGTATGTCACTCTATCATCCCAAAGAGCATCATATAACTTTTTGTGCCATCCCCTTTGGTTTTCATCTACTAGTTTTTGGATAATATAAATCAAATTCTTATTGCTTGACTCAACCTACCCATTCCCTTGAGGATAATAATCGGATGAGTGATCCAAACTAATACCATAATTATAATAGAAAAGAGTGATTTTTGTAGATGAAAAAGGACTAGCATTATCAGCAACAAGCTTCTTGGGAACACCAAATATTACTAGTATATTTTCCTTCAATAAATTACACACAACCTCAGAAGTAGTTTGCTTTACTGTAATGGCTTCGACCCATTTAGTGAAATAGTCTATAGTAATTAGGATATGTGTATGCCCTGCACTAGAGTTAGGATTGATTGGACCAATAAAATCTAAACCCTATTGTTGAAAGGGTTCATCTATTACTACATGCTTTAATGGCAAGGCTACAAGGTGAGGTCTACCAATAAATCTCAAACACTTTTCACACTTTAATACCAATTCATATGCATATTTAAACATGCCTAGCCAATAAAATCTTTGATGCAAGATTTTGAAAGCAGTTATAGAAGCTAAAAAGTGTCCACCACATGCCCCATTATGAAAAGCTTCTAGTAATATTTTCTATTTATTTTTATCAATTTATCTTAAGAAAGCCCCATCAACACCCTTTTTGTACAAATTTCCTTCCCAAAGAACATATTTGCTATCTTTAAGTTTTAAGCTTCTCTTTTCTTTGGATGATAAATGCAATGGACAATCACCATAAGTCAAGAAGTAAGCAACATTAGAAAACCACTCATCGGTAGTACTAGTAAAAGGAACCAAAGGCAATTTTTCTTCCTTAGTGGTTTTGCTTTCTACAATCATATTGGCTAAACCTCTCCCTCTTACTAGGTTGGTGGGTTTAATCTCAATATCATATTCTTACACTTTGGCTATCTAAGATTCTATTTTATTGCATCTAATGTCTTGCTTAAAGATGATACTTTTAACTATAGTCTCAGGAACAAAAATAGTTATATGAGAGTGAAGAATGTAAAATCTAAAACTTGTCAATGCTTTCACCACATCATAAGCATGTTTTTCAAGGGGAGAATATTTAAGCTCATATTTCTTAAGAGGTGCACTCATAAAATAAATTGGGGTTTCAATACCTTGTTCACTTTTCTACAACAATGGTTGATAGAGTATGCTCAAATGCATAACTATAGATAATGAAATCTTTTGTAAAATCAGGGTGGACTAGGGTAGGTGCATTTATGATGGTAAATTTTATATCCTTAAAGGATTGCTTACCCTCATTACTCCACTTGAATATAGGATGATTTTTCATCATATCATAAATGGGCTTTGTTAACTCAATAAAATTAGGCACAAACCTTCTCAGAATGTTCACTTGACCAAAGAAAGACCTAGTGTCATCTTTGTTCATCGGTAACCTCAACTAGATAATAGCTTTAACTCTTTTTGGATCCACTTTAATTCCATATTTTGAATAAATATGACCTAAAATTTTTCCCTTAGTTACAATAAAAATGGATTTCTTATGATTTAAACAAATTCCTTGTTTTCTACAGCATTGTAATATCACATCAAGATCATGGAAATGATTGGCTCTTTTCTTGAAAACATTATCAAGTCATCTAAATAAATCATAATGATTTTATTTCTTAGATCACTAAAATATAAATCCATATCCCTTTGAAAACTTGCCACTACATTTATAAGACCAAATGGTATCCTATTGTAAGCAAAGACACCAATAGGAGTCATAAAAGTTATTTTATGTTGATCTTCTCGAGCTACTTCAATATGATTATAACCAAAAAATCCATCAAGCATGGACATCATTTTAGAACTGACTATTGTTTTTAATATGTGATCCATGATAGGTAGCATATAATTATCTTTCAAGGAGGATTGATTCAGATTCTTATTTCTCCATTTTTTTTCTAACATGAAATATATTAGCTACCCATGTAGAATGATAGATGAGGTAAATAATTATCACTTTCAACATCTTGTCAGTTTCACTAAAGATGGCTTCTGCTACCTTAGGATTATAATTCCATTGTTTCTACCTATATGGTGTAACACCAGGTTTTAATGGAATCTTGTGTTCTAATTCTCCATTTTTGAACTTTTTCAAATCAGCATAGTACCAAGCAAAAACATCTTTGTAATTAATCAAAAAATAAATTAATTTATCCCTTTCTTGAGGAGAAAAACATTTTCCAATACAGATAATTTTAGGGTCATCTTTCGTGTCAATATTAACCTTATCAAAATCAGTAGATGATTCAGCAGAAACTTTATTTTTTGCTTCAAATATTGATTATGTTTGTTGAATAAATCTTCAAGGGAAACCAAACCTTTAGGCATATTATTACCTTTCAATTGGATAACTTCAGTTTCTTTTCCATCAGGTGAAGTAATATCACCTTCCAAAATTTCATTACTCTTCTCATCAGTACCTTCAAATAAAATGTTGGCAAAAGATTTAGCCTTTTCCAAAAATGTAATAATTTGTTGATCATTATTAAACACTTGCCAATGATCCACATTATCAGGAATACTAGGATGGTAGATAATTTCAATTTGATATAGCTTATCCTTAAAATTAGGGTGTGGTAAAAGTAGTGATGCTGGAACTGCTAAGGAATCAGCTATAGTGTTTTGGTCTCTTGGAACTGACTTTATGGAAAAGGCATCTAAATCCTCAATGAAATCCCACACTCTATTTATATAATGCTTAAGTCCACCATTTTTCATAGTATAATATTTCTTGATTTGTTTAATGACTAATTCTCCATCCCCTATAGCTCTCAATTGTTTAATACCCTTTTCATTTGCTACACTAATACCAAGTAGTAAAGCTTCATAATCTATTGTATTATTAGTATTATCAAATTCTAACTTGAAATCAAAAGGAAACTTATAACCATATGGTGAAACTAAAATAATCCCTACACCTGATTCGGTAGTAGAACAACTTCCATCAAATTCAAGTGTTCATAACTCATTGATCAAATCAAGACTGACCAGGTTTGGATTTTCTCCTTGGATTGAGGAACACATATAAGTACCTGGCCCAATTTCCATAAACAAGATGTTTGCTCTTGGATCACCAGATTTTAGGATTGTGAATTTAGTTTTAGGCTCAAGATTAAGACACACTTTCTTCCCATCCAATGGTATCAAGGCATGAGACTAGTCCATTTGTATTTCCCCACCCAAATCTTTGAAAAAACTCTTGCTCAAGAGCATGCGATAACTGGCAGGGATATTAGCAACCAGTATAGTCAATTTCAACCTCTTTTTAGGGAAAGCAACTAGAGCTACTTGGGCATCGTTTATTTGACCTAAGATGGGAACGGGTGAACCATCCATAACATTTACCATGAGAAGAAGTAAAAGACAGATCTAGGGCCTTAGCTATTTGAGCTGGCATCACATTCCCTGAGGCTCTAGAATCAATAATATAATTACTTAATCTAAAACTAGTAATGTACAATGATACATAAAAAGGTTCTAGCTTTACAAAAGGATTTTGCTGGTTTGGAATTTTCTCTACAAAATTTAAACAGACTTGATTTTTAGTAGAAATTTCACTTTCAAGAGGCACTTGAGTAATACATTAGGAAGGAGAGGGTTCTTGTTTAACATATTTGATTAACCTATCCAATTCTATGAGATTGAGCTGTAAATATTCAGCTTGTGAAATCTGATTTTTTTGGTTTTAACATGACTCTACTATAACAAATGAAATGGGAATAGCTTTATCAGGAGGAAAAGTGGAAGTTACCTCAACTATTGTACTTTTAGATATAATTTTCTCTAGTTTCTTTTGCTTTGTCAAGATATCTTAAGAACTGGTGATGAACCAATTATTTCTCCTTTGGCTTGTTGTGCTCTAGTGAACACATCATAATTAGGATAATTAATCTTGACATACACATATTATGTTCCCTCAATATCTGGTACATACTCAAAGAAATTGATACCATAATCATTAGGTTGATTAGGTTCTTCCACATATGGCTCTTTAACATGTTTAGTAGTTGAGAGCATTTGCATGAATCTAATCATTTCTGGATAGCTAGCTCCATCATAGTATGAGGTCAAATGAAAATTACATATCATATGATTATTTTTACTTGAAGAAGGTGTTCCTTCAATAGCCAATCTTTGAGTAAGAACAGTTAATGTTAATGCTTTATTATGACCTCCTTGATAACCATAATATTTTCTTGGTATAACTTGATATAGTGGTGGTGGTGAACCTTTCGACATTTATCTTTTGAGAGTGATTATGTCATTGGCCAATCTTTGTATCACTAGATCAATAGAATTTACCAGTGAAGATTTTCCATTCTGTAATTCCTTTTTCCATTTTCTAGCAACAAGAAAATCATCTTCAATGGATATAGCTCTCTCTTGATTAGCATCAATATCAACTGCACCTTCCCTTTTGATAGTGAAACTCACATCCAGTGGTAGAGAGTTAATAAAGAATGATTTTATAAAATCTCCTCTGGGGTTCATATTCTCATAAATTCTATTATGCAACTTATTGAACCTAGCTACAAATTTCCTCATTGGTTCATGAATTTCTTTCTTCATTGAACCTAACTGAGCAACTAGAACTTAGTCATTCTCAACATATTTAAATCTACTTTCAAACTTAGATATCAAGGTAGCCCAATTATTAATAGAACCATGTGGGAGGTGGTTAAAGCAATTAGCATCAGAGTTAGTTAAAGACTCTACAAAAAGCCTCATGGCAACATCTTTATGTTATACTGTAAGAATAGAGGAAGCAACAAATAAAGATTGCATGTGTTCTAGAGAAACTTTCCCATCTCCTCTAAATTTGGGTATAATCTTTCTTGAACCTTTTGGTAAGTCATGAAGTTGAGCTCCAGCTCCAAAAGTGATAGGACCTATTACAGCTCCCCATGGGATAGGTGGAGGCTGAGGTCAAGCCATTATAGCAGGATTATAAATAGAAAAGTTTATTTGCAAAGAAATAACAACACCACATAAAAGAAAGGATTAAAAAATCTTTAAGGTACTTTGTTTAGGTGGAGATGATGATCTACTAGTAGACTTAACCTTTTAGTTAGGTAGAAGGAAATAGAAATTGAGAGATTCTATTAATTCAAAATCTTTATCTACAATTCCTTTCTTTTTATCTCCTCTAGTGTATCTTTTAGAAGCCAAGTTTGAACAAAACACTAATAATTTTTAGAGTCACCAGCTTTCACTTACTAATTGTTTCATGGAGGATTTTATCCATTGTTCAACTGGTTTCTTTGATTTGGTGCTTGATTTCTTGGCCGGTTGTTAGGGGCTCGTACTGCACGAACTCTAACTCTTCTAGCATTTTCAAAACACATAATATTCTCCCTCTTCCTCTTCTAACACTGCATTAACTTGGTGATATTGGAGCATTATGCCCTTGAAGAATCATAATTTTTACTCAAAAAACAACTCATAACTTATATGATCTTAACTTAAGTCCCCAGTATAGTCGCCAAAAATCTGTTGGTTTACAGATTTTGTCACCTGACTCTATATTCTTACGCCCATGGAGGTGACAATTGTATCAATAGTTGAAATGGTTGTAATGGTGTTTTATATCAATTCTCTACTTATTTTACAAGGCTAAAACTACCTTATAATGACATGCAATGAATTAAAATTTATGTTTCTTTTAATCAAAAAGAAAGAAAAAGGTATTACATTTAACTAGAAAGCTTTGAAAGGTGCACAAACATTTTTGAATCATTAAACATAAAAGTCAAAGACTTCAATAAATTTTGAATTGAGTAAAGTATCTTTTACAGTAACCAACTATCCATCGTCATAAAATCTTCATACAAAGATAAACATCTTATAGTGATGAAAACCAACTAAACAACCATTATTTTCAATAAATATAGCCACTGGAAATATATTCAGTACACATAGAATAAATCCACACACCATAACATAAAGATTATCCCTGCATGAACTTCACCATATATGTCTTCTATATTGAGAATAATAGTATGAAAATTGAAAGTATGAAGTTTTCTCTAATGATTAAAACAAAGTTTTCCCAAAAGATCCTTATGCCTATAATCTAACCCATATTTAAACATTACATAGAAACTGTCTCTTGATAACGATTTCTTGAAGACAACCACATCAAAAATTAAAATAAAATAAGTTTTTGAAAATGTTTTAAAAGAGCCAATAAAAATGAAACATCCTAACAAGTAGAAATTTATCATTCATTGGTGGTCTCCACTCTATCTCCTTCATCTTCGATTTTCTCAGGTTCTGATTGTTCCTGACTCACCTCTAGTGCTTTCATTTTGCTCCTATATTATCGGTAACCAATACAATAATGTTCTTGCTCACTGGTGTGGTAGTGATTTGTAACTTCTTTATCCATTTCCATCAAAGATTCAAACATAGTGTCCCTCCTTATTTTGAATGAAGTTAAATAATCTTGCAATGTGGCAAGCTTTTTCAAAGAAACTCCATTTACTATTTCTAGATTGGCTATCTCTTTATGAAATACTTCTTTAAATTTCAAAGTCACTTCTGAGATGTTTAATATCTTTTCATCAAAATCATCAACTATTTCCACTTCCATATCATTGAAATTTCCTTTTATTTCAACTAACATCTCAAAATATTGTTGAAGTACTTTGTTGATCTCTTTAATAAAATTATCATATATATTTAACTTCCAATCTAAGGAGTCAAACTAGGAAGAATCAATTTCCTTAGGGTCATTCACTATCTTTTCTCTAATTAGCACTAGATGATCTATGGTAATAATCTCTGCAACCTCTTGTGAAAGTAGGCATGTGCAACTTTGATCTGCTTTGACATGTTGAAGTTCTACTACAAGACCCTTCCTTTTATCATCTATTTAGGTGTAAAACTAGATTGCTCTGTTAAGGTAAAATAAACCATCATAATATATTTCATCTATCCATTCAGTAGCAACCTTCACATAACCCAAATTCTTAATTTTTTGTATGGCCTCAGCATCGACACCTTCTATGTTAGAGCTTGAGGCTTCATTGGGAGCAGGAGTAACAAGAGATGAAATGAAATTGTTAAGAGACAAAATCTGAGATTGTAACATCAAAATTTATTTCCTCTACTCTTTTACCCTTTTAATCAAGGAATTGATAGAGAAGTCAGCATGATAAACGTTAATTTCTACAGTAGAAGGCCCTATGTCAACATGAGTAATCTTATACTCACCCTCAGTTATCTCATTTTCATTTAGATCCTTTATAGGATCATTAATTTCCAACAATTGATGCCTAAAGGAGGCATCAGTCACCATCATAGACATTCATTTAGTCTTTTTTGGTTTTGAGGAACTTTGCAGTAATTTGGTGACTGTATCAACCTCAGTTGTCATTCTTGGTACATTCTTTATCTTCTTTTCAAATACCTTCTTCAACCATCTAGGAGAGGTTGTCACAATTTATTTTCAATGTTTTTACTTTCAACTCTTTCAATTGTAGAAACAAAAATAATAGCATTTTTAGTGGGGGAGAGAGCAACTTAAAAAATCATAGGAAAAAAAACATCATCAATCACATTTTGAAAAAGATCATTAGATTTAGTAAGCACTGACTTCAGGTGGCTAGTTTTCTTTTTAGGAATGGGTGAGGGTATACCATCCTGTTCATAAACTATTTTCAGTTTAACCACTTCCTCAAGCCTCTCACCATCTCCACTTGATTGTGAATTAGTGTTAGATAGACTAATTTCCTATCTCCCAGATGAAACATTCATATCATAAGTTTGTACAACTCTTTTCTCACTTTTCTATGGAGCCCTTTGTTCATGGGTGGGACTTGCATTTTGTCACCACTTTTCATTCAACTAGTTTTGAGTTCTTTTTAACACAGGAGCAGTTTGAACTTTCAAATCTGAAATTTCATTTTTCGACCAATTAATCTCAGGAGAAAAAAGAGACATTGACAATGTAAAAACATATTCTCACTTCCCCATATTCACATATTTTACATTAACTATAGACATCTGTCTGTAAACCTCCAAAAAAACTAGGAAATCATTTGCATATCGAGGCAATTTCATTGGAGCTTTCTCAAAACCCCCTACCCACAAATAAGTGAACCTTTTAAATTGAACATAAAAGCTTCCAAACTTCATAATAAAAGAGGCTACTTTAGAATAAATTTGCAGCTCAGGGTTTCCATCTAATCTCCTTACAACTTTCATTAAAAATGCATCATTGACATGACAATAATGATTCATCCCATCCTGTTTAGTGAACTATGGAAAAGATTTGTACACATGCATATCTGGCATCAAAAGTCCTTGTGGCTCCAATCCTACCCAAACAACATTTGGACTGGGTAAAATATATACCATGTATGAGTACATATGAAAAATAGCAGTCTATTGAAATTTTACTAATTGTTCATTTAAATGATAACTAATAACTTCTCCCCAGTCAATGAACTATTTATCATTACAAATAAATAGAATAAACCAACACATCTAGATTTTTAAGGAGTTAGTTTGAGCATTCTTAACTACACAGTGTAATAAGGTAATAACATCTAAGATTTCATCCTTAAAATGCATTCTTTTAAGCTTAGTAGGTAATTGAGACTTACCTTTCTTCTCAAACTTTAGCCAATTCTTTGTTATGAATTTTTACACCAATTTTATTTGCTCTAAAGAATTCATCACCCATAGCTACATACATTTCTTCCACAATTTCTCTTTTAGGAAGCTTCAATGCATGAGAAACTATCTCTAGAGTGATTTTTGTAACAACTAACCCATCCACAACCTTTATCTCCTACGTCTTTAGAATGTACCTTCTTGCACATGCAACTACCATGTCAATGTTTTTTACTACCTCAAAAAAAACCTCTAGAAATTACTAAATCACTATGCAAAATTCTATCCTCTAATGGCATTTTAGTTTTTTTTTCTAAACATGCCCAAATTTCTTCCAAATTTAGGTGTCCAAACTATATATCCTTCACACCAAACCAATGGCTTTCAATTCTTGTCTGCATGAGCACCAACATGCAAAAAGAAAATGCCTGTCTTTGAGAAGTAGTTGTAGAGAGTAAAAATATAACTAAATGAATTAACAAAACTTTATCCACCTAAGTTAAGTTATAATCTAGACAAGATGTGTTTTTTAATGCTGCATTAATGTGGTTTTTAATTTTGTCCCTCGAAATAGGAACTTTAAGTTTTATATGCCTCCCAAAAATTCTAAAAAAATAGCTCCAGGTTGTGCCATACAAGTCATTAAATGAAGTGGTGGTACCCTAAAAATTGAGATAATAAAGATATATCATGAGGTCACGAAACTTTAAAACTTTAGAACCAAAAGTCAAGAGTTTCAAAATTTTGATTACCTTTGACTTGCTGACTACATAAGACTCACAACTGACATAAAGGTTACCCAAGTCAGGTGATCGGGAAGTTATAAAAATCTATAACCCCATGATAAGATTATAAAACTTGGGAGATCAATTACTTAGGTTATGAAACTCACAAAACCCATGACTTTGGTTATGAACTTTGTAAAATCCATGACATTAAATAATAATGGAGAGTGACAAAGGCATCAAGACTTGGAAAATTAATGGGACGAAGATGTAGGAAACTCAAATAAGAGAAAATCATAAATGCATAACACAAATTCAAATTTAGGGGTAACTCCCAAGCCCAAACCTAAATCAGTGTACTATGGCCGATACTCCACCCTATGTGGTATGCTATCATATGTAAGTCCTAATAAAACTAGGCTAGAATGATAGGCCCCCATGCAAATCATGTCGAGTGATCATACATATCTTGTACCAATATAATCAAGGCAATCAAGAAAAACCCTTTGCTCTTATTTGGAAGTAACAAGCCACTAACAAGAGTCATCAAAATAACCACCTCTAGGGGAACTATCCTCTATGCTAGTGTTGGTGCCACTTCTAGATCCCCTGTCATTGTTACTCTTATTCTAAGGTCTGGAGGCCAAGCCAAATAATCCAATGTATCTACATATATGGTCCCCTTGAAAACCTCAAGGTCTGTCACACTAATCAAATCCTCTAGCATAGCTAATTGACTTGATGACATCCAAGGGATCCTCTGACCTTATGTCGACACTCGTAGTATCCTATGAACATCCTTTAGCATAATTATAGCATCCTCGATTAGAAAATGAAAATTTGACATCTCAGAGTACCACCTCTTCATAAGTGCCAACATACAAGCTTGATTTGCATGAATAACTAGTAGTTGAGCTAGGTGAATAACTCTACTACCTCTAGTAGGCCCATAAGCTCATTGGTCCATATGCCCTATCTAGCAACACTTGGGATAATTTCTTGTGCACCGTAATCACCTTGACTTGATCCTGTAAGTCTAAACATGAGGAACCAAATCAATCCTTTTTCTTCTAAAAATCATCAAGTCTACCTAATTTCTTCTAATTTTAGGCCTTGACTAATTTTATGTTAGCCCCATTTTCTCTTATTTTGTTTCATTTGGTTTTTATGGTGACTTCACCATTTTCTCAGTGATCTCACCATTTTTTAAGGTGATCTCACCATTTTGCAAATTGAACCTATCATTTTCCTTCACAGGTTCACAAACTTGGTGATCCATAAGGTGTTATCGTCGTTTGATAAAGTGACCTAACCATTTCCCCCAATATCACCATTTGACTTAGTGTTCTCACCATTTGATCGATGATTTCCATCAAAATTGGTGAGGTCACCGATTAAGTGGAAACCTCACTATTTTGGTCCATGACCTCACTAAAGATTCCACGACCTCAACATTTTTTATGGCAAACTTGCCATTTTCGAGGGCAACCTTGCCATTTAAAAAATTATACAAATGGTGGGATCACCTAATTTATTACTAATACCTAGCATTAAATGCATTAATATAAAAATTAAAAACCAAAAAAGGTACCTATCGATGCTCTGCTCCTTGGTGGTTGTTGGTACTCTCATATGCGTTCCCCAAGGTGTTGGTGGTACAGGATATTAGCCATTTTGCTCACCTTCCTTGCATGCAAATATCATAGCACTAGATTACAATTGTGGATGGTAAAAATGACTAATTTTTACTCCCAGGGGTAAAATTATAGTAAAATTTTCAAAATTATCACCCATTGGGCCTTATTGTTAGAACATTTAAATTCTTTAGGCACTCATTTTTCCTTGTTTATCCATTTTTATACCATTTTATTCTAATTGCTCTATTTTTTAGCCTTATTTGCTAAATTATGTTATTATTTTACTTCTAATCAAGGGCCAACCTATCAAATTTAATTTTTCCATCCTTCCCTTGAGGGGCATCATAGGCTACCTAAATGTTGTTGGGGGCATTTTTGTAACCCTATTTTCTCTATGACTCATGAAAAATTTAGTGGAAAATAGGAATGAAGTTATTTCTTCTAATTATAATCATTTTATTTAGCATTTTCATTATTTAAAAAGATGTTGCTTCGACCAAATATCTCACCATGACTTCTCAAATAGGGGCAAAATATAGACATCCAATTCTTATCACTGTTGTGTTAAGATTGTAAATCTAAATGATATTCCACAATAATGCACAATCTAGACCAAAATCATTGAAATGCTTTAATTCATCTGCACACATCACCTACAGGTGCCGATTTGCACTCATACTGAATGGGATAATACATTTTATGTAATAATTACTTTCTCTTAATTCACTTTGAGTCAAAATGTGACCAAGCAAAATGACATCCTGGACCACTCAAATCTTTTGATTTATCAACACACATCACGTGCATATATTGATTTGCATCTATATTATCCTAATTAGGATAATACCCTGCACACAATCATCACCTTCCTCTAATTCAAATCCAATCAAATTATGACCAAGTAAATTGAAATTTTTGACCTTTTTGATTAAACACAACCAATTTCCAAGAATTACAAAATGCTAAATAAAATCATTAAGCAAATCAAATCAGATTAAGAGCTTAAGTGAATTTTCCATGGAAAGTTATTGAATATCTATCATTGGAAATACATAATTCAAAATATCTGGGCCATGACATCACCCATGATATCATCAAAAGGGTATCAAGCACCAAGTATTAATGGAGATAAATATCAGGTTTAAGCCCACCCATGCCTCATTAATACTCCCTTATTCTAAACTATTAATGGCATTGTCCTCTAAAATTGGATTAATCATTGACCAGACATCTTGATCTCAAGATGGACTGTCACGATTGATTCTCAACATTTTTAGAAAGCTATAATATATGAGCCATGACCATAACTTTTAAGCTTCAGTTGTGCAATGTTCTTATGCAAAATAATGCTAGAGAAGCTTCACCAATTCCTCCAAAATGACCAATTAAGGAATCAAAACTATTGGTGCTATAAGAAATGATGGAGGCAATCGTCCAACCGTATTAACAAAGACATGGAGCACCAAACCTGGGCATAAATACATTTAATGACCATTTTTGAAGGAGAGTCAATATGGGAATGTATTGCTTGTCTTGCTTTCCTATTTAGTTTATTGATTTCATTAACATCGCCCGTCGAGGGAATAGGCTTAACACGTTAGGTTCTCTAATGCTTAATATTGGTTTTACTTACTAACACATGAACTCACTTGCTTTGTAATCCTACTCTACAATAATAAGTAGGTTTTAGCACTTGAAACATGATAGAAGGCTTAGGTCATTATAATAATATTGGTCAGACTAAGAGATAAGCAATTTGGCACTTAGAGATAGTGTATGGGAGCCTTTGAACAACAACGAGGTCTAGAAGTTGAAGGTACATCCATGATATATATTTTTCAAGTGTACAAAATTGAGGTGCTATATAATTCAGATTTAGTGTTTATAAAAGGAAGCTTTCCAAGACACATTTTTTTTCCACTATTTTAGATCTATTTGCCTAATTAAGGCAAGGATAAGATGTACATTTCTCCGATGATCATATCAAAGTTTTAAAAAATCGAGAAGTTTTTAAAACTATATTTTTGATTAACATAGTCATAAAAAAATGTGCTTTCTTGATACTTCCCATAAATATACTCGCTATAGTTTTAACACCCAAAAATGTTCTGGAAATAATTTATATAAAATCCTTAATATTTTACGAGTTTTCAAAATTCTTTTTTGACATAAAAGCCTAATTTTCACTCTCAAACATCTACGATTATTTTTAAATCTCTTAATATTTAAGATACATTTTAAAACCTCTTTTATCTTTATTACTTTTTTTTTTTTTTTTCTATTTGACATTGATTTAAGCCTAAATAAATGTCTATCTTGTAATTTGATTAAAATATGTTTATTCATAGTGTATGACAAAATCACCCTAACTCTACTTATTTATCAAAAAAGGGGTAACTCTATTACCTACATAGGTGATGCTCGTCTTCTTAGAATAGTTGTTGGATAATATATTACAAACCTAGTTTAGCATCTGTACATTATTAATGCATACATATTAGTGTTATTTAAAATTACTTTTAAAAAAAAACTTTATTCATTATAGTGTTACAATGTTCTTTTGTACATTTGAGTTAGTTTAATGATGAAGAATATTTATTTTTAAAAAAGAGGATATAAAGTTTGAATTTTACATGAGATAAGGTATATACACTTTGTATTTGAAGCATAGTTAAGTACCTTTTTAATATGAAAAATACGATCTTTAAAAAAACACCTAACTTTGAATGATAATTTGCATAATATTATGACGAAGAACACTTTTTAATGATGTTGTTTACATATCAACATATATGTTTCACTTGTAATTTAATTGTATAAAATAATATTGATACCTTCCTTTTTAAAAATATTAAAAAAAAATTAATACCTTCCTTCTTAGAATTTATATACCTTCTTAAAAAAAAATTCTACATAAAATATGAAACATATCTTATAACTTAGATAAAAAATTTAAAGTCTACACGATATTATTAATTTACATAAAACTTTGTGTAAAAAAAAAAAGAAATTTTAAGTATGAATATTGTTATCAAATTTATTAATGATATAAAAATAATTTATAAATTTTAAATTTTCATTTGAATATATTTTTATTAGATATAATTTTTTTTAAAGAGGTTTAATTGTTTATTGACAAATATAAATTATATATATCTTCTATTTAAGAGATATTAAATTAAATGATAAAATTAAATTTAAAATAATTTGGTAGAATGTTAGACCATTAATGATGATTCATGATGGATATTAATAATGGATAAAAATAAATAAATAATTTTTTTATTTTTTTTATAATAAATAAGTTAGTGGAGGAACATTACGTATCTTTCTGACAGGAGGATCTTTCATGATGTGCACTTTGAGCTTAAGCCCCTGTGGGGGAAAATTATTAATTCTCTTCATGAAACTCTCCAAGCTAAATGTGACGTTGTTGATGGTTTGGATCCTGTAGATGCTGGTATTTACTCATGCTTTTCCTTTGCTCCTCCCAGTGACACTCCCTTTGTTCCCCACACTCGCTCAACGAATTGCACTAGGCAGCACTCGCACCCTGTCAATCGTGAGGGGCATTGGACTCCTCCTGCGGTTGGAGTTCTTAAAATCAACACTAATGGTTCTTCTCAAGGAAATCCAGGGTCAGCTGGTATTGGGGGTGTTGGGCGTGATAGTTCTGGTGATATTCAGTTTTTATTTTCTATCTACAAGGGTTACCATACTAATAACCTCATGGAAGCTCTGGCTATCTTGGTTGCAGTGCAACAGTGTTGTCAACATGGCTGGCACAGAATTATTTGTGAGACTGACTCGCAGGTGGTTGTCAATTTATTGAATAAAAGGAACTTTGAGACTGTGGATTGGCATTTGGCTGTGGTTGTTCAATAGATCCTTCAGCGATGTACTTCCTTGGATTCTGTGTCTTTTATGCATATTCCTTGCGAGTGGAACGATGTGGCTGATTGTTTGGCTAAATGGGCCTCCGAGCATGGGTCGCCTTCAAACATTGTTGATCATACGATGCTTCCCCTGAATTTATCTCAAAAGCTGGTTCAACTTGTTGACCAGGATAAAGCTCTGTAATTCTCTTTGTTTCTTGTTTCGTTTTCAATAAAAATTTTACCCCTCCTTTAGTGGGAAAAAAAAAAGTTATTACACATTTTCATATATTTATTCATTATTTAATGAAGAGTTTCCACCTCATATAATATGCACTTAATACTGCACAAGACCATTTAAGTCTATTTTGATAGAACATGACTAAGATTGTCTATTTGATCGTAAAATTTGACGGATTGTAATAAGTACCTAGATTTAAACAATATATATGTTATTTTATTCTTATTTAATTTTTTCACTTATATTTCGTCTAACACTAATTTTATCTATTGATTTTGAACATTTCTTAAAATACTTCATTAATTAATTTTATATATATATATATATATATATATATATATATATATATATATATATATATAAAAGGTAAATCCAAGTTTTATAGGGATCTGGAATTACGAGAGTGAGATATAAAAGTTTAAATCAGTTATCACGGTCGAACGAGTAAAAAGAGAAACTATAAATTAGAGCAAAGCAAACTTAGAAACAAAAAATTAACCAAATTATGTGAAGGGACCCTCATGGGTGTCATTAGCAACAAAACTGTCCTTTACTGGAATGTTGGGTTTGTCTTTCAATACCTTGGCTTGGGTGCAATTCTCGGGGGCTTCAGCGGATTCTCTGAGAAAAATCATTCTAGGCTACTCCTTGCCTTTCATCTGTAAGGGGGTTTGCTTTGGGGAGACCCCCTGCGGGATCTCGGGCGCTGGGTAGAATGCACAAAACACTGAACAGTGGCCTCCATCACCTGGTGAAGCTCGTTCTAGTCGTATATTAACTTTGCCAAGCCGAATCTCATCTGCTGAACTTTTGAATTAAAATTTTCTAGCATATGTTTGTTTTTCTCAAATTCCTCTGTTACAATGGCCTTCCCCTTCCAGTCTATGGTGGTGAGAGACCCTTTTTCAATGGGTTTGGGTTTTGGGATGAACAACCGCTGAAGTGGGAGGTCCTATTTGTGGGATCCCTTTGTAGGATCCTCCTTTAGGGAGTCCTTTGAGGAATCCTCAAAAGATGATCCTCCCGAAAAAACCTTTTGACCAAGAAAAGTCTGACCATGTTTTACAAGCAAAAGGATATATGTTATAAAATTAGACAGTCAAATTAAATTATAACTTATTTTATAATCTAATTTAAAGTAAATTAAACTTTACAAATCCATTAACTTTAACTTTGAGACATAAATATATAAATATTAAGAAGAATAATATTTAATATTAAACTTATATTAATTAAATTAAATAGAAAAAATAAATAAATTTAATATTAAATTTATATTAATTAAATTAACTAGAAAACAAAAAAATTAAAATAAATAAATTAATAGAAAATAATAATAAATAAAATAAAATAAAAATAAAAAAATTGTACAATAAATTTACACTACAAAAGTCCTTAGTACATATTTGACTAATGTATGCCTAACTACAATTTAAAAAACTCTAGGTTAACCCGACATTCAAACAATAGAGAATGTTTAAAGAATATATAAATGCAAACCATCTCAAATGGAGTTTTGGCTTATTCATTATGTTTATACAATTGTATTATACACCCAAATTTTTAAAAAAAATGATTTTTTTTTAAAATTTTAGTATAATTTTTGGAGCATTAGTTGCCATGTATTTAAGACAATCAAATTGTCGTATAATTAAAATAATATTTTTTTGTTCGGTCTAAATGTCTTATTTTGAAAGCACTCATGGGATTGAGAGTTTTAGAGAGAAAAGTGGGGAGCACTTAAAAGGAATTTTGTCTTTTGTTTTAAGATTCATGTAGATCAATCTAAGGCACGGTTGTAGGTATGTGGCTTCATGATGTAGCTTATTAAGAATAATATCCAAGAGATGCAGTTGTTACCACTAGAGGTTCAATACAAGTTTTTATTTAGAATTACATTTCAATGATATGATTTTGTTGATTGCTATAGCTATTGTGCTTCACTTTATCACTTTAAAAAAAAAAAAAAGAGATGATTCAAGTTTTAAAACAAACATAAAAGGGAGAGAAAGGAGAGCAAAAAAGAAGATTTCTAATCAAGAGGCTACTAATGCTTGAGAGCTGAAATATGCCAAATCACAGTTATACCACCATGTACCTGGCTCAACAGTTGCACAAATTCATATAGAGTTAGTGGGCAAGCCTTTAAGGACACACTTTAGAATGCTCAACTTGCAAGTTCTTCACTAATATAAACACAAAAAGACTTATAGCAAATCGCACACAAAGCTTTTGAAACACTTTATCACTGAAAGCACATAAATCATAGTGTTATGAAGGAAACTGAAAATAACATACAAGGAATTAGATTAGCAAATGCACAATCTAACTACCACATTCATTTTGCAAAATAAGCATAAAATCACTCTTTTACCATAGGCATTCACTCGAGATAGGAAACAAATGACATCATTCATGAAATAGAATACAAAGTCAAAGAAGTAAAAATTCTATTAAAATATTGACATTGTTTTATTACACAGGTGCCGAACTCTTCAACATTACAAGAGTTATCATTATATAAACTAGCTTTCAAATGGTTGGGAAAGACAATTAATTTTGAAGCCATTGTGTTATTGGATTCGATCAATTTGTACCTCATGCCAATGCCATAACTACCATCGCCTTGCTGATTTGATCCTGCATTTAATTTGAAGTAGCTCATAAGTCTATCATAATTAATAAGGCAATGAAGAACCGCACAATAGAGCCCATGCTAACTGTGTTTAAAATTGAATTTTGGGGGTTGCTAGTTGTTGAACTTTATTGGGAATGCCATTTAGTTGTGCCTTGCATATATAAAAGCATTCAATTTAAAATTGATTTGACAAAGATGCCATCCATTTCTTAAATTCTAAGGCTATTGGATCAATTTATCCCTTTCAATAGCTTGAAATCTACCATTTTTTAACCTTTTTGGTTAGTGAGAAACCAATTGCACTTGATTATGATTTATAAACTTGACACACAGTCGTTTTGGGGCTTTGACGGCTAGATGGGTTGTTAATATTAAGCCCATTGCTCTTCTTACATCATCATTGCCACATGGCTTCTCATTCTATGCCTTCACTAGGCTTTTGGTTTGCGTTGGTGGGTCCCATTTTTACATATCAAAGTGATATTAGTCACACGACCTCTCTTCAGTGATCCTATGTTCTCAATTATTTTCCTCATCATTGATCTCCCAGCACGTGTCTTCTTCTTAGCCATTGGGATCCCCATTAGTCCAGGGTTCTAGATTGATCTTCATTTTTTGAAGGTAGTTAGGCATGTCGCGCGGAGGGCTATCCATTTCTTTGTCAGTTTTTATGATCTATTTATTTGCAAAATTCATAAAAGATAAAGTATTCATTGAAAAATATAAAAAAATATAAGTGACTTACTTGAAGATTTTATCTAAATTTTCTCTAAAGGGTTTCAAATAATATTAACTGTTGCTAAAAAAATAGAGCAATCACGACCGTCTATCTACTATGTTTTTTGAAAAAATAGGAGTTCGTCTTCAAATTTTAGATGTTTGACTTAATTATACTTAAACCATTTTTTTTTTTAAAATAGTGTTTGAGAAACTAGGCTTGAAATTCTACATTTTATGTTCTTACACCATCTTCAAATTCAAAGTGTAGATATCTCAAATTATTTATAGAAGTTCAGATTTCTGAAACTTAAAAAAAAATCATGTCCATGGACATGCCACTTTTTGTCCCCGTCAAAATAAATATTGAGAACATCTAAATTGCCACCCAAAGTGTAATAAAACACCAAATAATTAAAGATATCAACTACAAATAATAAGTGATAGTTGAATTACTAATAAATGAATTAAGTTTATAATATAAGTAAACTATCACACTTTCATAATATATAGGAAACTAATGGATCAATAAAATCATAATTTAAATTCAAATAACCAAAAATTATCATGGGGAGTAATAGTACCAATAATTAGATGAGGAACATTCTATAGATTTCTTACAAAGAACAATTGTCAAGAGGGTGACATTTTTAAAGTGGTTGTATCTTTTCATGTATCTATGCATTATGAAATGAAGATTTTCAAACCCATATAATATATAATTAATACTACACAAGATTATATACATCATTTTAAATTTATAAGTCATGATTAGGTATGTCAATAAGATTATGACATTTGATGAGGACCATCATTTAGTCTTGGCTATAGAAAATTTGTGCATGTAAGTTATTCCAAATTTACTATAGCTTTAAGATGTTCAAATAATCTTAAAATGTTTTTAAATTTTCTTTAAATTTTTGTTCAACATCTGTGCTTTTGTTTTATCCAAAATTATTTTATAGAGTGAGCTTCAACATGTTATAAGATATTTCATTAATAATACAAATTACGAAATTCGACAATCAAATTAAATTACAACGTATTTCACAATATAATTCAAAGTAATCCAAATTTAAAAAATTTATTTAAGGAATACATATATTAATATTAAGTAAAATATTTTTTACTCTTAAACATATAATAGTTAGGCACACAACAAAAACTTTGTGAAAATATTATAGAGTATAATACAAAATTTCTCACTATATATTTGACAAATGTACTTCTAAATACACTTAAGCTATTGTGTATACATCCCCATGTTAAACACACATGTTCCACTCACGATGGAGAAACTAAAACTTATTCAATGAGATAGATCTAACAAACATAGTTACAGATTTGTAGAACATGCAATGAAATCTAAAAGAGACATGGAACAACCATTACACATTCAGATGCATAAAATTCAAATAATGGTGTTAGTTATATTAAATTAAAATAATATGATAAATTACATATTTTAATAGTGCACATTTAAACTAGGAGTGCAAGTTTATGTGATTAGAAGGGATAAAAAATATTTGTTGATTCGTCTAGATTATGCATGATGAGAAAGATTAGGAAAGTAGGTTCCCATGATCAAAAAATGATAAATATCCTAACTGATTTACCTAGTTTGCTACATTTGAGATAGAGATATAAATGTATGAATGTTATATGCACAAATCGTGCTAACAAACTCACATTTAGTCTGTGTATGATATACTCTCTACTATTGAACTTGACTAATTAAGAAAGATGACCATGGTCACCCTTTGTTATCAAATTCCTTATATATATATATATATATATATATATATATATATATATATATATATATATATATATATATATATATATATAAGTCAATTAGAATATAAAATGATTACAAAGAGGATAGTTACATTAACAATTCATATTCTTCTTGAGTGATGGTTAGACTTATTATAGGTGTGGTAGTATAACTTATATCAATGTTGCACTACTAACAGAAACCATGACATGGCGTATGCGTAGAGAGTTTCACTAGGCATGTTGCATGGTGGAATAGTATAAATATGTGGATAATGAGTCATGTGCTAAGCTAGACTAATGTAAATTATGTTTCAAGGTCATAAAAAAGCATGTGAGGGTATTATGTGTCTATTTGCACAAAATGATATGTCATGAAGGATGTGTAGGTGGTGGCATGCATCAATGCGATGTTATAAAAGTTGTGCAGGAATACATAAGCATGCATAGTATGCATCTTGGTGTTGTAAAACTATGCAAGAGTGCATAAAGTCTTTATGGGTGCCAAAATGGTGCCACATATGTGTGTGGGATGCTCAAGCATGTGTGGCATTATAAAAGTGCACAATATGTCCTTAGTGATTTGCACCAAATTAGGTTGAGCCATTCAAGCTAAACAATACATAGGGAGATGAAATCAATGTTTAAATGATGACATGCAAGTTGATGTGATGATTAACGATGAATAAATATTTGGTGTTATGTGCTACCTCAGGGTGTGCTAATCAATTGAAAATATAATAATTAAGACTTCTTGAGATGTCTTAGACATAGGGTCGCCAATTTGGTTGGTGCAAGCTAAATTTGCTAGGTATGTTATGATTTTGGACTATAATACATTTTTGCAAAGCCCAAATCATGATCTATAAGTTTACATAGGTAAATATGTGTGGTGAGGCATTTTAAGCTCCGAAAACTATTTAAAGGCATCCAAAACTGCCTTGGAATGTGTCCATTTGTATTGAAGCTACACAAAACATAGGGACGTTGAATTATGCTACAAAATACTTCAATGTAATTTCAATAATATGCAAGGTACCACAAGGTGCTTCAACTTTTTTGTTGATTAGTAAAGCTAATGGCATATTGATGTTGACTCCAATCTCTATGAAGGAATATAAAAAGTTAGATCTTTGATGATAGATGTACATCTTACATGTTTCCATTTGATATAGCATAGGATACTCCATATGTGAGGAAAATTTGGTGAAGAAGATGGTGTATGTTGTGGTATATCACTGAGATAGCATAATCCAACTAAAGTCCATGATCCTCCTATATCAACACATTCAACAAATGGAGAATGATTAAACAATAGATAAAATACGATAGATGTTATCCATATCAAACATGGTTTTGATTTATAATTTATTTTAATTGTATATACCTATTCAATAATTTTTCAAATCTAAGGCTTGAGAAAGTGTGTTTCTGTATTTTTTAATTTATAGTACAACCTTGTGAGTATTAGTTTCCATGTACATAACACAACCATTTTTCCAAATAGTTACAATATTTTATAAGGACATACATTTAGATCTTTTATCACTTAAAAATAATTTTTTATAATAGTAATTGTTTGTGCTCCCCAAGATTCTTGGGTGGGGAGTCCCATGATTTAAATATATGATTATATCTTTACAACTCACATGCCTTTATCAATACGATTCCTTTTCCTAGTTTTCTTCTAGTAACACCCTCATTCTCACTAAAAAAAATGTCCTTATATCTATTATTACCAAATGATGTACATAACTTCATTCTTGATCAGGCTACCAAGAATCTAAAATATCTTAGCATGATTTATCTATAAATCCTTTCTATAGTGTGATAATTTTATGGAGGCTAGGAAAAATAAGGACTTGAACATGGAGGCATGATTGATACTAAGGATGAAATCTCAAGGTTCCAAGAGGTTGGCACCATTGTGGGATTCCTCTTTTGGCTTGAAGGTCTCTAATCTACACACCCACCATATGCACATTAAGGTTTTATGTAAGGTAACCCTACATGGATCTTGAAATATATAACAAAAACCTTTTTTCCATTACACTTTGTTAGATGCATAGACTCCATGCCCTCTTCCAAATCTCTTATTTTGGCATGGATTAGGACTATGGGATTATGGTGGAAATATCAATGCCTCATGACAAAAGAGATAAATTTGGGGTTGGGTAAGGGGTGGTTTGTAAGTAATATTTGGGGTCACAAACAAATGTGTTATTGATGGGACTAGACCTTAAAAGCTGAGTTGGGTATGTGGTCAAGACACATAAATTTGGTATTAAAAACTTGACAACGTCAGTTTTCATCTATATTTCACATACATATATGTGCGTACATATTTAAATCTTATTCACGTTATCCCCTAACCACTCACCTATTTATAGACTTGGGCTTCTTAATTTTACCTCACTCATATATAATATCACCCTAATTTGTGCTAGAATGAGCTATTATCTTATGCAAATTATCACCATATTTCACATTCATGTTGTCTCCTTCCTAGAGAATGTTGGCAATAGTTAGACACTATCAATTACTGACAGTATTTTCCTTTGTTTACCATGTCCCCAGTTCTCTAAAATGATATTTTTAAAATCTAAACCATTCCATTTTATCATCCCACATGTTTCACATGTCGATTATGTGGTGAAATTAACTAAAGAGTCATGTATTTATACACATCAAGCCTAAGAATATTCATAGATAGTTCTCATTTAGTCACTAATTATAAAATTACTTGCATATTGAGAGATCTATTTGTACATCCTTGACGCACTATCCTAAAACATCCAAATTTGGAAACCACTCAAAGGAACATTCCCTAAGGAAAGTATGGGCACCTAAAATAAGGTCAAAGTTACATATTGTCAAGTGTTGAAATCCAAAGAGCTGTATTTCATTCTAATGGATCACTATTTAGCACACACACATATAGGTGGGAGAACCATATGCGGTTTGAGCCCTGTATAGATTATTCAAATGTATGAAATGCTCAACCACTTAGTGGGGTATGGTTGGGGTTGTCCAAACCATATTTCAAACCCTTATTTTTAATTCAATTAAATGTCAAAAGTTAAGCTAGGATTTCAACGCAAAGGAAGATAAAATCTAAATTTGTGCACATGATAAAAGGTAAAAAATTACTCATAAAACATCTTGACATGCAAGCATAATGATTTATTAAAAAATAGACCAAAAAATATTATAAAAATAGTCTTATTAAATAGTGGACACATTTAATCACCGCAAGACTCTTATAAAAATTGGTTAGAATTATCTATAAAAGATTTTTAAAAAATAACAAAAAAGAGACAAAAGATACCAAAGAAAGCGAAGATTTAAGGAACCATTATTTTTTAATAATTAATTACTATGAATTTAAATATAATTTATTTTATTCTTTGTTAATATATGAAAATGTTTTACTGAATCCATAATAAATTACATTTAACTTGCATTATAATTTTCAAAACTTTTAATCATATATCTCTTTTATAGAATTTTTTATTAGAGGAAAACCTCCATGCACCTACATTGAAATTTTATATTTTTAAACTTTTAAAATAGTAACTAAATATGTTCAATGCTTTAATATTTTTTAGGTAAAATATTTAATTCTATCTATCTATTAATTATCAAGATATAATAATTTTATATTTTTTGGGTAAAATATTTAATTTTATTCATCTATTAATTATCAAAATATAATATTTTTATATATTATATTGAGAGGTGTTTTACAATGAGATAGGGGGAGGGAGCGATCTTGATGTTGTATCCGTGTAAGGAAAAATAACCGACAACTTATTTAAATTTATTTTAATATAAATAATTTTTTTTTGATAATAATCGGATACAATATGAATTTTTTGATAACAACTGACACATTAATTAATCAACGGATATAACCTTTCAAACATTATAAATATAAATCAAATCAATCAACAAATCAAAAATCAAAATCGGAATAGCGAAGAAGAATAAAATACAGCGATTAAAAACATACAAAGATTAAAAAATTATCTTCATTATTCTGCCTTTGCCGAAGAGACACCTGCTACTAATATTTAATTTCAAATGTTATATTCTCTTATATAATGAATAACTTGCGTGTTGATATATGCCTATTGTTATTGTTATTATGTTGATATAAGCCGGTATGAATAAATTGTGTATTTATTTTTTCATTGTTATTTATTTATTTAGTATTTAATTGATAATGAGATTAATATATTAAAAATAATTTAATATGTTAGCTATTTTTTTAATATATATATTATTTTATTTAATATTTAATTGATAATCAGATTAATATATTAATAATTTAATATGGTAGTTATTTTTTCAATATATATATTATTTTATTTGATATTTTTATATATTTTTGAATTATGTTATTTGATGTTTCTATATATTTGACGATTATGAATATGATTTATATATCCCACAATGATCAAATATAATATGTTATTTATATTTGGTGTAATATGATTTACTTAAAAATTGTGTAGATATGGCTCGATCTAGATTAAATTTTGCAAACGAAGAAGAACGGATAGAATACCAAAGAGAATAGCAAAGACAATATTGTAGACGAAGACACCAACAAATGACAGATGTACAAAGAGAGGAAGAAAGAAAAAATCGAAATGATAATGGCAGATAAAAGATTTCAAGAACACAGGGACAAATTGGCCGCTGAACTATTAGAAGCAAAAAAGAGGCAACATGTAGATAAGATGAAAGACATTCGAGCGAAAACATCTGAAGATGAACAATATGTATTAAGAACAAAATTATAAAGATAAATGTGTTCAGATCAATTAACTGAGGCAAAAAGATAACATAAACAAGAACTTCATCGTGAAGCATCTCAAAGGCATTACCAATGATCGATTCATAATGTTGACATCAATTATGAAAAAAACAAACTTTGTATCAATAGATCATGTGCTCCAAACACCAAATAATGCATTTTAAGTTGCAATGGATGTTGATGTTACAAATACTCCACAAAATAAAGATATACAAGAGCAAACATCTCAACCTACAAGAAGAAGACAAATGGAAAATAATGATTTAGAAAAAGAGTCAACTTTGTAACCTTAAAAATAAAAATAAAAATGCAAGATACAAAAATTGAAAGAGAGAAAAATATAACTAATTCCAATGGAATGGTTGGGAGAGATTTGAAAACATTTCAAATGATTTTTCGATATGGCTTAGATAACATTGCTTCACCAAGCATGTGTTATATTTGCAAAAAAGTTATATTGGATAAATGTTTCTCGAACCCCTGAAGGCCCTATATGCAATAAATCTTGACAAGAGAAAGGTCATCATTAGTTTTTAGCATCGAATAATATGCATCCTGGACCACAACCACCAGAACTTGCAAACTTAACGCAAGTTGAGGAAATGTTAATAGCTCGTGTCAACCCAAGCCCGCAAGTGACACATGCAACAGGAGGCCAATATAAATATAAAGGACATACAATCAGTTTTTCGCAAGAAGTAAAAGAAATTGTTAAGGTTTTACGAAAATAAAAGATTTACCAATGATTATAGTTCGATGAAGGGACCAACATGGAACAAATTATAACTTCACTGTCAATAGAGAGAGTATACAAAGCACTGAAATATAAAATAGAACATGACAGGTTTTATTCAGATGTTCAGATTGATGAAAATGCATTCAATGATCTTACCCCTGACTCTAATGAAAATATCTTTGACCAGCTAAACTCTATGCATATGCAATTTGATTCTGATGCAAATGAAGTTATATTTGTGGGTCCATTGATGGAGATGGATGAGAGAAATATCATTGATCACACAACTTCAAAGGCCTCTAAACCCCCAATTGCACCAAAGGAGATGGAATTAATCCATGCATGGGTAAATAACCTTAATGCAGATCCTGGATCACTAATTGATTGGCCAGGGATTGGAGCATCTCCTATATATGAGCATGTAACATTAGGATTAATTTATATGGCATTTCCAACATTATTTCCTGATGGAAGATGTGATTAGATAGAACCACAGTTGAAACGAGTACATTTACATTAATTTATGAAACATCTATTTCGATATAAGGATCATAATTTTGGCCGACATCCATGATTTAGATATTACATAATGAAAATGATCATGAGATATCATGCACAAAATTCAAGTGCAACTTTCTTGGAAAAAAGCCTTCAAGAGATGTTAATCACTATTATTGAGTTATGTGAGCATATGGATAATGCACCCCACTTTCATCTAGCAAATCGTTTGATGCGGTTTGGAACATCATTGAGGGGTACAAGGTCATATTGGAAAAATTGTCATCGTGAATTAATGGACATGTTGCATCAAATTGGATCACCTACCATTTTCTTCACATTGAATGCAACTGACATGTATTGCCCTGATCTATATGCACTAATGCCAAAAAATCTATCGAAAGATCCATGAGAAGCCCAAAATTGGCAAAGAAAGAATATTATTAATTATCCTCATATAGTGGTGCATTATATGGACTTGTGACATTCAATTTTTCATAAGGAGATATTGTGAAAAAGAATGAAATTAAAATATTAATGGTCTAGATATGAATGGCAACATAGAGGTTCACCACATGTGCATGGATTTATATGGCTAGATGGAGCACCGAATATGGATAACCTTGATTAGAAAAATGATTGTGAACGAAAGAATGTTTAGAATTATTGAGAAGATCCACACCAACGAAACATATAGGTATGCTATCAATCATCATGTAATATATGGTTTATGTAATATCTATATTTATCACTGTAAATAAAAAATTGTTAGACAACATTAATTTTAGGCATGCCAAAATTTTATGCAACATCCTTGTCTTTGAAATACAAGACAACTTACATAGGTGGATATGGAGTGTGTAAAAGAACTAACAATTGAGTTACTATTTCTTATAGGTATGGTGCACCATGGCCATTGAATCTTAATGGATCAAAATTATATGAAGACTTAGATACAAGCGATAAAATTTTTGACCCTGCAAGAAATGATGATAGAGTCAATACACATAATCATTATGTATTACAACTATGGAGAGAAAATGTTGATTGGCAACCTATTTTGTCCAAACACGTTGTGGTCAAATACATTGCTAAGTATGAAGCAAAGGCAGAGAAGAGTTTTGAAACTTATCATCAAATGTTCATGCAGCTTGCAAACATTGAAAACCTTGATTAATTAGCAAGAATAGCATATAGAAGGCTTCTAATTGAGACAATTCTTGAAAGAGACATTTGGGCACAAGAAACATGTCACATGTTGTTGGAGCTTCCATTGGTAGAGGGCAGTAGAGTATTTGTGAACTTGAATGTTTCAAGTCAGGTGTTTAAACTTATAGAAAAAAATGAAGAAGATGATCATGAAGAGCATATAATGTCTTTCATTGATGGATACAATAATAGGCCCTTTTCCATGGAAAGCACATCACTTATTAAAGCAATGAGATCTTGGACATATAATCCAAGGCAGAAAAAAGATGAAAATGGGAGGCAAAGAGTATTACAGCTATAATGAGAGTATTTCCAAGGTTTTTGTCCATCCCTGCATGTGAATCAAATAAATGCATTGATTTTTGTTGGTTAGAGTTATTACTTTACAAGCCATTTCACGATATACAAAGAGATATTGGAATTGATGATGAAGAAATAATATCAAATTGTGATTCATTCAATTATAATTATTGGTATGTGGAGAGAAGAATGATTCCAAAAAAATTTTAAAGTCACAGTGATACTAAAGATGAGGATAATCCGCTTGTTCAACAAAACATGAAACATGAGTGGGAAATCATATCCAAGCTACAATGTGGCCAAGTAATGGAAGTGAGTGAGATAGATATGTTGGGAAGAAGAGATATTAATAGACAAGAAATATGGAATAATGAATATACAGATGAAGAACACATAAATAAAGTGATCGAATTCACAAGCACCATGAAAGATAATGGATTTCTTATAGATGATGATATAACACCAGAGATGAATTATGAAACCTTGGGTGCCAAACACAAAAAAAATACTTGATATGGTTATGACACATTTTCATCTAGGTCAAAATACTTTGCCCTTATGCATGATGGTCCAAGGAACAACATGAACATGGAAATCATATCTGATAGGTACCATTTGTTAAGCTCTTCAAGATGCAACATTCCTAGAGCGATCTCCACTTCTACTACTTGTACCAACTAGAGTTGCAACATTCAATATTGGTGCCTTGACTATCCATGCATAACTTTGAATCCCAATTGTGGATTTTGTTCAATTAGAAGGAACAAGAATTACAAGTTTCCAAGAGGATATCCACCACATAAAATACATATTGATTGATGAAATAAGCTTCAATGGGCAAAATTTGCTATAAAACATAGACTCTAGACTCCGTCAAGCATTTTCTAAAAATGCAAACATGAGTTTTGGTGGTATATCAATTATTTTGGTTGGAGATTTGGGTTAGCTTCCTCCTGTTAGTAATAGCCCATCATACGACAACAATAGATGAGCTAAACTGTTATGGGAAGAATTCAAAATAGTTGTTACTTTGGACAAGATTTTTAGACAGGAAGGAGAAAGTGATGACCAACAAAGGTTTTGTCAGCTACTCACAAATGTGAGAGATACAAATCCAACAATAGATGATTAGAAGCTATTGATGACAAGAACAAATGTTGGAATAGATAGATCCACTAATGAAGAGTTTGACAATTGTATTCATTTATTTTTCACAAATGATAATGTGCGTAGCCACAATAAAATAAAATTATATTCATTAAAAAGACTGGTTACACGTAGATTTGTAACCAAAGTAGGAAGTGCCAATGCACCAATGGGAGGTTCAAATGATGAACTTGATGTGGAGTTACTGATTGCTATCGATGCAAGGGTCATGTTAACTTCCAAACTTTGGATGAAAGCAGGTCTTGTAAATGGATCTCTAAAGTATATCAAAAGTATAATATACAAACCTAGGAGTGCCCCACCAGAACCACCAACATATGTTATGGTCGAGTTTGACAATTACTCGAGAATACCATTTGAAGATGCAACTCCATATGCAATACCAATTGAACTAATATAAAGGGGATGCACAACCCAACTACCCTTACGGTTAGCTTGGGCATTAACAATACACAAAACACAAGGTTTGACCCTTTCAAAAGCCACAATTGATATAGGTCAAAGAGAAAGAACATGATTAACATTTGTGGTGATATCCTATGTAAAGTCCTTAGAAGGATTAAAAATATTACCTCCATTTACATATGACTGCTATGAAAAGCTAAAAAATGGAAAACAACTATCCAAACGGAAAGCTAAGGAAGAGAGATTGAAACTCTTAGAGGAAAACTAATTTCATGTAATTATGAAAAAAATTCATGTACTTATTCATTATTTAATATTTTATGTGATGTGTACTTATTCATTATTTGATATTTTATGTGATGTGTATAGTATATTTTGATGAGTACTAAATAACTATTTAGATTGAAAATTTTAAATTATGTGAATTAGATTTTTGGGTGATTTAATGTAATATGTATTACAAAACTGTATGATTTAATTTTATGTATAATATACATTTTAAGTTTGATGAAAAAATTTGAATTATATATCAAATAAATACGTAAAATGCACAGTTGTTACTAGCATACCTATCTTAGATAAATCTATGTAAAAGACGTAGAGAGACATCATTCTCGAGACACCTATTCCACTTATGTCACAAATCTAATATAAGATAGGCACCTTGAGAATGATATCTCTCGACGTCTTTTACATAGATTTATCTAAGTATGCTAATTATATTTAACTTATGGTAGTCACCTAAACTATATTACAATTCTATCTATTTATAAATTAGTAAAATATATGTTATGTTATAGCATTTTCTATATTAATATTTTCCTTATTTTTTTTAATGTTGCTTTAAGTAGGTCCTTAAGCAGCATCATAAATATTATTAGAAATAACAATTACGTTTAGTAATTCATCCATGTATTACGATTCCACTCCATTAAATAAGTTATTGTAAAGTTTTACATTTCTATCTATTATATTTATCATCCAACTAAAACCTCACAAATAATTTTTCACTAACAATTTCCTTATTTTATTTGGAGGATTGAAAACACACACAACATCATAAATCTATTAATATAAAGTGTGTTTAATTTTAATTAAATCTAAAACCTTAATCTATGCTAATACATCAATGTTTATTGTATTGAACAAGATATAAACAATGGTTTTATCCCTCAAGTTCTAGTAAAGATAGGGTAGTGACTTAGTTATTTTTAGGCCAGATAATCCTACCCTGAACAAGATATAATTATCGGTTTTATCCCTCAAGTTCTAGTAAAGATAGGGTAGTGACTTAGTTATTTTCAGGCCGGATAATCCTGCCCTGCATGTTAGTTGGATAGATGGAAGAATGGTTAAGTTTATGTTTTTGTTTAATTTAATGTACATAAATATTTTTATAAAAAAATTACAATATTTTTACATTTATTTAATGTAATTAATTATTGTATACAAAAATTTATAATATTTATTACATTTATTTGATTTAATTTGTTTGACCTTGTTTCATGAATTTGATTCAAAAATTCTTATTTACATTAATTTTAAATAAGCTTTTTAAAAATAATATATATTAATATATTAAATAATAATATTTGAAGTTTTATTAAGTTAAAGCATTAAACTTTACAAATATTTTATTTTTCTGAATATAACATTTACAATATTAATTTTGAATAATTTATATATTGATTATTTATATTCTATATAAAAAGTACATATTAGAACATAAGAACTTAACTCTAAAATTTTAAATAAAAAATATAATTATAAACAAGATAAAATAAATAAATTACATTATATATTAAAACATTTCGAAATTAAAAAATTGGAAATATATATCAATATATAAATTAAATATGAATTTTTTATATTCAAAATAATCCATATTTCTATAATATCTTTACAATAATTTATTAAAAAAACAAAATCATAAACTTCTCTATATGTTAAACTTAATCTACTTCCTAAACTCATGAAAACTCAAATATTCTCCTCAATCTCGATCTCATATTATCTTCCATTTAATTGACACTTATCAAACAAAATTATTAAACAACTAAGTGCCCCTGGTATATTTCTTTCTATCTGCAAACTCCCCTCTGTACTTTTATAAGCCCTTACCACAATCAACTTTCTGGGACCAACTTTTCTTTATTCCATATATTTATATTATCCTTGATAAAGAAGTAAGACTTTACGAATATCAGCAAAACAAGGTAAGGCTTATCTTTATAATTTTTTGGTTCTTTGATTTGTATTACTGTCATTTGAAGTGATCCCTAACCTTATGATGATAAAGACACTAATCTTGTTAACACATTCTCATTTTTTTATCAAAATTATTAATATAATATTTAACTAAATTATATATTTTCTACCAAATTAAAATTTTATAAAAAATTATATGTATGAAAGGACATAATATTATATTACTAATATAACTTTCATATACATTATTGCTTGATAATAGTTTCCTAACTTTTTCTCTAATTATTATATAGAGTCAATCTATATAAATTATATATATTACATTTTTCTTTATATAAAATATACATATCTTAATTATGTACATGAATATATACATGCATTTATTGCATATCATTATTATATAGATGAGTGCATTTTACATCATTTTCATTGTGATCGATATTTGTTTATATATTACATTTTAATGTTATATTATATATATTTTTATGATTAAGATTTAGGCTTCATTTATACATTTTTATTATACTGTAGTTTTATTCATAACATTCTTCTTCTACATATTGTGCTTTATATGTAGTTTCATCCTAGAAATTGATTGCATTATTCTATGTTTCTTATTTGATACATTGGTATTTGCCTTTGATTTTTATCAACATTATTCTATCCACTTGTTTCATGTTATATGTTATGCTTCATAGGTCTTGTTCGTCTTATTGTTGATCCCATTCTAAGCACATACGTTGGTTTCGTGATAATGACAACAAATTTATCTACACCTTCAATCACATCATGCATTGATTTCTAAGGGAATTCATGAGTTACTTATAATTTTCCTTGTCTTATTGCTCTAGTTTATAAACCTTGCTCCTCACTTTTCATATGTGACCTCGTGCCTTCTTGTGAATTTTCTTTATCTTTTTCTATAGATATTGTTAAGAAATGAAAAAATATGGATTCATATATGATTATATTTATCTTCCTATGAGGGTAACATACCCACACTTGTTCCTTACTGATCACGTCTATACACATATTTTCCCATGGGGGCATAGTACCCATGGTGTCTATCTTATGAGTTTCATTGATTCACATATCCACCTATGAGGATGTCGTACCTACATATTTTCCTTATTGACATATCATATAGGTCTATGTTGCTTATTTAAATTCCAGATCTTACACATACCTGGACACATGATAAGTTACCACTCACGGTGCATTCATTGCCTTATCTTTCTACTATTGGGTTCTCATACATTGAGGGGCATGTTGTTTCCCCATATACATAATCATCCTTACTATAATCCATGTATTCACTTATGGGACTTACCACACATTCATCTATATCATGTAATCATGACACATTTCTATTATCTTACGATTGAGGATTATACTACATATATGCCTTGCATTATTATATTTATGGGCCCTTATGCCCTACACATCATGTTGTGCCTTGTCACATTATGTTCATCATACTTGATATATACATGATTCATACAAACTCACATCAAGGGATAATATCTTACCACAAAATATCAAAAGAAATAAAAACGCTACTTCATACATTGCTATATATTTACTTATGCTAAAGGTTTTCATATCCATAATTTATGCACGTACTTTTATGATATCTCTTGAATGGGTGCCATTTAGATTTATAGGATACATGATATTGGACTATACTTTATTTGCGCACATCTTGAGGGGGATTTTTCATAGACAACATGTCCTTTCTTGGGGGCATTTCCATATAGTAGATTTTTCATGGCGATATATTTCCTTGCTTGTCATTTATCATATTGATCTAGATCACATTGGTTACTACATCTCACGTTATTACCTAGATCTTATATATCAAATGGATATCTTGATTTTGATCGTTACATGGATACATTTATTTTTGTGTGCAAGTATTTTTTTAATGTGCACATGTTTTTTTATTTGTTAATTTTTTTCCATAGAATATTCTTTTGTCATCATGTTTTATGAGTCATGTAATTGTCTGTTGTCTCACTAAGTTATCAAGTCACTAAATTGGGTGTGGTCACTAACATATGTTGTCTTAACTTGAGTCTGCTTCATGATTTCTCCTATGCTTGTAGCCATGTTTTATATCATGCATATGACTATACTTACTTGGTGCCTACATTACCATGGTTTCTACCATGCATTTATGAGGGCAAGCTACTTGTATGTGTTCTCATTTCTATATCTATCTTGCTTAGGTGATTACTATATCACATTTGGGGCATATTAGTTATTCCTATCTTGCTTTGTCTTCGGGGGCATTGTACCATTTTATGTTATGCTTGATATGACATTATCTTTCCTACACTAGATTTGCACTTATACATAATACTATGGGGCATGACTAGATGCCAAGTTCATTTATTGAAAATAATTAGATGATAATGGCTATTTTCAAATTCATACATATGTTTTAGGACATTAACACTTTGTCTATATTATTTTGTTGCCGTGTATAGCAATTAAATTTATTTTTTTAAACGAGTGATTGTAGCATAGATTTTTATCTGTCATCTCAAAAGGGGGCATATATCAAGGAATTTTTAAAAAAAGAGAGAACTTAAGTGAACTTGATTGAAATTAAGTGAACCTGATTGAACTTGAACCAAATTCATCTACTTTCTTGATCAAGAACTAGATTGAGCCAGGGTGATTCCAAGAGAAGTGTTGGCTATGTTTCAACATCGATCAAAATTCTAATTTTAGAAGCAATTTGTTATAGCATTTGGAACAAATACTAGCCAGATGTATTTGATCATATGCTCTCTTTCCAAATTCAAGTTTTTTATTTTTCAAAAGTGAAAATAAAAAATATCTGTCATGGGCATTAACTACATGTAGCAATCGGCACTTGTTTCAAGGACTTCAAAAAATTATGTGAATGGAAGCTTAGCTTGAGTAAACATAAAAGTGGGACATTACAAGACACATAAATTGATTACAAGACCTATTTTCATAGTGTTGTATCTCTAATTTATTATAATTAATGCACTTGTGTATATTTGTGTATTTATAAGACATTTATGACCCCACATTGGTCCCCATTTAGTTCTTGAGCCTTAAAATAACATCTAACCCTTATCAAACCTATATGTTGGCATCCTTAGACTAAATCTTATTTTTTATGATGTTCCATAACGAGATTTGAGCCTCTATTTATTTTAGATTAGACTCTCGCACTGTGCAATTATACCCTAGACAAACTTGTGCCCTATGCACGTCTATCACTTTTTCCTTTTGTGGGTCATTTTGTTCATTGCCACTAATATTGCACCCTTAACTTTGCTCCTTATCATATCAAATGTTGAACTAGCTAATGCACCCAACTTTTCTTAGACTGCGCAATAGGTGTAATTCATCCTAAACCATTTAGGGAGATCAAAAGATCATTGAAAATGATAAAAAAAATCAAGATCAAGGTCTAGAATAGAGCCAAGCATCAAATATATTTATTCCTCCTATTTCAAATTGAGCTTCATTGAGTCATATTTTACACACTTGTGATGGAGTTATTTATCTTGGTCTCTCATTATCCCCTTATATCAAATAAATTGTTTAGCTTGCATAGAACTGCATCATCACTTCTAGAGAAGAGGAGGCTCCAAACCCTTGCTCCAACAATTCCATTTACACTCACTTAAAATTGTATAGAGGTCTAACTTTTATATGTGGGACATGTAGTTTGTAACGTTGCTTTGGCAGTTGCCCGATTCCATAATCCATTATTTGCTTTAAGTGTGAAGCTAGGTCAAAGAGAAGGAATCAACACGTCAACATATTTTGCTCAGCAAAACAAGGAAGCGCAAGTACATGAAGATCAAAAAAAGGAGGCAAACTAATGATAGAATAAATAGGATTCACAACCCTACATAGGACGGACTCGACATAATAGAGATAAGCCCAGTGATGCAAATCTGTCTAGCACGATTCTACCCAAGTCAAAACCATGTAAAACACGATCTATCCAAAGGGATAAAAAAATCAAATTAAAATTTAGAACAATGTGCAATCAACCTGTATAGTCATATTCTAAATTTAGAGTCTCATATTTCAATTATAGTAACAAGATATAGTCATTTTTATTCTTTATACTTAATTTCCATATTTATCATTATTAACCAATCAACTAAATCCAAATTATATACTTAATCATATTATTAAATCTATTGAATACAATTGTTTATTCCTTATTTTCAATAAAACTATAATTAAAATAAACTCTTTCATCCCTGCAAACTGCCCTTTAAAAATATCAAACATATTCTTACCCAAAAAAAAAAAAGTAAGAAAGTGTGTGAATGTGGATGCACCTTAAAAATTTAAGGTACATGAATTATATATTCGTTGTTTTCATTATCATAGTGACAAAGAATTAAGACCTTACGAATTTGGGGAGAAGAAGCTGAGGTTATCTTTATATTCTCTTGGTTGATCTTATCATGCCGGTTAGGGCTACCTGTATCCCCATCTAGCATATGAATATGTCACTTTATACAATGGGCCCTTCGATTTGTATTATTCTCTCCTGCTACTTGATAAGGACTAATGTTGTTAACTCTTTTTGTTTTTTCTATCAAAATCATCAATATAATTTATTGCTATGTTTCCCAACCAACTTTGGTTCCGTGTGATGAAAGAGATGGAGAAAATATTGTTCACAAACGTTATTATGCAAGCAAATCAGAGGATATATTTTGGATCTTATATATAATACAGAGGATATATTTTGGATCTTTTAATATAGGATATAGTTTGGATCTTGTATTATCTTTCAATATATAAATTTTCCTAATATATGTATGTTAGAGAATTTAATGAATGTAATATATAATTTTATATGATTTTTTGTATTAGAATGAAGGTATAGAAAATAAATAAGTACTTCGATTTTATTTGAACTTTGTTTTAAATGTTTAAATGATTAGTTTTGATATTTTTACAAATACTTTTATATGTACAATATTTTATGTATTTATAGATTTTCAAAATTAAAATAAAGAGTATAAGATATGAAAAAACTCAAATAAGAGTCACAAGGGTCCGCATCTAAACTATCTATTAGATGATTATAAGACAAGAAAAAAGCTCAAAATTTTCAAAAATAAGTTTAAAAAAATAGATGAATGAAGGAAAAATGCAGATAAACATCCATAAACACAAGTAAAATAGACAAACACGTTTAAAAATTATGATTTAAAGATTAATAACTACCCACGTACCAAAATTAAATATATACAATATAATAAATTTTTAATCTAACAAATTTTATATATTAGATTTCAACCAACTTACACACTTTTCAACATTAAAATATCATTATGAAATCTTTTTAATTTTAATTTTTTATTATTATTTTATTATGTTTTTCAAATGTAATATTGTTTTGGCATGAATTTGAATTTGTAATCTTCATCGCTTAATTCAATTACTTTGATAAATTGTATTGTTCTTTGAGACAAAAATAACTATCGAAGACTTTAGTTTAAATCCCCAACCATTCAATTGGCGTGCCTTATAAGACCTTGAGTCACTTTCAATTATAAAGTACGTTACATGGAGTTAATGATTTTCTATGCCAATCTCTTGCTTTTATGTTTTTCAATGAAACAAATATCCTTGTTTGTTACTAGTAAATGTAGACACTTCAATTTTTTTTCAAGTAGTTTAGCATTAATAATGTTATCAAACTAAATCATATTACTCAACTTTGCCTTAGGATTCTTTTGACTAGTAAAATATACATGTGATTGTTGAATATATTCGTCACTACCATCACCGATAACCTGCAACCTCTCACCTCTAATCAGTAATCAAAAGATTAGATATACATCCTCTAGGGTGGCAATCATCTCACCAATAAAAAGCCAAAATGTAATAATTCTCCATTACACATAAATATTTGTAATAATTCACGAACATTTCATTTAATCTTGATGCACAATGCATTCTATTGTCTTCTAGAAATTATTGGTAGTCCACCTGAAAGAGGAGTTTGTTCAAACAATCCTTGATACTACTCGTAATTCTTGTCAATAGTAAGTGGGATTATAAAGGAGCAGAGAAAATTTGGGGCATGCCATATAACTCTTTTTAGCATTTTAAGAGTGCATTATCTATGTCAATAATTATTCTAGGCAATAAATTTATAATATTTTCATCTTAGATTTGCATAAGCTTCTTTGCAAACACACAAATAACAACCATAAACATATCGATCTTTGACAGCAAAGTATGTGAAGAAAACAATTTTATCTCTTTTTTTTGGATTTATCATTCGATTCACCATCCAACCAATTTCTAACACATAAATAGCCCAAACGTATATTCACAACATCTACAGTTACCTTATACAAAAGTCTTTCAGGAGCCTTATCAACTTTAGTAACAATATCCAGAGTCCTTTCACCATCTGTATCAACCCTATGTGACATTATTATAGATTCACATGTGGGGAAATTTATAGTAGTAGATAATATATTAAATATTATGCTCTCCCTAGGAATAATATACTTCATAATTATCTTTGAAATCTACTCGTATATGTCATCAGGTTGGCCATGGATGGAGACCCTAACGATCTCTAATAAATCCCCTAGTATCAAATCTAGAGTGTGCATCTTTCTAACATGAAGATTAATGGGTACAATGTTTACACCCTTGTTTTTTATTGTTATTATTCAGTGACATAATTTAATGTATCTATAATTAAGGACTCTTTGATATAATGGTCATTGTTCTTGTATTCACCAAAAAAAATAGTCTTGAATAGTTGAATTATGTAATTTCATGATAAGAATCACTCTTGTACATATACATTGCCCATACAGAAGAATTATTCTTGAAATGGACTCTAGTATGCTAGACTTTCCTTTAGATTGATCAGCGCCACCACAATGATGGGGAGGTTAATTTCTTCACAATTCCCAAACTGCGGGCCTTACCCATTGTATTCAAAAGCAAACTGATCTCTTTATTGTAATACTCCTTCAAGCTACTCTTTTCTTCTAACTTAAAATAATCTTTATTTAGGTTGATTTTATTTTCTTCCTTCTTCATATCATATCTATTATGGATTGCATTAGAATTGAATTTCAATTCTTTTACTTGACGTAAAACATTTGTCCTTTGTCGTTAAGTTGACTCTATTGAGTAGCTCAAACCAAAAAAATGCCCCATAATATTGCTAACTAAATGAAAAGAACCTATGAAGCCAATAACTACATTTAAGAATGGAATGATAATTATAAATAACCTATAGAGTTTATATTATCAAAAAAAGAAACATACTTCAAATTGATTAAAATTGATGTAATAACATATGAAAAAATATGGTTGAAATAACTTACGAAAGGGATTATTAATGCCTAAATAAAAAATATTTATAATAGTCAATGTTTGATTAGATACATTTGATCATAATTAGAAAGCTTTAGAAAATAGAAAATAAAGTATCAATAAAATGTCTCCTTGGTCACAACCTATGTTTTGTGTTCGTAAAATTCTTCTAAATACTTTAACATCAAATCCAAAATCAATAAGCAAGAAGAATAATATTTTTTGATAAGCTTGGACTCAAAGACTAAACTTCAGGCCATACAATTCTATAATCCTAGATAAAAATATAAAGTGCATGACCAAGTGTATATATCAATGCATGTGTTTAGAATAACCAATGTTATGACTGGTTGTGTGACATTAATTATAAAGCCCTCAAAAATCCAAAAAGAAATATTAATAAAAACACAATTTAAGAATTGAATTGAAATCTACAAACAAGAAGAATAATAATTTTTTCCACTATCCTAGCATTACAACATTTGACTTTTTTAAGTTAGTTTAAAGACACCTATAATTCATCTTAATGTCACCTTAAATTTGCCTTTAATACAAAAAAAAAAAAATCATCACTAAAGTCACTTTTAAGGTTTGGCAAACATATTTAGTCCATCTCTAATACCAAATTTAAATTATATAATATAACATTAGGCTAAAGTCACCTCCAAATTCACCCCAACTTCATCTATTAAAATCACCTAGGTGATGTTGGCAAGATGTTGGGGTGACTTTGGAGGTGACAAGGGTGACATTGCCAATGTCACAACTGTCAATGTTGCCAACATTGTATTGGTAACTTTAAAAGCATCCCTAATTATGACTTTAAATGCATCACTAAATGTGACTTTAAATCTGTCACTAAATTTGACTTTAATTTCATCACTAAGTGTGACTTTATTTTTGACACTTGATTCGACTTTAAAATATGACACTAGGTCTAAATTTAAGGTGATGTTAAAAGCAACACTGTGTCTAATTTAAAGGTGACTTTAATTACAACATTGATTCTAAATTTAAGTGTGACATTGGGTTTATTTTTGAAATTATTTTTAAAAAATAATAGTTTTTAGTTATTTATAATTATTTAATATTATTAATTATAAAATAATGTTCTTATATTATACAACTATAATTATTGTTAACAGCAATCCCTGGAAAGCCTCCTCAGTATATGCTAGAGTAGAAGTATTACACCATTCATCCCTAATCACAAGGTACTCCTTCTTTGGAGAGGCTTAATTGTAAGTTACCTTCTTTGGCTATCAACCACAAATATTCAAAATAACATATTTAATAGACTTGTGAAAGAAATATATACCTTCTATAAGAAAAACATGAACAATAGAAACTGGTGAACTATCATTATATTAGAAACTTGTTATATATATATATATATATATATATATTCTTATATTCTTATATTCTTGAAGTATATAGGCTAAGGATACATTATACATATTTATGTATTGTATAATGTATCCTTTTATATATATATTCTTGAAGTATATAGGCTAGGGATACATTATACAATAGACATATATAGTTTTCTTATTCTTCAATAATCCAACAATACTTACAACCTTTTCTCAATGTGAGTTATACAATACATATAGAACATGCATGACTCTTTGGATTCTTGACTATTCATTTCCTCTTCCTCACTTAAAGGGGATATTTACCCTAACATTTATCATATCCATTTACAATAATAGTTACAAAATATACATGTGTGACAACTATAACTTATAAAAAATACTTGTAAAGTGTTATTCACAATCCCCTACTAACACTTTCCTAGACTTAATAATAGACAAAAAATGTTGTCGAAGATGTAATGACCATCTTTGCACTTGACCATTGCATGATATTACTTAATGATTTCTCATATGTGTTGACCTAAAAAATTTCTTGTAGTTTCTCAAGAAGTGTCATTTTCCAATTTTCACTTCATGTGCACTATTTAGCCACCCTTTTCAGTTTTCAACTAAGTAGCATAACATCCTTCTACCACTTATGGTTTTTTAGTAGGATGGAATATATATAATGCCACCTATTGTGGGTTTTAAACCTTCCTATCCCTCCTCACAAATACTTCACCAAATAATCATTTCGAAAACATTTACTCTCCCAAAATTGCTCAAAATTACATCGGATTTTTATATCTTACTATGGTGGTGGAAAAAACACTGGAAAAGGACAAATTTATTATCATAAACTATATTTACATGAGGAGTTTGCTACTAGGGTGCCCTATATTTTTAGAGGTGGATTAATTGGAGATCCTTGTGGTCCTCGTGAAACTTGATAATAATGTGGTGTTTGCTAGATGAGTGGGTCATCCTAAGCTCACAATGTGCACCATAGCTCTACTTACAGAACATAATTAGGCTAATCAAGGAAGTCCTTGACTAATGGAATATTTTTATGATATTTACCTTATAGAATTTCTTATCTTCTAAACCTTATTTTACCATAGTAAATAACGTACATAGTTGTGTGAATATTTTCATGATATCACCCATGTTATCCTCACCAATGATTTTAATGAGGGGAATTTGGCTCAAAATAGTTTCATCCATTTCATCATTTATATAATCATTTTTTAATAAAAAGAAATGTACTTTCACTCTTGTAAAGGTACATCACAACATCTCCAGTTCCTAAATCCTTATTTACTCCATTATATTATATTTGTAATGTAGAGACTCAACTAAGGCTGCATCTAATTTTATATCATCTTCACAATTTTCAATGATAGCTTATACCTTATCCATTTTTGTCATATATTATTGAGTTTCATGCATTATATTTATGGCATCACACATGTGCCGTAATCCTTTCTAGTCATCATGTTGATTACCAATCTTGTGAAAACTTAATCACCAATGCAGTAAGTTGTAAACGTTGAGACATCACTTGATTTTTGATGACTTGTTGTACCAACTCTAGTTAAGTAACATTAATTACCTTTCTCATATTCATAATCACATACTTAGGAGTGTACTTGTATACTTCAATTTTAGTGTAGTATTGCCAAGGGAGATTGTGAATTCATTTGCACTACACCTTCTACTTACTTCTCTAGTGCCAATTATATCACATCAATAACTAATTTTCTAGGAAGGGTCATCAACATAAATTGTGATGGTTGTGATATTTTTTCACTTTGAGAGGTCATAGCTGAGTGGAGGAAATTAAAAAATTATTCCATCTTGTGTTTGTGTCTACCCATCGAGCCACCACCAGTCGAGTGTATCATCACCTTCTTAAGACTTTCCCCTCTCTATGTTTGTCTTTCTTGATCCAAACCTCATATTTTTCCATTTTAACTATGATCATGGTTCACCATGTCGTACCTCCTTTATATCTAAATCTTGTTCCATGGGGCCCATGACTTGATGTTGTTGCTTTATGGTTTTGATATCCCACTTGAAAGTAGTGGCTTACGATTGATCTTGCCCCATAAATACTTGATTTTGTGCCACAACATCTTGCACAACCTTGAGTTGTATTTCTTTCTCATTCTTAGCCCTTGCACGTTCTTCCTTATCCTTATATTTTTATTTATGTAGTCTTTCTACCTCCTACTTCTGATTTCTTATTCCTTTTGGGCCTCCTTCTCTCATAACACTTTCTTTTCCTACTCCTTTACAATCCTCTCTTTCTCCTCTTTTTCATTTTTTGTATGTTCTTACACAACTTTGTCCTTTGAAACCTTCTTGTTTACTCCGTCCTCCTTGAGAGATTATTCTTATTTATTTTTTTCATCATCCTTCATAGCTTGATCATGTCTCCTAAGTTGATTTATCTTTGGATTCTTTCTCTAGTTTCTTTTTCTACTTCACCACTTTTTCCTCTACCTCCTTTAAAAATTCTTCCTCCCTCTCCTTTGTAGATTAAGAGTGGGACTTCATTGTATCTTTGAAAAAATATTCTTCCCCTATGCCTTGGTGTTGGGGTTGCCCACTCATGTGGGTTTTTTAAATCCTCATCACCCTTGATATTTATTTTCAGGGAGATTGATTAGTCATGAGAGGTTTCAAGGGAAATTATGTATTCTTTAGACTTACTAAATGCCCTAAATCCTTTCCATTGATGTAGATACTTCATCAAGCATAACATACTTCAAAATAAGCCAAATCTCACCCCTTTTTTAGTTCAACAGTGGTATTCTTTAGCCCTCGAGTTGGAAAGGGATAATAATGGGGAAGGGGATGAAAGAATCCTAGGAAATCATCCCTAATTTGACTCTCAACCAAGGGAAAAAAATTATAGAATTAATGGAGACTCAAGATGTGGAAAAAATTGTATCATTGGGGGATACCCCATCAAGTCTTCTCTAATGAGGTGATGGAGCTAGTAATTAATGACGATTCTTTATAATTTATAGAAAGGGAAATGGGCAACAATGCTTTGGTTTTTAGTTTTTGGGGAAGTTTCCCTCCTTTGAATTAATTTTTCTTTAAATTTATTTGGATCAATTTCTCTGCACCGTTGGTATTTTTTCTAGGGAACATATTCTTCTTGTTTCATTTTGAGACAAGGGAGGATCGTGAATTTGTGTGGAACAATGGCCCTTAGTATTTTGAAAGGCATGGAGTTTTTATGAGCCTTTAAACCAATTTTTTTGGTTCAGTAACAGTTCTTATATCAAATACCCATATTTAGATTCACTTATATAATTTAGCTATAGTAATCAAATACCCCAGACTGATCCAACAATTGATTAAAAATAGTTGGTGATTTTTTCAAATTTGATAGATCTTCAAAACAAAATTGTTAGGGTTTGCGTATTGGGTTAATTTTCTAAACAAGATAAAAATTTGAACTATTTAGATTATCGAAAATATGTCTAATTTAAGAAAATTTGAATGCTACAAGCACATATCTAATTAAACTTTACTATTTATGGAAAGTATTAAAAGGAGTAGAGTACTTAGCTTGTTACTAATTTTCTCTAGTCTGAAACGTTGTGTAGGAGGTAAAGAAATCTATAAATGGATCAAAAGTTGCTTAGATCAGGAAATTAGGTATATGGGATTATCTAGATGAATTTGGTAGAAATTGAGTACCTTTATCTTGTGTAGGTGTATGAAGCCTGACATATTCAACCTTGTGACCCATGCCTCACTGTTTTAGCACAAGCCACTATGATTACTTATAAACCATCACTTTTTATGATCTTAGCAACTCACTAGATGCACAAGTTCTTAAACATGTATCCTTACACTTTGAAACCCTAGCTCCACTTTCAACACTAGGTTAATAATAGGAAAGAGCAATAGGTTGAGCTAACCCCAACCACTCCCTAGTGAATAGTTGAGTGTTACCTACATATCCAATACTCAAAGGATAAAAATCAAATCACATGTAATTCTTTTGCTTAAGTGTGTGTGTGTAATTGTGATCCATTATGGATACAACCTATAATATAGCTTTCAACACTTGAAAATGGAAAACTTGGCATGGCTTAGGTTCTTCAAAATTGGCTAGGGCTTGCATCTTGTGACTGGTTTCTGATTTTAGAGATTTTGGAGATTTATTCTTAATGTGTATGTATGTATAGATGTGATCTTCATAAGTGTTAGATGAGTGTTAGATATGGAATAGGTTGAGACCTATCATGTATAAATAGATGTTTATTTGGATATTTTTGATGTGATAAACATGTGGAACATATGGGTATAAATATAAATTAAATTTAGAAAATGATTTATGCTAGATGCATGGATAATTCTAACAAAGGTGGATGGTTACATAAATCCAGAGTTGTTTAAATACATTTAAAGGTGTCTAGAAAACATGAATGATGATTTGATGATCAGGAGATAATCTAATTAAGAAAAATTTTAAGTTATGCATAAATTATGGAATTATTATATGTGACTAATAGAAAGTCAAGAAGTTCAATCCCATAGAAGGTGAGTGGATAGTAGAAAATTGTGTGCAAGATCCATGTATTTTCACAAGTCATTTATGGTAATGATAGGTCAAGAATTACATTGTCTAATGTCGAATACCATATTTCAAAGTCTACAAATGACCCCTTTTTTTATAGTATTTAAAAATTCAATGTTAGGGTAAAAAGATAAAGAGATTGTGTACTTTAGTGTGTAAATACACTTTATATTCAATAAAATGCTCCAAGTGTTTGTCTTATTCCATGAAAACCTATAATAAAACATGCAATATTTAATTTCCATATATGACATGAAATTTTAAAAATATATCAATGAAACATTTGAAATTTAAAGAGAAAAGAAGGCATACATCTATAATTGGGTCAACCATGTTGTTCTTTAAAGTATTATAGATCAGGGTGATTATGTCCCAACAGATAATGTAATGAGGTGGTTATGCTCCAAATCAAGTGCCTTTATTCAAACCCTGGGTTGGGAGGATAAATTCCCAAACCATCATGAATGAGTAGTGTTAGGCCATTAAGCAACACAAAACCTCAATCACATTACTCATTTAATTGAGATTGAAATTCAATATGGAAGGGAAAAGTCCCCATATTGGGACTCATATGTAGACTGGATCAATCTCTACAAACATACTTATAGATTCAAAATGTTAACTTCAATACCATCAATGCCAATTTGAAAATAGAAAAGTTAGAATAATATGGGCTTAGACAATGGTCATGCCCCCTATATGATTCAATCATTACCAATCTAATATAGAATGTCATAAAATCTATATCCCAACCTAATAAATCTGATAACTTGTTACTCATATACCTATAAAAAGTGTGCATATGCCCCAAATTGTGATTAGATGTGTATATATTTTCCCCATTTTCTAAACCAAATTGATAATCTAAACCTTATGAATCATGCAATATATTCTAAAATCTGAACTATCTATGTATGTAGGATTGAATCTCTATGGCAAGCCCATTATTATTACCCTCATTTTAGATGATGAATTTACCCTGTGAATTATTAATCTGAAAAGAAAATATTTAAATGCATCATGTTATATAGAATGATGTAAACATGTAAATCATGTGCTAATATGTGGAGAATATGTCATCATAGTATGATTAGATCATCAAATAATATATGAAACATTTATCCTATGACATACAAGTGTCATTTCAAGATAGATATATCAATTGGGAACATAGTAATGATCAATATAGATATACATAGTGAATAATAAACTACATAGGAAAATGAATGATATAGATAATGGAATCCCAAACAAGTAAAAATTTGCATTTTATGGATCATGGAACCATAATCTTAGCAGAAAATTGTAGATGTATCCACTCACAAGCAAGCAAATTTCATGGCCATGGTGCACACAATAAAATCACACAGAATATCACTCATTTTCATGCACAATAAGATACATGCAAAGTACACTCAATGAACACATAATGTCACATAAAGAAAAAGCCACACACAATGAGAAATCAATGTTACACTATGAAAAATAAATGTCACCCAACAAAGGTAAGGACTGTATAAACAAAGGGCCATAAATGTCACACTCAATCAAGAAAATGTCACATACTAAAGAAATATCCATACAAATAAAGAGTCATACAATGATACACTTAATAAATAAAATTTCACAGAATAAGGCACATATAAAGAAAGAGTCATATAATGATATAGTCTATTGGGAAAGTGTCACACAACAAGGCAAGGGCCATACAGAGAAAGATTCATAAAAAAATAAAATAGAAATATGTCACACACTAAGGAAAGAGTCACACAAAACATAAGAAATTATTATCTTATATGAAATTAAATAGAAATAATGAAGCATAAAATAATTCAAGCTAGTCTACACCATCAACCATGTCATTGTCATACCATAAAAAAGTAACATATCCATGAAATGTCACATTTTAGAGAATTTAAGAAAGAACTAGGCATGTGTAGGAAATCAATGTAGCTCTACATAGAAAAAATAAAATGTCATATAAATATATAATGTGTAACAATGTGAATTATAAAATGATGTCCCCAACATTAGCCTGACCCTTGGGTATAAAAATTCCATGTGTCTATAATATATAACATGTATGTCCTAGATCTCACTCATATATACTATGAAATGCATGTGTATATGAAAATGATATGTAATCTACCAAACATATAATAAATAACATACATTAAGGAAATAACTAACAAAACATGTTATGGTTAGGTCTTAGTTTGTTTGTTTTTTTTTTTTTTTTTTTAATTATTTTATATTTTTTAATATTTGCAAACATGTATATAGTCAATCAAGTCCAAGAAGAAAGGATTCAAAAATAAAATATTAGAAGGATCCAAACAATCCCTAGCACATGTCAAGGCATAACAAACATTGTTTAATAGCATGACAATGTGAATAATGTGAAGGCAAGGAATATGTCCCCACTATGTATGTGAATAACAACATTATAGGTTAATAAAGTATGTGGATATAAGAGGATGTATGCCCCCAATGGGTAAAAAATAATGTGTGTGTTCTTTTCATAGTGTGTAAGCATGAATTTATGTGATCATGTAATATCAATGTAAGCCACAATGGTAGAAAACATAGATACTCAATGTATAGAGGTAAGCATGTAGTGTGTCGCAAGGAGTGTGCACTAGGATAAAATTATTTTAAGAGATGCATCATCATAGAATAAATGTCATGGATGTCTAGATCAGGATAAATAATCAAAATGCAACAACCAAATGAAAACAAATCCAAGGGCTAGAATAATAATCAATGTAAAATCATATATACACGTGTGTCAAGATAGAAGAATAGAGGGGATAAACAAACATCAAGAATCTATATACACAAATTTATGCTCCTACCAATCAAATATATCTTTGCTTGGATGTCTATATGTATGTTAAGTATCATACATGTCATATGCAAACCAACTGCACCATATTATGGAATTGATTTATTATATTTATTTTTCCCTTCAACATGTTCCTTATCTTTAGTATCATTTATCTCAGCTATGGTGTATACTAATTAGATACCAATGTTTTGGCACTAGTCTAAGGAATGTTTTTTTCTTTCTTTTCTTGCTCCAAATATTTTCCATCTCTTAAATTGGAAATAGGCTCACCATTGAAGCCAAATTTAACATTGTCTTGATTATTACCAAGTTTTCCCCTATTTCCCTTAGTTGTGACCTTTATAGCGTAGCATTATATTGATACAAGTTGGGATAAATATTGAATAAAACATTACATGATTAAGGACCAAAATTTGTAGTTAACATGATGGATCCAATGCATACCTTGATTAAAGTTCCCTTATTTGAGTGTTTGATGTCATAACTGAGAGATTTGATAAATGTCATGCTACATACATTGATTTCATAAAGAGTTATAATTTCAACATTGGTACAATTATTTTTATCCCTATGAGGGCCAAGAATCAAATGCTCTAGATATGATGAATATTTTTTTATTAGCCCCTTAGTAATCATGCTTGTGACATTAGTCTTCTTAATTACCTCTTGATTTTGAACTTCTTCCTTAGGAACCTCTTTTTTAGGTAGGTTATCTTATCTAGACTCTTCTTTTTGGAACTCGACTTTTTTTATAATTGATCCTTTTGTAAATTTTCCTGTTGTAACTTTTCTTTTTCCAATTGTTCCTTATGTAATTTTTTCTATGTAAATTTTCCTTTTCCAATTATTCCTAGGAAGATGTAACTTCAGTTTGAGTAGGTTTCTCAATATTATAAGGTGTACTTGAATCCTGTGGTGTTTTAATGGACGTATCCAATAGAGGATCTCCACTACCAATAATATTTTATATTTTTCTCCTCAAATACCAACACTTATCCATATGATGTTCATGCATTTTATGATAGGCATAATATTAATTTAATTTTTTTAGAGGATACATGGGAGGCAATGTGATCAGTTTCTTCTGAAACATATCACTTAAAGTTACCCTTAGAGTTTTGTTAACCTTATGCAAACTTTTTATACCATTAGTTGTAGATGTATTTTGTTTTTGAAGCCATGATTGAAATGAAATATTTTGAGATACAAAATTATTGAGTGGAGAGGTAGAAATACATTTGATACTAACATACTCAATATTTTTGACAATTTCAATCTTATCCTCAAGTGATGTAACTTTTAGACACATTTACATTTAGAATACCTCTATGGACTTCCTCATAGTAACTATTTGATCTAGAATAGCTTGATTGGACACACTACTACTTAAAGTTTAGGATGATCTATCTTTATAACCACAAACCTTAGACCTCTCAGATTTGATAGAAAGTTTGTCAAAAGGATGCATCATATCTCTTGGAAATGTTAGATCAATCCAAGATTTATGAATGTCACAGATTGCACGAAAACCCTATGATAGGTGAGAGCAAGATGTAAAATAAAAGTGAGCTTCATAAATTTTCATTAAGTGATTAGACAAAAAGTACAAAGGAGGTAGATTATATAGTGAGATATTAGGTCACCATAAAGGTAACAACTCAACTTACAATTAGAAAAAACATTAAGTGTATTTCCCCTAATGACCTTAACAACCCTAAGTAAGTTGACTAACAATTGTGTAGGTAAAACCAAAAGAATAAAAAATCATACACTAAAAACCCCTGAAGCATAGCTTAGGTGGGTAGAATAGTCTAGGCAATGAGGCCTTATGAGGTACCCAAGAAAAATGCAATTCCCTTAAAGAGGAAAAAGGAGAAAACCTATAGGATAAAACTCATCTTCAAAAAGAGAACAAAGAAGAGGGATAAAAATCCCCACTAGAGTCTATAACTGCTTGTAGCCATCATGTATCCTATAATGGAGTTCCTGGAAGTGACTTTATATAAAAAAGGTAGATGCAATGAAGAATGGATCACCTTAGAACAATGAATGTGTCCATGAAGTGTTTTATGGATCTTTAACCAAGGTGTGACTCATATAAAAGGAACCATTCTCCTCATACAAGGTAGGAGGGCCAACTGATCTAAAAAATGAAGGTGCAATGAGATTAAAGGATAGGAAGGACTGCATAACACCCTAAAATTATGGAATAGACTACTTGAAAACTGATGTGTCATGAAACAATATGCCTTCACCCTGTAATGTTTGAAGTGGACTAGAGGTAGGTTGATCAAGAAATAACTCCTCAACATTTGGAAGGTAACAAGGAGATGGTGGAAGTGTTTCTCCATCACTATTGTATTTATTTATGCTAGAAGAATAGTCATCAATATCAGATGAATTCTCAAACTCAAAAATTTCATCAAGTTTAGGCGAATTTGAAGAAGAATAACCTGAAAAAGAGTCAAGAGAAAAGTTTGAGAAGTTATATAGTTGAGTCTGATAATCAACCATTCCCACTACCAATATAGTATCACTATGCAGCTCTCTAAGATACACTAAATGTGGAGTGAATTCATCTCACATGGTTGGACCAAGGTGAGTGATCTGGTAAACTACTAGGGGATTAGTTTAAAGTGAGGGAACACTTAGAAAATTATTTCATGTTCAAACACTCACTTCAACAGACCCTCTTCTGAGAACCATTTTATAAGTGTTATCACCCATTTGTATAGAGGACATGCCACATGGTCCAAGGAACTAAACTCTATTTATGAAGAGTCCATGTGATGTGAAACACCAAAGTCAATGACCCATGTGGGAGTAGGAGGTACAACATTAAGTAGGGCCTTGCCCTTTTCTTTTCCTTTATTATTCTCCTTTTCATTTCTTTACTATGGTCATTTACCTTAGAGGATTCATGGGGCACTCTGATTGGTAGAATCAAGGACATTGATATTGTGTTTCTCAAACATCTTAGTCAGTTGGTCAATCTGCTTCTTCAAACATTTAATTTCATCATGCTTTCTTGACCAAAACCCACATTTGATCCAATATTTATTAGGATTAACATTAAAATAATAGGTTTCATTATTTTATTTGTAGGTGAGAAGATTTGCATCCTTCTATTCATCATTTTTTAATGTTTCTCTCTCTATTATTTGAAGCCTTTTCTTTCTTAACAAAAAATGCATGAGATTTTGAGGAATTCATTGTGCCCATCTGTATCAACTTATCTTACTCCCAAATCAAGTCAAAATCAAAGGTACCTAAATAAGGCATCTTCCATGTGGCTCCAAGAGCACTTTTTGTGGCATGGAAAGAGGACATAAATACATAATACTCTGGACCCACTTTTGAGAGTATCGAAAAAATAATTTGTTCATCTTTCTTATCAATTCCACATTATTTCAAGTGCAACCTCAGAAGGTGAAACTTGGTGAATAAGTCTAGTAGAGTGTCATAATCATCTAGGCTCAAACTAATGAGCTCATTCTCTAGTTCATGGCCTTTCATCACATCTTGGTTCCCAAAGAGAGTTCCCAGAGTGGTTCACACTTGAGTAGGTGTTTTGGCAGATTCCATGTGAAAGAGTAGATTAGGAGAGATGGAAGGACATATCAGTCCATAGACTTTATCAAAATGGTTAAACCATTTGATTTTTTATTCCACTATTTAAGGTTTAGTCTCAATTTTCATTATAATTTGATGGTAACCCTTGGATTGCAAACTGATTTCCATTCTGGATTTCCATTTGAGATAATTAAAAGGTATGAGTAGACTTAGTGGACTTGATCCATAGCATAAAAAGAAATTTTGTTACAAAAGAGTAAGGAATAAATGTAGAAAAATAAATTCAAAGCACCACACAATACCCTCTTAGAACTGTCAGCAGTGACCTCCCCCCCCCAAAAGTTGTAAATACCAACACACTTGTATAGACATAGGGCACAACCAAGAATATATCTTAAGCAATATGTGCATAAATATGAAATAATTGGAGGGACATCAGGCCCATCTAATAATATGTCTAAGAGTGTATAATAGTTATCTTGAAGGGAGCTATAATGGACCCAATAATACCACCAATGCATAGAACACGAAAAATAAGTAATTTTGAAGAAGATACTCAAATTTGAGTTATCGATCAAAAGTTATAGTCATTTAAAAATATGAGCTCGCATGAAAAATTAGGTTGGAAATAGTGGTAAAAAATATTTTGAATCAACTTCTCCAAAAACAAACTTGAGCCCTTTTGAAGCAAAAGCTTGAAAAAAAATTGAAACAATTTTCTGAAAAAAACTCAAGTTGGAGTAAAGTTAAACACTTTTGGGTTGAAAGTGACTAGGGGATTATTTCCTATATAACTAGGGGATAAGACCTTTTTTGGGTGCTCCTCCCTCCATCTTTTGATTGATGTACAAGTGACAATATTTAAAAATGCCTCCAAATTTAAAATGAATAGTAGCACTTTTCACTTAGTTAAATTTGATGACTTCCTGGACATTACATCATGTAAAAAGGGTGGTCAGATTCTATGGGGGTTGTTGGCACTATCGTCAGGGTCAATTAGGCATGTTGGTAGGGTCATTAGGTTTTGGCATGCATGCTAGTAGGTTCATCAAGTTTTGACATGTGTTTTAGTAGAGGCATCAGGTTTTGAAAGTCATGGTAGTAGGGTCATTGAGTTTTGATAGGTATGCTAGCAGAGGCATCATATTTTGGTAGGCTCATAGGTAGGGGCATTGAGTTTTGATAAGGGTGTTGGTAGAGGCATGGGGTTTTAATAGTTGTACTGGTAAGGTCATTAGGTTTCAACAGGTGTGTTGGTAAAAGAGTCAGATTATGATAGGCTTATTGGTAGGGTCATTGAAGTTTGATGGGCATACAAGTAAAGGCCATAATTTTTTGTTATTTCCTTAAGTAAGGGTGAAATTTTGCTAACTGTTGTAACTACCAAAAATTACCTATGAGGGTTGGAAATTTTTCCAAGTTAAAGAAACTTCCCAAAAAAAAGATTTTGTACGACTCTCCAAAAACTAGTAAAGACACATTTGAGAACTCAAAAAACTTAGAAATTATTTCTTAGTTTGAGAATCCCATTGTACAAAAATACGTGAAACCACCAAAAAACTCTTAAACCCTCTAAAAATGTCAAAAATGGTTATCATGAATCTAGGCCATGTTTACAGTCGATGGTAGGGTTTTGGCACCTTTTGGATCTGATGTCACTATCCATTTTATACTAGAAGACTTCAGTTGTAAAGTTTGCATATATTTCCATGAAATTCCACCAAACCTATGAAAAATCGAAAAAACAAGAAAGCCAATAGAATGTGTTGTCCCCCAAAAATATCACTCATTTTTGGGACAACATTTGAACTATTTTGGTCCTACAGACAAAAATTATCTCTTCCCTTTTCAAAATTTGTCTTGAGTATTCAAATTCCTCATTTTTCAAGCTTTTCAGAAATCTACGGACTCTGCAGGCTTAAATCTACGGACTCTGCAGGCTTAAATCTATGAACTTTGCAGGCTTGAATCTATGAACTCAGCAAGAAGAGGAAATCTACAGACTCTACAAGTCAAGTTCAATGTGCTTCTACAGGTTTAAATCTACTAACTCTTTCAAGGTTAGAGAAAACTATGGACTTGGTTTCTACAGACTCTGCACACAGGCTCATTTCTACAAGTTCAACAGGCTTCACGACTTCTGCAAGTAGGTTCAATCAAAAGAATTGATTTCTAACAATTAGTCATTTTTAGGATTGGTTCATCACCTTTGGTTTAAACAAAAATCTCCATCGGCAAGCATCAGTAGCAGGTTCAATGTTTGGTTCATCCTTTGGTTCAACATCAAATGGTTCAAAGGCAGGTTCAATCAAGCAGTTCAACGCTTTGTTTCACTCATTTGGTTCATCCACTTTGTTTCAATGCTTTCATTCATCCTTTGGTTCAATGAGTTCAAGGTTCAATCGGTTCAACGGCGGGTTCAATCAAAGGAATGGTTCAATGTCTCAATTCAATCAAATAATTCGTCAATCAGTTCAAGGCTTTGTTTGAACCATTGAACCAAAACTTGGTTCAACGTTAAGTTCAAACACATGGTTCAAAGGCAAGTTCAACATTTGGTTCAATGCTTAGTTCATCGACTTGGTTCATTCAATTGAACCATCGGCTTGAACCATTTTGGTTCAAAGCTTGGTTCAACCGATTGGTTCAACAAGAGGTTCAAAGCCTTGGTTCAACGGAATGGTTCAAAGCCATGGTTCAATGGAACGGTTCAACAGTTGGTTCATCACCAAAGTTCAAAGAGCTTCCCAAAGGACAAGTGCCCTTGCAGAGGGCACTTGATCGACAGAAACACCCTTTGGAAGGGTCATTTTCGAAGAACGCCACAAAGGTAAAATCCTTCAAAAATTTTGTTTAAGGAAAACAATTATAATTATTTCAGACTTTTGTCTGAAGGAATTCCTTCAGACAAAAAGTCTGAAAGAATTCAAGAATCGGCCACGGGCGTAGGAAATTTTGAAAGACTTGATACAGGCAAACAATTTTCTCGAACTTTTTGTCTGCGGGAAATTTCCACAGAAAATTTGTCTGCGGGAATTTGTCTAGGGAAAATCCTGGGGAAAATCCCAGGGGAATTTGCGAAGGGCCACCCGAAGGACCCCGAAGGGCAGGTGCCCTTACGGGGGACTCTCAGCTGCCAATTTGAGGACACTTCCTGAAGCTGAAGGGACGCCCGAAGAAGCCCGAAGGCCATTAAAAGACTGCCCGAAGGGTAGATATCCTTGTGGAAGGCTCTTCTCGACTCAAAATGGATCATTTCTTAAGGCCCAAAAGGGCAAGTTCAATCCATAAAAGTGCCAAACAGAAAAGCTGAAAGAGGACAAAGGGATAACACACCCAAAAATGTCAAATTCAACACAGTGAACTAGCCGTTGATCCTTTGAACATACAGACCAAAATGCATTCACAAACTTCAAGGCCAAGACCAGCAAAAAGAGAGGAAGGAATAGAACAACAAACTGAATCTAAGACCCGATTCAATTAACCAGAAAAGGAGGAATGATGAAGGTAAGATCAGATCGCTAGGTGGACATTGAAAGTTACAAACTTTCAATAAAGCGTGACTTATTTCCCTGCATTGATAAAACCAAATCGGTAAAATGCCCCTAAGTTTCAGCCTATTTTCTTAACAGATTCCAACACAACATGATGTGTTACTGTTCCCAAGTCCTTCTTAAAATGGCTATATAAGGGACTCTCTTCTATTGTAAAAATATCTCTTTTTTGACAATTAGAACAAAACTCTGCCCAAATTGAAAGGCACTTTTGAGACTTTGAGCTCAGTTTGTTTATCATATTTTGTTATTAGATAAGAAAGCAAGTGGTTTTTCAGACTTTGTGTTGTAATATCTTTGTTGTTGAGGAAACTGTTCTTATGTCTTTTTCCTTAATATATCTTCTGTTCCTTTAATTCAACAAGCAAAATTAGTGACAATAGTCAGAAAGGTGTCCTAAAGAGTCAAGTGTGGAGAAACTTTGTGCCCTCATTGTCCTTCGTATCTTACTCTTGAGTAATTTAGGTGTAGATTTTGTGTTGTATCTCGATTTACTGGTTATTACATCCTTTGTTACATTTTATTGTTATTACCTGGATTATTCTTGTGGCTTGCTAAATAGTACTTCTGAAAGAAGAGGAGTGCTTTCTGTCATTTTCCTTGAGTTTTTCCTTTGATTTGCATGCATCATCTCTGAAGAAAGAGAGATGGATGGTATGTCCTACCCTTGAGTATTATTTTCTGTTTATATATATATATATATATATATATATATATATATATATATATATATGTATGTATGTATGTATGTATGTATGTATGTATGTATATATATATATAGGGAACCTCCCCTTGATGAGAGGAGAGATCAGTCCCCTTCTGATGTGGTAAACCTACACATTTGGACGACTAATCTTCCTACTTTGGCTGATCAGACCTATTTTGTTTATCAGTACGCTGATCAACAAAATATTCAACCAACAGAATGCATGCAAGAAAGATCTCACCTAGGATTTTTGAAATGACAAAATGGCTGTTAGATCAAAGCTAGGATACCATATCAGATCACTCTAAGATCTTTGAACGTCACAAATTGCATAAAAAGCCTAAGAGTAGGTGAGAGCAAGATTCAAATCAAAAGTGAGCTTCATAAATATTTATTAAGTGATTAGCCAAAAAATACAAAGGAGGTACATTATATAGTGAGATATTAGGTCACCATAAAGGTAACAACTCAACTCACAATTAGACAATACATTAAGTGTATTTCCCCTAATGAGCTTAACAACCCTAAACAATTTAACTAACAACTATGTAGGTAAAATCAAAAGCAATAAAAAGCCTACACTAATAAGCAATGTGATGGAATCGACCTATTTTGAGGGATGGTAACTATCACAACCTTGAGGATGGATGAAATAAATCATACATGGAGGCACTTCTAATTCCACATTCATACAAGATGTATTACTTAGTCTATCAAGAGGATGCACTTTATCTCTTAGGAATGTGATAGCATAGACCTCTTTTAAGGGATGGTAATAATAACATTGAGGACGGATGAAATAAATCATATATTAGAGCACTTCCAATTCTATATTCATACAAGATGCATTACTAAAGAGATTTTAGGATTCATCATTTTAAATTTCAGCCTTAGTTTTATTGTGTGTACTTTTTACCCATTTCATTACATGATTATGAAAGATTTGTATATTTTAGGTCAATAATAGGTAATTATAGCAATCATAGCTTGAATTAGAAAATACACAATACAAATATCTATTATATCCATCACATAATGCTAAAGTAAATAAACGACCATGCGAATAAAACCATGAGGAAATTTTGGAAACAAAAATAGGTTTTTGTTAAATAATAGTAGATAAGCCAAAAAAAAATTATTTTGCAAATAGTTGTGTCCTTCACCTATAGACCAAATTTACTAAACCTAGTAAAATCTTAATTCCAAAAAAAATGTAAACTTTTTTGGAAAATAAGAAGATTTTTTGATCCAACCAAAACAATTAACAAAAACCTCTGAGTGTTTTGAAAATAGAGTTATTTTGAATCAAATATCATTAAAACGAGGGAAAATCCTAATAAAGGAAGCTCTAATAGGAGAATAACCCTGAAACCGTAGGGGAGGAAAGAAAAATCTCATATTTGCATGTTTGATAAGGGGAATTGAAAAATCAGGTTTGAAACCTTAATAAATAAATATAAAAACCTTGAAATATGGATAAAACCCTAAGTTAAAACCTAGGGTTTGATGTGCTCAAGACAAGGATCATATTCACTAATATGTTTTAATTTAATTTGGATTAATTGTCTAAATAGGGCAACACTTTGAACTATTTAGATTGTCTAAAATCTATCTAAATTAAGCAAATATGAATGCTAAAAGTAGATGTTTAATTACAAATTACTATTTATATAAATTATTAATATTATTAATGTACTTAGCTTATTACTAGTTAGTTCTAGTTTGGAATTGTGTACAGGTAGAAAATAAGGCAAGAAAGGGATTATAAGTCACTCATATCAATAAATTGGGTATATGGACCTACCTCGACGAATCCAATATAAATTGCACTCCTCCATCTAGCGTAGACATCTGAACCTTGATAGACTCATCCCTATGACTTATGCCTCACTGTTTTGGCACATGATGTTACAGTAAATTGTAAATCGTCATCCTGTGCGATATCCAAAAAACCTATCTCCTTCACTTCAAAACCCTAGCTCCATTTTTGGCACTAAGTTAACTTATCAAAATGGGAAAGAGTGATGAGGTGAGCTGATTACAACCACTTCTTAATGAATGGTTGAGCATTGCCTAAGAATTCAATACTCCAAGAAGGAAAATCAAATTGCACATAGTTCTTCCCCTTGATTGTATGTGTGTAATTATGATCCACCAGTATGTATGTAACCTATAATTTAGCTCTCAACACTTGACAATGGAATAATTAACTTAGCTTAGGTGATTTAGACTTGGCTAGGGCCTACTCCTTGTGACTATTTTCTAATTTGATAGATTTAGGATTGTTCATCTCAATGTACAAGTGTGTATAGATGCGATCTTGGTAAGTGATAGATGGGTGATAGATAAGGAATAGGCTTAGACATATCATGTATAAATAGATGATCTTTGTGTAACTTCTCATGCCACTGACAAGTAGAATGTATGGGCTGACCCATAAAGATAATTTAAGGTTTGAAAATCACTATTACCAGGCATGCGGATAAATATCGTAAAGGTGGATGGCTATATAAATTTAGATCTATCTAAGAATGATCAGAGATGTCTTAAAAATAGGAATAGTGATCTAATGATCAGTAAATAGTCTAATTAAGATAAAAAATCAAATTACGAATATAGTAGGGAATTCATGTAAGTGATTGATAGTAAATCGAGAAGGTTAGACCCATACGAGCCTAGTGGATATGAGATAAGGGTGTGAAAGAGTCATATGTGTAAAAACAAGTTATGTATGGTAAGTATAGGTAAAGACTGTCATTGTACATTGTCAAGTTTCTAATACCATATTTTAGTGTTTATAGATCTTTCAAAACCTTATTTTTACTCCATAAAGATTATGTCTTCTAAAGACTCGTGGAATTTGTTTCTCAATTTTAAAGAGTTTTATTTAGATGGTTTCATTAGAACCAGCAAGAGCAAAAAATTGGCGAAATTCACTTAAAAGCGTCCATTGGGTTCTAATCATTTTTAGTTATATAAATGTAATGATAAAGTGGGCTATTTGGATGTTGAAAGTGGAAGAATAAAATTAGGGCTTTCTATGGCAAGCATCCTTCCTCTCCTTCGGTTGGCCGCAAGGTAGAAGTTTTGTCTAAGGAAAATCTTGGGACCCATTATTATGCATGTAAAAATTCCTCAAACCGCAGTGGATTGGAGGATAGACTACCTGAAAGATAACCTCTACAACTTGAGTGCTTGAAGCATAGCATATAATCTACATATGTTGCTATAATTTTAAAAAGTTATAGAGTTGGGATATATATATATATTCTCCTACATACACCAGTGTTATGGCATCTTCACATAGTGTTAAAGAGGTTAAGGAAATAAAACAACATAGTGGGAATCCTTTCAAAGTTTTGGAAGAAGAAGATTCTTCGAAATTAGATAAAGAAATTTTGGTTTCCACAGAAGTCTGCACCATATCACAATCGAAATCCATGATGTCTAAAGGAAACTATGGATTGATAGGGAGAAGTAAAGGACAAAGAATGGAAGCTAAAATACTATAAAAGGATGCTTTGATCTCAATTGATGAGGGCAATCAATGGACTATGGAAGCCTTACTTTCTTGCCAAGGAAGGAGGAGGCTTACATTACTCAGGTGAGGGGTTGTTAGATGTAAGAGTTTTTGCCTCCCATAATTTATTGTATTTGATTAAAGAATTTTTTGAATTTATCTGATAGGTCTCGATTAGTTCCATGGACAATTAAGTCCATGTTTATTAGAATAATTATATCACAGTTTCTTTCTTTTTGGATGAGGGGCCTTATAGATTCCATCTTGTCTAGTTCATAGCTCTAATCAAAAGCATTTACTTATTAAAAAATAAAGTAGAATTTTAAAAAAAAATTGATTCAATATTTTGCAGTTCTCATTTTTGAAGCCATGTTTAACTTAATGTTTTGAATACTTCCACAAAAAACCTTATTATGTCATGCATGGATGGATCGGTGTATCCTTCATGGGCCCAATTAGAGAGAAAACTTCCATACCTTTCATACTATTAAACATAATTCATGTAATTATTTACTTGGTTTGTCCCACAAAAAATTAAATGTATAATATCTCACATAATACAAGATATAAACACTTTATCTCCATCATGTTCTCAAAGATGAAAAAAAATGTTTATTTTTCTTTTGGTATGGGTAAATATGAATATTTTGATGGGATTCTACAACCAATACAAAGCAAACTATATCACCTAAGACATAAAAAATAAAGTGTTATCAATTATGTGTTTAATAAAACAAATAGTTTGCAAATAAACAGAGAAAACAAGTTTAGAACTATCAGTGTAAATTCAGCGAATAGTCATAAAAAGGTAGCTTATGATCAACAAAAAGGAAGCCAAGAAACAGTAAACAAGAGCATCCTTTACCCCATGCAAGATAGCCATTAACGTTGTTGAAACTATCAAAACAACATGTCACTCAAAAATAACTGATGAGGAATACATATAGAGAAAGATGTTGGGCACCATAATCATCCGTGGGCCAAGGCCAATCTTCTCTCTCGTCATGAGAGGATGTTCTCCATCATCGATTGAGACCTATCTTTCACCATATCCTTCATATCTGACTTCAATTTTTTAACTTTTAATCTTTATCTCTTCCTTTTAACTGAAAAGTTCGTAATAATCATAACTTTTGAACCGTAATTAAATTTTAAAAAAAAAACAACCGAATCAATTTTATTTTTCATTAGCATATGTAATTGTTTCATTGAAACCATACACCAAAGTGAAATACAAATAACTTGCATTATTGATTCATTTTTTCCACATATTTTTATTCCATATACTTTTATTGGGCCAAGAAAACGTAAGGTTCATCTTTATATTCTCTTGGTTGATCTCATCATGCAAGTTAGGGCTACGTGTATCCCAAGCTAACATGTGAATATTATGCCCACATGTCACTTTACACAATGAGTTATTTGATTTGTATTATTCTCTCTTGAGGGGACCCCCAACCTTCTAGATGATAAAGACAATGATCTTGTAAGCTCCTATTTTTTCAATCAAAATCATCAATGTAACATTTGACCAAATATATTAATATACTCTTATGTTTCCCTACCAATGTGATGTAAGAGATGGAGAGAATGTTGTTCACCAAACACTAGTTTTATATAGTGAAATAATATGATTATGGATGCATGAAAGGACACTATCATATTGCGGCTACTGATTGAAATTTAAGTCATTATATAATACATTGCACGGAGTTTCATGATGTTTTATGCAACCCATTTGCTTTTATGTTTTTTAAAAATGAAACAAAATATTATTGGTTGTAAGTAGATGCAGACACTTAAAATTTATATGGATTTAGTGGGTGGTTGTCTGTTTTTGGGTTAATTATTTTAAATTAAGTGTTATTGATATATTTTTGAATTTTGATAATTTCTTTTTAGTTTATTTATTTTTTAGGTGTTTTTTTATTTTCTATATTTTTTTAGATATTGTTTTAAAAAGAATTTTGGTATTCTTGAATTTTATTAAAGATATCTTAAATTGTCTTAATTTTTTTTTGTAAGTCTTTACTAATTAAAGTGTTTCTGTCTTATTTTTTAATTTTTTTTTACTTTTTACTATTAAAAATCTGTGTGCATATTAATAAAATCTTAATTTAAATTTAATTATCTATAAATAATAATAATAATAGTAATTATTATTTATTTAAATAGCAATTACACACAAAATCAATCAAATAATTATTAAAATAACTATCATTATTTAAACTAAATTTTAATTATGAAACACATATAAAATCTTTACTAAATTTATAATTTTATACAATTTTTTTTTATTAACATTTTGTTATTATTAAAAAGTTTCACAACTAAAAAATTAATTAATTTACACTCCCTACCAAACTTTAATAATGATTTCCATAACTTTCCTTATGCATTTTAAAATATTATATATTACACTAAAGTGTCAAATAAAAATGAGGAAATGAAAGAATAGATGTAAATAAACACTTCTGACTTTTGAAGTGACCCCTAACTTTCTAGATGATAAAGACACTAAACTTGTTAACTCTTTTTTGGTTTTATCTATCCAAAACATCAATGTAACATTTGACCAAATAACATATTGCTATGTTTCCCTACCAAATCTGAAAGGAGAAAATAATAAGATTGTGTGTGCATAAAAGGACATTATGTCATATCGTTGCTAGAGCTTGCAGATTAAGTCATCATATAATATTGCAACTTAAGTCATCATATAAATTATTGCACCGAGTTCATGATGTTCTATGCAACCTATTTCTTTTGTATTTTTTTGATAATACAATAACATTGGTTATTAGTAGATGTAAACACCTACGTTTTAAGTAGTTATATTGCATGCTTATTTATTTATTAGTAGTTTTTTTAAAAGTGTAAGTTATGTTAAAAAGGATGGTATAATTTTTATTTTTAGTAAAGTAGGATTTTGTGAAAGGAAAGAATGTAAATTAATAGTTGTATCTCATTTGAAATTTAAGCATAGTGACTTTGTCTTACCTTTTGTGTACAATGTAATATGTAATAATAATTTAAGTTTTTTGTTAGAGGTGATAGTGTTAAATGAGGTCGTGTTTCTTCATATGTTATGGAAATATGTTGTGCAGGGTGAAGTCATTTTATTTTACAGTGAACTCGAACGACAATGAAATGGTGGGGAAGGGCAAGGCTATATGAACATGGAAGGGGTAAAATATTTTACGGTGAATTAGGTAGTCATGGTGAGAAGAAATGATAACATATTTCAAGTGACTAGATCAATGAACCCTAAAAAGATACACATTCGAAGTTCAGTGACATGTCACATCTATCAATGCAATCAGTAGCATCGAAAAATAGAAGCTACAGGATAGGCTTTGAGACCTTAATGTCTTATCCCCACATCAACGACATTGCATCATTGATTCGTGCCACACATCAACCATGGAGCCTTGTTGCAATCAAATAAGCTCTCATGACATCCTCGTCTACCCTTGACAATAAAAAATGACCAATCAAATATGATTTTAGATTTACATGACCGTCACCCATTAAAAAGTGGTATATAACTTGTAGGGTAGTGGCATCTTTTATTAGTTATTTTCTGTTATTAAAGGTGGATGAGGACGTCAAGTGTTGATTTGATTATAACATGGTTCCACATCCGATGTGTAGCTCGAATCAATGACGCATTTTCATTGATGTAGGGATAAGACATCAAGATCCAAGAGTCTATCTTTTAACTTCCATTCATCCATGTTACCAATATATTTAAACCTAGAGCAATTATATCCAGCTTAAAAACATATAGAACCACCATAATTAAACTCATGGAAGAAAAGGCAAGGTATACAGAACATGCAATAGTGAAGATTTCAAGGTGAGATATGCAATGTGGTGAGGGGCAATGAAACAAAAAAGGTATTTTAGGGGATATCATACACCATGGGGGCCATATAACAATATAATATTATATAAAATATAGTAATGCAATATAATGTTAGCATCAATAGACACATTACTGTTTGGAAGACAAACATCTTTCTTTGCGGTGACATATGGATAACACTTATACCATATAATTTACATCTACACATGTGACTACATTAAATTTTATATTGGCATGTCATTGTAACAACAATACATAATGATGTGTATCAGTTATATCAATGCAAGGTGTTGATATTTGATGAATGTTTTATGTTGTCAAGGGTGAATGAGGATGTCACAAGAGTTGATTTGATTTCGACAGAGCTCCACATCTCATGTGCAACTCAAATTGATGATGCAATGTTGTTGATGTTGGGACAAGACATTGAGGTCCCATAGTCTATATTGTAGCTTTCATTCATCCATGATGCCAATATATTGATACCTAGAGTAATCAAATCAAACTTAACAATATACTGAAACACCATACTCAAACACCTAGAAGAAAGGGCAAAGCCATACAAAACATGCAAATAGTGCAAGCTTTCAAGGTGAGATGAGTGCAATGGTGAGGGGAAATGTCAGGGTATTTTTGATGATATTGTACACCAAGGGAACCATATCGAACACCAAACCTAGATTCAGGGCATCATTTGGATTCACATGACCAACACCCTTTGAAAAGGGATTCATAGCTTGCGAAGTGGTGGTATTAAAGTATTGACTATTAATATCAGATAAATTAAACCAATATTACATGCATTTGAGGCTATTACAATTTACAATTTATAAAAAATGTATAATATAATACTAACTATATATATATATATATATATATATATATATATATATATAATTCAATATATAGTATTATATTATATAATATAAACTTATTATATTAAAATATATGGTATAATAACTATTATATATTATAATAATATAGTATATATATTATATAAGTATATAACATATATAATGGTATATAATCTATAATATAACGTGTTAAATTAACTTTAAATAATATTATAAGAGAGTATATTCATAGATGTATCTCTTGAAACCTATCTAATATTTTTTGCATGAAGTGTTAATAAATAATAATCATATATTTTTGGTGGAGAAGACGATGGAAAATGAGGTTGTGTGTTCCTTCATATGGCATGAAAATTTATTATGTAGGGAGGAGACATTTCATTTCGTGGTGAAGTCATGGGGAAGGGCGAGATAATATAGAGCATGAAAGTGGTGATATATTTCAAGGTGAGTTTGGCAGTGATGGGGAGGGGCAATGACAAGTTATTTTAGGGGTTAGTGTATGTCAAAGGGATCGTATCATACACAAGACCTAGATTCAAAGTTGGGATTAGATTTACATACTACACAATTACAAAGGGGTCCATAGCTTGTTGGGTAGTGACATCTTTGATTGGTAATTTTATATTGTCAAGAGTGGATGAGGAAGTCATGAGCGCCAATTTGATTGCAGAAGGGCTTCACATCCCATGTGTGGATTGAATCAACACTACAATGTTGTTGATATGGGGACAAGAAATTAAGGTTGTGGAGTCTATCTTGTAGCTTCCATTCATCCATGCTACTGATACATTGACACATGGAAAAATTACATCAAGGATAGGAAATTTTTAAAAATGTCATACTCAAACCCCTGGAAGAGAAGATGACCACAATTCAGCTTTATCTTCATAAGCATCTTAATTATGCTTGATATCAAAATAAAATAAAATTTAAAGAAGAACTGGTCAAGAAACATGTATTTCAAAAATATTATTACAATTAATATTTTATTATTATTTCTTAACACTTCATGCACAAAAGGTGAGATGTTGTTAGCGATCGTAGTTTTAAGTGAGGTATGACTGCCAATTCACACTCTTGCACTTTAGAAAATATTATTTTATTGAAACTAAAAAATTACATCCCTTTGGGCATAACTTACACTTTTCAATATGACAATTGTAGCCTTCATAAATAAAGTTATAAAAACTGGGGTGGTGCCTAATATGGGATACCTCATACTACCATAGCACTTGGATAGAGTAGGCAGATATTGGTAGGGTTTTTTTAAATGAAAGAGTGTAAATCGGTATTCATATCTTATTTGAAACTCATGACATCTGACCCCATCTCACCTTTTATGCATGAATCATTAAGCAATAATAATCTAATATTTTTAGTGGAGATGACAGTGGGAAATTAGGTGGTGTGTTCATACAATGTGGCAATGAGTTGTGATGGGAGGAGACATTTTTTCCATTGTGAGTTTTAGCAATGGTAAAGTGATGGGGAAGGATAATGTTGTAAAGAACATGAAAGGGGTGTAATATTTGAAGGTGAGTTGATCGGTGATGGTGAAGGGAAATGAGAGTAGGCTTCAAAAAACTCTTCATATCTACAATAATAACAACAACAATGGTATACTAAATAGGGAACAAATTGGATAAAATATGCTCAAAATTAACAAAAAGAAGTTTATAATAATAACAATATTATTATACTATATTTATAAATATAATAATATATAAATGTATGATGTAATATATAATTTTTTTTATATTTTATATATTATGTACCTAAAATATATATTAATATTTACTGCCTTGATAACTGGAAGTTGTGAACATGTGTCTACCGAGACATGACAAGTATATTTATAATATATAGAATTATCTATGTAAAAGTGATACTACAGTAAACTATTTATGAACACTTATCCCTCATACACACCATGCCATCCACCTGGATATCATTTTCCTCTTCTACTAGGCTACAAATCTCATATTACCTCAGTTATGTATAACACTTTATTATACAAAATGGATCGTGTTTAAATTATTGGCTTTTATTGTTTGCCAAACACATTTTCAATCCATCTTCTTGCAAAATATCAAAGGTTTTATTAGAGTTTTTGTGGGAATTTGAAGTTTTTCAATGTAAAATTATGTAAAATAATCACATTTGTATTTTTTTTATTTTGAAGAAACAGAGGCACAATAGGGTTCAAAGATTAAGGAAAAGATTCCTAGGGGTGAAATCATGCATGGGATAACTAAAAATTTGAGTAATGAAAGTATTAAATTGAGCATTCGAGTCAATAATTTTATCGATGATGCAAAAGCTTAGAGATGTTGCATGGAGATCTGTGGCATATAATAAAGCCTCGAATGAAATGATGACAAAAATGAAGATAAATTTTGTGGAATGGAATGTTGAAAAGGGTGATCAAATTTTTGTTAGAGCTCCTGCCAAAAATCCAATATGTCTATGAACTGAGGCTAAAAAAAATCAAAGAAATTCTTATCCTGTAAATTCATCAAGACCTTCAAATTGGGAGTAACAGGTCCTCTTTAGCTAGGATGAATTCTAAGATTAGGACAAGTGGGGGTCTTGCTTCTTTTAAATAGTCTTAAGGGTCTATTAATTTGGATTCTAGATACAATCGTACAAAACAACTTGACTAATGTTGTCTACACATGAAATACACAAGCTAAAAAAATTGATCATCAAAGTCTTTATTATCATAAATGATAGCCAGTTAGCTATGATTGTCATCTTTATATGTCAAGATGAATTTATGCAATGGCCTTACCAATATAACACCTCTAGTGTAAAAATTAATGGTTATTGGTATGTTTTGTCAACTTTAGATACTTCCCCTTCCCTCTTTTTATCTCTCAAGATGTTCTTTTTTCAATTACTATGTGTCTTTGGCATTGTACTAATAGGGCCCCTAGCACTCTCAACACCTATTAGAAGCACCCCTAGCAAAATTGATTCCTTTTTTTGGTCTTTTCTACGTTAGGGTATGCATGTCCCATTATTTCCATCTTTTTCACTTATAGTCATTGAAGATTAATGTGCACACCAATAAAGTCCTGATTTGAATTCAATTACCTATAAATAAATAAGCACTGTAATTAATGTAAATAACAAGTACATAAAACAATGATCAAACAATTACTAGAGCATTTATCATTATCTAAGCTAGCTTTAATATGTGGAATCCTACTAGAGCCCTTATGAAAGTTATTCATGTTATGCAATTTCCATTGTTAGAAACCCATGCTACCCCTTCTCTTTACTTTATTAGTATATTAGTTATTATGGACACATATGCTTTGTAAGCCTTCCAGTGAGCATTTTATTTTATCCCACATTCATGGGAAGTAGTAGTTGCTTAGATTAGACTTAATATATAAGTAAGTGTTGAGGCCAATGAAGGCATCCACTAATATATTGTATTGAGCTTGCCCCCTTGAAGTGGCATGTGATCAATAGAATCCTTTTAGTGTTTCTACTATTTATATAAATATGTTATTTCATGATTTTCATTATTTTTTTGTAGGAGGATCCTCTCATATGGTATCAGAGCACTTTCTAGGGCCATTTTTTTTTCAAAAAGTGTTTTTCTATTTTGTTGTATTGTGTTTTTTGCTACAGATACTATAATCTATTTCAGATCAGGGTAAATACCTGTCCACATAACTATGGGAAGTGCTTGGGCATAAACCCTAAAACTCATTATGAGGAGTAACCTCGAAGTAGCTAGCCCATTGAGAGGACCTACAGTGAAAAGGGCAAAGGCCTCATCCTGATTGACTATTTCCCACCTATGAGGAAAACTAAGAGTTATCATTTAGGGGTAAATCTATGGACAAATTTTTTTTGGAGAGCAATACTCATTCAAACAACATTGATGGCTAGAGACATATTTACACCCTGAGGTAGCCATTAAAACTTGGGACCCATTTCTATCAGTTTCATATTATTATGAGTGGAGTCTCAAAAAACTTGCCATATCAGATGTTCACATATTACCAACAGAGTATCAAAGGCCTTGACATACCTACTAGTTTTAGAATATTACTAGCAACATATATGATCCAAAACTTAGAAGTTTTGATTGATAGATATTTTAAGAACATAAAAATAACACATTTAATGAATTCTCTGAGAAGAGATGTTTTATTATTCAAGATCACAATACAACTATATGCTTATCTCTGGGAAGAGATGTTTGATTTCCATTTTGGATTACATCTTCATTTATACACATTTTGAAAGAAAGAGGAGGATGTGAAAGGTCACCAATCTCGAGGGAGATTAAGTGGTTTGACTTCCACAATTTAAAATAATACAAAATTTGAGGAATTACTATTTTTAAAAACTTACCATTTTTAGACTGCACTGCTAAAATTGAAATTTGGGGCACTTCCATTGGGTTTTAGGGGGTAAAAAACCATTGATAAAATATCTATGCCTGCATTCTTATCTTTCCAATGATTCAAATGGGGAGTCAATTGGAGATACGGTACAAAAGTCATGGATTTTAGAAGATCTGTTGTCAATTGGGGTAGAACCATCACCTGAATTGTCCCCTAAATTATTGCCCAGATCAATATCAGAAGACTTGTCATACCAATTTTTGAATATTCCCAATTTTTTTGTCATATCTCTCCACCTGTGACTCTGTTGCTTCTTAAAATTTACCAGGACACTTGAAATTTCATTACACACATTTTTTTCCTTGATTGCCCATACCCCAATTCCACTTCTAATTGTCGTAAATCTTAATTTTTCATTTTTTCAAGTTTTGCCATACCGTCTTCAATTTTTTGTTCATTTGTCTTGAAATATTTTTATAGTGTTCATTCCCATTTTTTTCTCCTTTGTCCCTCTTCGACATTTTTTCCATTCCGCTTCCAAATTTGCCCTCACCTTCATCAATCACACTTAGACAATGCAAAAAACTAGTAAAAGTACCTTTACCCCTTCCAAATTTGCCTAAATTAAAAAATGTCCTTACTAACCGTGTCTTAACTCTAGTTTTCCTATCTATTGTAAAAAAAATCTCTTATTCTAGCCATGGTAGTAACCCACATAGGAGCAAAAAACATGGCGGATGAAATTGTCACCCTTAAGAACCAAATCAAAGTTCTTGATGAAAAAAATCTCAGACTCAATCTTCAACATACCACCTTGAACAATATATGATATCTAGAGTCCTCTTCAGACACTAAGTTTTCTTCTTCCAGTAATTTTTGTGGGTTAAAGATTGATTTTTCTTGATTCAACGGTGCAGATCTGACTGGATGGATCTATTGGGCAAAATAATATTTTAGTCTGCATAATACTTTTAATGCCAAAAAAGTCCCACTTGCATCCTTTCACTTGGAACATGAATCCCTTCAATGGAATCGTTAGTATACCAAGGGTCATGACCAGCTAATATGGACCGATTTTGGCACCCTTATTTTGCAATAGTTTGGCCTTAGTACTTTTGATGACTTCACTATATCACTCACTAAACTTTGCCAAATAGGAACCTGAGAGAATATTAGATAGAATTTGTAAAACTACCCAATCACATAGAGGGATTGTTTGATGGATTCTTTAGGAGATGCTTTTTCAGTGGTTTGAAGGATGTAATTCGATTTGAGGTCAAAATGTTATGGCCTAACATGATGATGAAATCCTTAAAGTTGGCTAAGTTGGCAGAGGACAAGATCACAACTCAACAATGATCCAAATCCAATTTTGCTCCATTCAAAAATACACCTCCACAATGATCTCACACCATGCCTCCCCTATAACCACTCTTATCAAGCATTTGACTAAATTAGAGATGTGAGCATGTAGAGAAAAAGGACTATGTTATAATTGTCATGATAAATTCACTTTGGGACATTGATGTGTCAATCAAAAGCTATATCTACTGGATGTGTACTCTCTACCCACAATTAAAATTTGGGAAGATGCTCAGGATGCAATAGATGATCTAGAAGAAGCTCAGCTGATTGTAGAACCTGCTTCGTTGGAAGACCAACCAAAGATCTCTCTCCATACCTTAGTAGGATTCACCATCCCGTAAACCATGCAGGTCAGGAGTTACTTTAATAAGATATCTATTATAATACTCATTGATTTTGGTAGCACTCATAACTTCATTGACCCTCGGATTGCCAAATAGGCTGATTATTTTGTCCATCCTTGCTCCAACGTTGAAGTCATGATTGCTAATAGGGGCACCTTACCTTGTAAAGGGAAGTGTCATAATGTAGACATCTCTATTGGATATTATAACTTGTGTTTGGACATTTTTGCCTTTCCCTTAGGCATATGTCATGTTTTTTTGGGAGCCCAATGGTTATGCACACTTGAACCCATCTTATTGGATTTTACTAAAGTTTGGATGCAGTTTTCAGACAATGGGCATCCAATTTAGGAAGTAGTTCCTAGATAACACTCAAGTGATTCTAATACAATATTTTTTTATTAAATAACAACATTAAAAGGGTAAATATTTTATCTTTTCATGATTTTTTACACATTTAACATCACCACATTTATCTATATGCGAATAACATCAATCAAAATCTATCACTTAAAAAAGAGACCAAAAAATTCTAGATTTAATAAGACAAATTATGTTGATGCACATTACGTCAACTTTTTTGTCACAAGGTGGCCCCATGTGTTATTTGTCCATTTGAATTAGTTCTTAATCTCTCAAAAGTAGGCTTTTTATATTATTATATATTTTATTGAATAAAATGTATTTTTTCATTACAAACCTATTTCAAATTATATGAAGAAATAAAATTTAAAGGATCAATGTATAATTACAATTATAAATTTAAAATAATATTACAGTTTTTTTATAAGTGTGGGCTCCCAAAACCTATTGTAAAGCCATGAGAGATTTTTGAAAAAAAACATCATTGGACAATAAATAAATAGGGCGATCAAATCCTAACTAGGAAAATAATGAATAAATAATAGCAAGTTGTCAACAAACAAACACTAACCTGACTTGTTTTAAAATAAAAGTTATGAGCATGAGTCTTACATCCTTCTACCTTAGTATAGGTGTTACCCTAATAAGGCTTAGGGTCACACATAATACAAAATATCATTTTGACCAAACCTGAAACACCAAAAACCTAGATGAGTGTTTCCATTAAAGCATTCTCGTTGGTTGATAAAGATTTCTAACACCACAAGTACCACATTAGAACACTTGTGTCATATAGAGGTCGATGCCAAGCTAAATCTCATGGTCACCAAGATCCCTAATATAGCTTCTCTGAATGCATCCAAAAAACCTCACCCAGACAAGAAGGAAAATGACCCGAGTAGGCTCAAACACACTCTTACAAGCCCTTCCTCACTAGAAATGAGATAATCTGCTCTAAAAATGATTTGACAGTGACACATCACAAACCAACAATAGTTTCAAACCATAATGAAAAATATATCTAAAAAATAAATTATCAAACCTTCAACCTTGATCACTCAGGAATACATAACGGTCCTCCACAATGATAAACAAAATAACTTGGAGGGAAGCAACCATTGCCAAATCCTCCAACCATAAACTAGCTTTCATAAAAAAACCAACACAGAAACATCCTTGAACCAACCAAAGTTGAAATAAGGAATTTCACCTTCAAGACTAACACACCATCAAGCAAACCCATGACTCAATTTAGAGAGAAGTGAAAGTTGAACAACCTTCCAAAAGGATCAAGGCCTCATCACAGATCTATGCCTCATGTCTCACTCAAGGATAGAAGGAAAGTGTCTAGGAGGTCACTCTCATGCTCTCCCACTCTCCTAGTATGATGGGAAACTTTGTAAAATTACAATTCTAACTTTAAAATAAAATTACTATTTATTACCACTATTTGAAGGTTATTAATTAATATAAATTTTAACTAATCAATGTCTCTAGTTTACATATGAGTCTATAAGTTTTATGACAATTTTATATATTTTTCAAATTAAATTAAACCTATGTCTATATTTAGAAATTATCCTCTATATTCAATAAAATATAAAAAATAGAATGTCTAATAAAAAATTCTACAGCATCATTGAAATTATCCCTGATGTCATGGGTGTCATCGAACATGTATGATATTTAGAATGTTTTAATTAGAAAATTAGAAAATAATATATATTAAAAAATTATGAAATTTTATTTCTCCACCAACACATGAAGAGTGGATTAAGTTTCGAAAATAAACTAGGAAAATATCTATTTTTTAGTAAATTACATGAATCTCTATAGTGAATCTAATAAATTGTGACCAAAATTATTTAATAAATTGAAAATAGGAAGCAAGGTGGGACAAAAAATAATATTAGATGTAATATTAATTATTCTTTTCATTCAGCTCGTACAAGATTTAGTTTACTATTAAAAACTAATGTCTACCAAATCCAGAGAATACTCAGGTGCCTGAGCTAAAGATAAATAGTGTGAACAAATTTTCATATAAAATTTGATAGAATAATCCAATTATGAAAAATAATTATGTTCATGAAACCATACATATTCTATTAGTAATCATTATTCATATTAAAAAATAATTATAATGACTTCGGTCTGATATGACTTATTCACACAAAATGCATACAAATCAAATCTTAGCATTTTACAGATTGACAAACAACTAAAAAAATTATAACTATGAGAAAATGTACAAATTAATAAATATCATTCATAATGGATGACATAATTTTCCTAGAAAAACCTTTGATTGAGAAAAACCCACGATAGTAGGCAGGGGCCGAATGGTTATGGCTTTAATATTATAAAGAAAACACATTGATTACAAAATTTAATTATATTATACAAAGGTTTTGATTCTCAGTATCCCTTTTCAGGCAAGAGAAGAGCATACCCTTTATAGCAAAATGAGAGGTCCTACCTAGAATCTCTGTCAAGACAATGTCAATCTCATTATGCTTTACAACAAAAAATGGGGCTACAGTGAGATTCTATTTGATATGTCAGATGTACCATGTGATGAAGAGGATGTTAAAGGTTGTGGGTCTAACAAAGCTTCCACTTCTGTCAACAAGTCATCTTTACTAATTGGTTGGAATAAGCATCTTATTTGGAAAACATGATGCATATTCCAATATCTATATCTATCATTATCTTCATTTCATGGGATGATTTAGAAATAATATTCCCACTCAATTTGTCTTCTTATGATGGTGTGGACCACTGTGTCTTGGTTATGTTGTTCTTGTTTATGGATAAGATGCAGGCTAAAGTGTGCAATCCACCTGTAAAGATGTTCATGATGGGGTATCTTGATTTTGATGCACCATGTCCATTATGGTCTCTTGATTAAATCAAAAAAATTTTGGATGAGTAATTCACTATTAAGATGATAAATAGTGATTATCCCTTCTTTTCTATAAGGGGCAACTACTACGTGGGCTGATCCTGACATCTATAGATTTGTGGATGTTGTATGAGAAAATTGGCAGTATCTGGGATGTAATCCTTCTCTCAGAATTTGTTCCTAGATTAATATGTTCAAAGAAGAAAATATTTGGTTAAAAATCCTTGTAAAATTAAAACCAAGATAAGGTTGATGCATCATTGTAGTAGCAAGTTATTGACTTAACCAGTCTACAACAATATTTTTATTGCCTTGGACATGTTTGGTTGTATAGTTGAACTGATTGAAATAAGCATACCATCTAACATTTCCCTCTTCCATATTTGTGACCATGATCATTTTATTTAAATGTAATAAATCTAGTGCAATCAGTACAAATTATAAAATGGGGAAGATGTATAAGTCTTAAGGAGAACTTTTCTAAGCATTTTTTAACAACATAGATTTCCTTATCTGAGGAAATCCATTTCAGAATATCCTCACTGAATATTCTACTTGCGAACTCATAGACATATTCTAAATCTATAACTTTACAGTTCAAGATACCACCCCAAGCATAGTCGGAGGCATCAGTATATACAATTCTGGCAAATATGAAACTTTAGATTTTATCTTTTGAATTGCCTGAGTATGTTCAGAAGTCCAGTGATAAGACTTCTTCTTTTTGAGAAATTCTTGTAAAATATACCTATCTTCTTCGATATTTGGATAAAAGTTGTAAAGATAATTTAACATTCTTAAAAATGCTTGTAACTTTGGCTTATCCATTTGATTGGGAAATTCAACAATCTTTTCTTTTATATGTGACTGTACCTACAACTTTGAATTATTCACAACCATACTAAGAAAATTACATTCATTTTTACATAATTGAATCTTTATCTTTGACAGAACAATTCCTGCATTCTTGGCTATATGATAGAATTTTTTATATGGAGAAGATGGTCTTCTAGGCTATTGTTGAATATGAGTATTTCATCAATATAGACACACAAAAATTCTGGCATACCTTTAAATATGTTATCCATGTGGGATTGACAATAAGCTAGTGCATTCATGAAACCAAATGGCATGACAATCCACTGGAAATGGCCAAATGGACAACTAAAGGTTATCTTTTCCTTAGCATATTCTTTCACTTTGATCTGGTAAAATCCAGGCTTGTAGTCAAATTTGGAGAAATACTTACAATTTGTAACTTTCTCAAGCAAGTAGGATTTATCAAAAATCAGATATGGATATGGTCCAGTGATGTCATTCAATGGTTGATAATTTATAACAATTATTTTCTTACCTCTCTTCTATTTTGAATGTTTGTTTACCATAAAGGCATAACAATAGAAAGGAGATGCATATTTTTCTATGAATCCATTATCTTCTAATTCTTTAATTTGTTTCTCCATATCTAGTAATCATGAGTTGGGATAGGAATTTTCTTTCCTATCTTCATGTGCTTGCCTTCTTGGAGCTTGATTTCCATTGTGGGCATCAGTGTAGACCAAAATTTCTAAGGATTCTCAGAACATGTATCTTCTTTAATACTAGTGCCAATGTTCTCAATATCTTGAAGGACATGATTCTCTGGTAACTGGCTCATAGTACTTGGGAACTATTCAATGGCATAGACTAGGTGAAGAATTCTGAGTTTGTTATTATTTATGGTAAACATGACACTTTTACGATTAGAGCCATCGGGAGAATATCTATCAAGAAAGGCTCCTAATAAGACATCTACCAGCATTTTCTTATGGGCAAAGAAATCACAGGTAAATATTTGATATTGAATCCTAAAGGGTTGTTGATGTTTATAAAGATCATATGTGAAACTATTCCCTTGAACATCTAAAATTTTGTATGAATGTGATTCGGGAGTTGTTGCCAGTCTATAATTAAAGGTGATTAAATAAAAGACAATGATGCACCAGTATCAACCTGGGCATCAACTAATCTACCATTAATCTCAATAGTTATGAACTGAGTAAATCATCCATCGAGTAATTGAGTTAGATAAATTGGCTGTGGTTCTTCAAGAGGAGGAACAATAGTACATACCAGTTTGCATTTTGATGGATCTAAAATTGGATAAGAGATTTGATTTTCTTTCTATGGCTGATAGATTATTGGTTCCGGCTCTTCTTCTTCTTCTTGGAATTCCTCTCTAGGAATTCTATTACATTCTCCTTCTTCTTGGTTAACAATATCTTCATCTTGGTTAACAATATGTCCCTTTCAAATAGCTTTCCCTGTAGAGAGAGAATATGTACTTCTTAGTGATGACATACATGATTCTATGTGTTGAAAGGATAAGGCTCTGGGAAAAATATTAATGGATCTACTATCTATCTTATGAATTTTAGATTGGCCTTTAACTTTGGGAGAAACATTATTTAACCCATCTAATTTCTAGGCTATAGGTATATCAATAGACTCAATGTGACCTTTCTATAATTGGACTATATCGCTAAGTCGATGAGCATATAGGAGATTTTCTAGAATTATATGATGGTTTGTATTAGTCATACTATACAAGATAGTGATATTTATAGATGCATATTTAAATTCTCCAAACATGTTTAAAATTTTATAATGAAGCAAACATACCCCAAAAATCAAGAGAGCCATGCTTGACTTCTGGACAACCTTTATCATGCATAGATATAGACATATTTGGGCAAAGATCATAACGTATGACACTATCATTCAACTTACCTATACTAGACAATTGACAAGCATACTCAAAATTAACTTGACATATATCATATAGGGTTAAGTATAGGCTTGATATTACTAGGTATTAATGGAGTAATATGGACACATATAAGACCAAAATGTACAAACCTGACATCTTTATGAGATTTGATATACTCAATTTTAGATGTAGGTAACAGATGTAACAAATTAGTCTAGAATGTCTTTCCAGGTTCATATATGAGGGTTAACTCAACATAATTTACATGAGGATGAACAAAAGACATGAAAGTGGTATTATACAAGACTTTAGATTTAAACAACTCAGACTGCTTATAGATATGACTGACTTTAACAGATTGAGTCTTATACTAACTTATTAGTATTTATAGGGTTTCCTTAGTAACTTCAATGTCAGGGCACATAAAGTTTTGATCAAGGTGATATGGAGGAAGTTCAAACAATCCTTTCATTTTTGCTTCATTGACTATCTCGGCTATAGACGACAACTAAGCTTTTTCAAATTCTATTTTAGAAAATGTTGATTATTCTAAAAATGAGGATCATCTGGTAAGGATATAAAATATAGAGATAAATATGCCCTTTGACACAAAATGATTATACAAGCAAAGACTTGATGCAATAATAATCCAAAGAACAATCTCATAGTAGGAATAAATCAAGCAAATTTCAATAACAAAGAAGAATCTAAACTTACAGGGTCATATGGCTCTAATACCACATTTTTTGAAAAACCCTTAGTTGAGAGAAATCCATGATAGTAGGCAGGGGCCGAACGGTTACGACTTCAATATTATAAAGACAACACACTGATTACAAAATGTTATTATAATATACAAAGGTTTTGATTCTCAGGATCCCTTTCAGGCAAGAGAAGAGCATACCCTTTATAATGACTTTCACAACTACATAGACCCATTGGATTTTCAAATCTAACCTATAATTGTATGGGTCCAGTTTATGATTGATATACATGATCACATAATATCAAACCTATGATCGAAAGGGGACATGTGGTGATCCTGCTGATTCTCGAAATGGAATCAATACTCTCAAAATATAATCATGATTATGTGGACCCATTGGAATATTAATTCCAGCCTAATATCATTCGCTTCTAGGTATTTAATTAAATTTCATATAATTAGATTAAAGTTTTAAAGTTTTCAATTTATGCAAGTGAGAAATATTAAATGGGGAAATAAAGACTTAAGCTTTATGAAGGGGGTCTTTGGTGAGGGAAATATGTATAGAGGGGTCATGACTACAAATTGAACCTTAGACTTGAAGTGGCCATAAATAGATATCATATGAACTCTAAGTTTATAAGCATTAATATAAGTGGCCAATCTAATTAAATCGAACCCTAGAAGGGTCACTCTGTGAATTAATATTAAAATACATTGTAACATATTTGATAAACATAGTTCCCAAATTGAGATTAAAAAACATCCTAAAAATAAAATGTCTTAATTTCACCAAAAGAGGGTTCATGTTTCTATAAATAAGTGGGGTGTGTTGGTGACAACAAATGGTGATGTTTGCAAGGAAAATATTTTTAGGTGTTTATAATCAAAAATATTGGTTTCACTTTGAGTAGAAACTGAGTAATCAATATAAAATTTTCACATAAACATTTAGATATTAGTTCCATCTTAATTACATAACATACTAGGTGTTCACCTCTAAAAAAATTCAATAGAACGTGAAAATGATTCATTTACATTGAATATTTCTTGTGTCATGCAAAAGGAACTGTTTGATTAAAATTTTATGATGGGTATTATTATTATTTTCTATTTTATAGGGAATTGCTTGTGGGAAAGGCTAGGTATCATTGAGATACTAGCCAAGTATCTATAGTCTAGACAAAATTACTTTTAGCTTCACTCCATACATTGATCTACTACCAGCCAAACATCTATAACCCCAATGGAGAGTGCCCAAATCGCCCTTGTAGGAAACAATTTTAAATTTTTCATTTAAACTTTCATATTCTCCTTTTTTAATTTTTTATTTCTCAAATGTGGGAAACAATATTACCAAGATATAGAAATATTTTGAATAATTCCATCATAATTAGCCTTGATTTTGCTTTCTCATATTCCTCAAGGTAATTTTTATTATGATGAGGTACAATTATGATTCTTTTGTGATTTAGGAATTTGACTCAAGAGAGGATGGTTAGTATGGTGTTAGTTCCAAAATGAAAACAAGATGAAATAAACACACTAATAGCATAACATCTCTAGGCTTAGACACTAGGGAGAGCTTAGTTAACAATCATGAATGAAACACACAACTAAAATACAAAAGAAAACTCTTTTACCTTCCTTGGATGCTCCAAAATGCTTGTTGGGTTGGCTTGCTTGGCTTGTGCTCATGAAGTCCTTGGCAATGGAAGCTTGACAACCTCCATCTCTACTTGACACATTTGGCTTGTGGCTTGGATTGGCTTGGAATCAATTTGCCATTGTAACACTAGTTTCTTGAAACTTTTAGAACCAATCCTACATTATAAATTTGCACTAATTAAGTTTAGAAATGATGTTGTGAGGCCTCCTATTTATAGATTTTTAGATTTGGCTAGAATCAACCTAAACCGTCCATCTCAAGATGGAGATGTGTGGTTGAGGATTAATTCAACTTTTAAAATTAATTTTGTAATTATCCTCATCATGGCATTAGAAGAAGGAGAAATTAAGAGGCATGGAGGGCACCATGGAAGGCATTGATGAGGCATGGGAGGCATGAATCTTGATATTTATGGTATTTATGGCCTAGGGATGTCTTCCCAAGAAATGAGGTCATTTGATGATGCAGATATTCAATATTCATTTCTAAAAACAAATCTTTAACAAGTTTCCATGGATTTATTAATTAGGCTTTTATTTGGATTAATTAGCTCTTAAGCATGATTAAGCACTTTATGCACAAATTACCTAAATTGATCAAAATGTCTTGTTATTGGTCCAAAATTTTGACTGAGTTGGAATTAGAAGGTGATGTCAGATGTATTGGAACCATATTCCCATTTAGGATGTTGTCAAAAATAAATAACAAAGGCATGTGTCTTGTACAAAAATTTTGATAGGGAAAAACAATCTAGAGCACCCAAGTGCACATTTGGCATTTTGACTTGAAATAAACTGATCAGAGTTAGCTGGCCAATAAATTAAATTTCCCCATTTGGTGATACCCTAGCTAAAATTAGCACTTGAATATGTTAGTTTCACATCATTTAGCGTGTTTTAGTGTTTTTAGGCCAAATTGTGCATTTTAGGTGGAAACTAGCTAAAAGCCTAATTGGAGGTTATCAGTGGCCAAACTTAGGTGTCTACAGTTTTCCCCTATTTGGGAAGGCATTGCAAACCATAGGAAAAGCAATGTCTTCTCAAATAATGAGAAATGGCTTGTATGCCAAAAAGAAGATGATGGTTGAAGAATAAAGCTCCAAATGGTTTTGTAAAGCCTGTGATGATGCCCCCTCAAGGGAGTGGTTGTCACATTTATTGATAGATGGTTCCTTGAAAAGAAACAAGAAGAAATGTGGAATTAACCCATGGTTGAGATTAATCTAAATGAGAAAATGCTTGCATGCATTAATGTAAAAAAGATATTGATTAACCCAAAGGTGGTTATAATCAGGAATAAAAGTCAAAATAATGATTTGCCCATAGGCAGTTATAATCATTAAGAGGACCTAGATTGGCTAAAGATGATTATGCCCTAGTTAGGGCTGATTTAGCAAGCATAACTCAAGGATATAACTTGGAATACAAATTAAAGATGAGCAGGTGTAAAGTAATGAAAGAGATGAATAGAGGAATAAGATTGATCAATAGAAAATGATTCAGTTGTACCTATCAATGAGGAGATGCTCATCCTAATTAACAATGATACAACTAGAATGGTCAAATGAGTTATATTGATCAAGGGTGGGATGGAAGGATTTGCCAAGGTACTAAGGAGAAACTTCTATGGCTCCATTGATTGTAGACCTTCGTGAAGCTAATTTTTGCTATAGCATGTGATGGTAGTCTTCATGATAGAACACCATGAAGGCTTGGCTAAACTATGCGTAAGGACCGACTCCTGATCTAATTAAACACTTAAAATAATGCACCAATGATAAAAGTCATGATGAAAATGTTGATGCATGAATATGGATAGACTCAAGAATAATGTGTGCAAGGAATCACCTAATGAACACATATAGACTGAGTCGAGGCAACAATGTTGAAAGCAAACAAACAAACAAATAGATTTTAAAAAAACAAATAACCCAAAATGAAATAAACAAACAAATAGAAAACCAAAAAACAAAAGCAAAAGAAAGCATCCTAACAATGATAATGCCCCAATAAGGCAGATCGAGGATAACTAACTAGGCTTAGATAGGATAAATATTTTTGGATTTTTTGAAATATTACAAATGTTTTTAGCATTTTGAGGTATCTTAACTCATTAGAGAATAACAAGATACCTACTCGCAAAATGGTGAGAGTGTTTGGCTTAGGTTGCTCATAAAATAGTCAGAGCATATGGAAAGGGGACTAAGGTGACCTCAACATGAATTGAGCATGACCTACATAGTCCTGAAATAACCTCAAGTCATAGTAATTCCATCCACACAAAAGGTGGGGGAAAACCAACTAGGTCCTAATAAGTTCTCAAATATGGCAAATGGTCAATCAAATGAAAACAGTAATGGCAAGGTGATGTGTCAATGCATGATAAACAAGTGTTTCCCCTAGTTTTCCCATTTGTGATTATAACTAGGATACAACGACATAGGTCAATGATACTAATTTGGCCATAGGCGGTTAGAATTAGTAGCAAGATTGGTGAGACACTGATTTTCCCATAGGTGGTTATAATCAAGTTCACATAAACAAATGTGGATAGGATGAATGATATCTTGTTAGATCAACTGTCATACTACTTTCATAGACTATCATTATAAACACATATTGGATTTATTTTTGAAATTTGATTGGAATCCTCTCACACAAAAAGTGTAGGAAGAACCAAAGTAACCAAGATCAAAACAGGATTGGGTAAGATGACTAAAAATAGGCTTTGGTCTAAATATGAATGGAATGATAGGATGGTATGGTCTTGCTAAGGATAATGGTTAGTTTGATAGATTAGATAAAATGGTAGTAGGGTTGCCCCCAGATGATGGAGTAATTGGTAGGAGTATGTGACATTGGCAAAAGGATATGTAACAACAGTAATGGTATGACAATGTGAAACAATATGGTATATGGTGTTCGCTTGGGTATGGTCAAATGGCATATGATTCTGTTGTTCCTATTGAGATGGAGATGCATGTCCTAATCAATAAATGATACAAATAAAATACTTGATCATGTTAATTGCTATCCCACACCTCATCTGAATAGTTGCTCTATCAAAAATGGCTTGCAAATTTGGTTGCCAAGAATTCTATTGTGATCTTTATTGGTCATTGATTTTGATTCCTTCAAACTTTGAGACAAGGTATTTTTATAGCCTCTATAAAGGAAAATGTGGTCGCAGATGGTAAATAGGGATAAATAATGGATGGTAGGTTTGATTGTGAAATGGGGAGGAAACAAATGAAGATCAGGATGTTCAGTCACATGTAATGTTGTTAATGCCATATTTGACATAACTTTGGTTGTGGTAGGGCTGAAGACTTGTTCTCTCAATAAAAACACTAGATTTTTTTGTTGTTTGATCTTGAGAGTAGCTACCATCTGATTAGGCTATAGATAGGAAGCTATTTTGATTCTTTAATTTTGTCTTCATCAAGTAGTGAAGAACTTTTATGCTCAACTATTAATGCCTCAAAAAGGTTTTCACCAATGAATTTATCTTGATTGTCCTGTAGTGCCTTCAAGAAGGTTTCACTAATGAACATTAGCTTTTGACTTTGATTATCTTCGAGCACTTCTGAAAAAGTGTCACTAAAAGATGCTAAGTTTTGACTTGGATTGTCCCCTAGCACCTTTGAGAACGTCCCATTAGGAGAGTGTTATTATGCTATATGAATGTTGTCTTGGCCTCCTTAATCTTCTTCAACTACTATGTCATCATGGATGCAGTTCAACAAAGTGTGAATCTGTTGATTCTAATCAACACTTGTGGGAGATGGAATGTCAATAATATGGCTATTTTGGTTGAGGGTAATGACATGTGGAATGGTAATGCAATGGGGAGAGGCTGCACAAACCTTGTATAAGATACTATGATAACTTATGTTGAAGTTGAAGTACTCATCCTCAAAAAATTTAGAAAGATCAAAAATGTATTCAAATTGATCTGCAAGACATGCGTAACCAATATTGTAACAACCATGAACATATTCTTCTTTTGAATCTAATTCTAACTCAAGAGACTCTAAATCCAATGTTGAGGCTAATGTTGACTCTGATTTTGATGCTAAATCCGATGTCGATTTAAGAATATAACTTGAATCTGACTCTGATTCTTCATCTAATGGGTACTCTATTACAATGATGTCTTGCTGAATATTTGGTTTTAGATAAGTAAAAACCTATAATGGCATGATGGGATGCACAAAAATTGGTTTGTCAAAGTGAGACTCCTCTAGGATGGGAAATAGGTCAAGAGACAACTCCTCAGAGATTGGCTTATCAATAGGAGGCTCTTGAAAAATAGGCACATGGTTAAGGTAATGATTTTCCCAAAGGTAGTTATAATCATTAAGAAGTGACTCAAAAAAGACTAGCTTGTCAGAGTAAGACTCTTTGATGACTGGTATAGGATCAATAGGTGATTCATCATAAGTTGACTTATCACAAGTGGTTGGTTCAATAGAAACATCTCAAATTGGTCAATTTTCTTGGCCTTGGCTTCTAATGAGTTGAAAGTTACTAGTTTTAAACACATCTTGATATTTCAATGATTAGATAGGTTGAGGTTTGGACAGGATTGGTACTGGATGAGGAATGGCATGTGATTGGATAATGGTAGGGCCTTGGGGTGCATGATTGCTTCTATGATCCAAAGGACAAAGTCTTGAGATGGTAACGATCGGGCGTTGTGGAGCTTGATTGCTTCCAGGAGCCAAAAGACTAGGTCTTGGAATGATGAAGGGGCATTGTGGAGCTTGATTTCTCACACAAACCAAAGGATGAGGTCATGGTATGTTAATGATATTCCTTAGATATTGTAGAGCTTGATATCTCATATAATCTAAAGGAGGGTTAGGGGTATTCGATGATCATATAGAAAAAGGACATTATGAAACTTTATTGTTGGCATAAATAAAAGCATCCAAGTCTTCCTCATAAACCATATCATCCCAGTCATGTGTTGGATCATAAGCTGGTTCTTGACTATGTTCCATGTACTAATTTTTGTAAAGAGGGTATGGATCTGTATCCCAAACAACATTATCTGTAGTTGGATCTTCAAAGTCCTCTTCATAAGCCTCTTCATACTAATCAAGGTCTCGAGCTAGATCATAAGTTGCTTCGTGACTTTGTTCCCATGAATGATTAATATGAGGTAGATAGAAATTTGTCTCACAAACCATATTAGCATCATTAAGGTCTTGGAAAAATCCATAAAAGTCATTTTATGTGGCCATTCTATCATAAGTTAGATTGTAAGTAACTCCACCATAAGTGTAGTTAGACATATTTGTGTAAATGATGAAAGCTCTGAAAACAAAAAGACTTAGAGTTCTACAAACTCTGAAAAACTATGTCTAAATGACAAATGGCTCAAACTTGGTCTAACTTGGTCAAAGGGGTAGAGTTGTATCTCCAATATGGTTTGAAAGTGGAGCTGTATCTCTAAAATGATTTGTGCTAAGACTTGGCATAAAACAACCTAACATCAAATGTCTAACATTAAATGTCATACGCATAAAAGGTCAAGCATGTGAATAAAAACTTACATGTCAAAGGTCTAGGTCAAAGTGTTCCAAACAAGGTCTAAACTAAGAAAGAGAAAAGTTGAGTTGCTAGGTCTTTTGTCCAAACAGGGAGTCAAAAGCTAGGCTTAAACAAATAGGCATGCTAGGACTTTTAGCCAAACGGTGTCAAAAAGTAGACTTGAAACAAAGGCTGATGTGATTTTATTTAATCTAATAAGTTTGGAAACATCTTTGACATAGACCCAGCACATAGAATCAAACATAAACATGATTAGTTGGCATAAGGCATAAGATAAAAGGTTTTTGAAAAAGGTTGTGTTCTCCCAAATAAAGGCACAAATAATGATGAGGATAGGCATTAAACAAACAAACAATCAATAATTTTCAAATTTGGGTAATCAATTAACCGAAGTTATGCAACCCAAAAGAGAAAGATCTATGAATCATCCCCATGAATTGAGACATAAACATAAATCAATCAATGTTTGGATCCAAACTTAACAAGGATAATTGAAAACTCAATGTTGAAAACTTGGATTTGACCAAACAAGCTAGACAAGATTGGATAACATGATGACATAAGATAAGGGTCCAAATGGTATACACAAAGTGGTTTGAAACAAATGGTTTTGGCACAATGGTTAACTAGTTTTGAAATAAATTGAGTAGCCTAACGGCATAAGCATACTCAAATGATGTGGTCAATGTTATGCTTTAAAGACTTAAAGGCAAAATGATTTTTTAACATGATTTGGGTAGCATAACACTACCCTTCATAACTCAAATACATTTTTTTGATATGGTTTATGAACAAACATATAAGTTTTAGCCTCAAAACATATCAAGCAAAAATGACCAAAATACACTAAGTATAATCATCCAAATCCTAGCAAGGGTATGGCATGTGGGGTTGACTAAACTATCAAGTTTTCAAACATTCTAGGGGAATCAATTGCACAATGACTTTCATGTCAAACAATGTGAAATAAAAGCACATAAATTAGGTGATCATGACATTGGCTAGTTGGAAACAGGTCTAGTCCTTTTTACAACCACTGCATCCTGATGTTCACTTAGTGTAGTGCGATGTCCAAATGCAAATATGTCCCATGTGTAACTCCAAAGGATCCAAATAAAGTCAATGCTGAGAGATGGAACCTTGAGTCAAAGCTTCCCTAAAGAAATCGTGGGAGGTAATGGCGTCCCCCTCACAAGCCAAGATGCATAAATAAATAAAGCTTGAAAGTAGAAAGACTTTAGGGTCATTTTCAAGATCACCCAAACTTTGATGAGTTTTTGGGGAGTGTTTTATATGACTTTCTTTCTAAGCCTTGGATTAAGCTATTTGCAATAAGAATGGCGCTTTTGATTTTAAGGGTTTTGTATAGGGGGAAAATGGAAGAGCATACACGCAACATTCCTCTTTTTGCCAAACAAAAATTTGATTAAACAACTTATTGAAAACAAAAATTGATAAGTCTGTTTAATTTTAAACCCAAATGAAATGTTTGGTGGTGTTCATTTGACCCCTTGGTCTTAGTTGTAAACTTTGAAAAAATTCACCAAAAATATCTAAATTTTTTGTTAAACACCAAAACAAGGTTCCTAATCAATTTTTAAGCATGTAAAATTGATTTAAACATGTTTTGAGCAAATATCCCACTTGGTCCTACAACAAAATTATTAGCATGTCCTTTAGCGTTAAAACCCTTTTGAGTTTGAAACAACAAACTTTGGAAAAAGAGGTCTCATGTCTGTGTTTTTGGAAAAACATAATGATCGATGTCAGTTAATACCATCGACGTCAGCTACTCAGCTACTGAGATCTAGGCGATGTCAATTTTGTTGATCGACATTAGTTGATCAATGATCGATATCGATATTTCCTACCAACATCGATTACTGTGTAAAAATTGTGGGAACCAAAAATGGCAAAATAAAGTTAGAAAATCAATTTGTAAGAGTTTTAAAGGCTCAAATAAATATTTTAAAGGTGCAAAAGGATCTCTTTCAGGTGTAGGATGCGTCCTGTCCCACCGGGCGTGACATTATGTGATCTAGGAATTTGACTCAAGAGGGGTGGTTAGTATGGTGTTAGTTTCAAAATGAAAACATAATGAAATAAACACACTAATAGCATAACATCTCTAGGCTTAGACACTAGGGAGAGCTTAGTTAACAATCATGAATGAAACACAACTAAAATTCAAAATAACTCTTTTACCTTCCTTGAATGCTCCAAAATGCTTGTTGTGGTGGCTTGCTCAGCTTGTGCTCATGAAGTCCTTGGCAATGAAAGCTTGACAACCTCCATCTCTCCTTGACACTTTTGGCTTGTGGCTTGGATTGGCTTAGAATCAATTTGGCATTGTAACACTAGTTTCTTGAAACTTTTGGAACCAATCATGCATTATAACTTTACAATAATTAATCTTAGAAATGATGTTGTGAGGCCTCCTATTTATAGATTTTTTATTTGGCTAGAATCAACATAAACCATCCATCTCAATATTGAGATGTGTGGTTGAGGATTAATTCAATTTTTGGAATTAAGTTTGTAATTATCCTCATCATGGAATTGGAAGAAGGGGCAATCAAGAGGCATGGATGGCATCATGGAAGGCATTGATGAGGCATGGGAAGCATGAATCTTGATATTTGTGGCATTTATGGCCTAGGGATGTATTCTCAAGAAATAAGGTCACTTGATGATGTATATATTTAATATTCATTTTTAAAAACAAATATTCAACAAGATTCCTTGGATTTATTAATTAATCCTTGATTTGGATTAATTAACTCTTAATCATGATTAAGCACTTTGTGCACAAATTACCCAAATTGATCAGAATGTCTTGTTATTGGTCCAAAATTTGACTAGATTGGAATTAGAAGGTGATGTCAGATGCATTAGAACCATATTCGCATTTAGGATGTTTCCAACAATAAATAACAAATGCATGTCTTGTACAAAATTTTTTATAAGGAAAAGCAATCTAGAGCACCCAGGTGAAAATTTGGCATTTTGACTCAAAATGAACTGATCAAAGTTAGTTGGTCCATAAATTGCATTTCCCCATTTAGTGATACCTTGGCCAAAATTAGCACTTTAATATCTCAATTTCACATCATTTAGCGTGTTTTAGTGTTTTTAGGCCAAATTGTGCATTTTAGGTGGAAACTAGACAAAACCTTGATTGGAGGTTATCGGTGGCCAGATTTAGGTGTCTACATCTTTCTCTATGTGAAAATTTTTCTTGAATTTATGAGAAAATCTCTTAAAAAAAAGACCTTCATTTCCATAATAAAATTATAATCTAATAAAACATGACAACAAAATTCATCCAAAGTTAACCAATTTTATTTAAATTCTAAACATATCCATAATGATTCTACTTTTATCCAATTGAATATAACCACAACTTGTAAGAATTTATTTGAGGCAATGAAACATAGTAAAAATCTAGAAATGATCAAGCTCTATTTGGTAGATGTGAAGAGTGAAGTTCATAATTATGTTTTATTATGTCTTCAACAAGACTTATTGAACTACCAATTATGGAAAGTAAAATAATCTATGAAAACATGAAAATAATAAACCAAGCTAAGATTGGAAAACAAGTAAACAAATTTATGAAATCAAGAATGGAGAACAAATTAATATAATCAAACACTAATCTAAATTAAAACTCACAATCACCCTAGAATTGTTTTGGATGGAATAATCAAGAAGTAGTGCTTCAAGTGTTATTTATTGACTGGTAGCATCATTTCATTACCCTAAAAATCCTTCAATCTGAATGTGTTTCTTCTCAAAATTTCATAAATTTGGTAAGGACCAATCCACAGTGGATCTAGCTTGGCATGTTGTCCATTCCTTTCATGGGTCTTGTCCCATAATAAGACTAGATATGAGATTTTGATATCTTTCACTTTATCCCTTCTGTCAAACCATCTCTTTACTATATCATGTTGTCTACTAAAATTCAATAAAGCTTTGTCTTGAGCATCTTTAAATTTAATGATATCAAGTAATATTTATTACACCCTATCATCTTCCCCCATGAATTATTTCATGAATTGATAGGTGATAAATTTCAAAGCAATAGGAAATACTGAATCTTCTCCATCAAACAACAAAAATGGGGAAGTTTTTAATGTTTGTTTATACCTATTTCTATCATCCCATAGTGCCTACTTCAAAAGTGAATGTGAATCTCATGGTTTCTTTCATGTTGTATTCTTAATATCATCAATTAGATTCTTAATGGTTGACTCGGAGAATCCATCACCTTGTGGATAATAGTTGGAAGAAAATTTGAGAACTTTTTTATGATTGTATGCCCGTTTTGTGAAATATACTAAGTGGAAAGCATGTCCATTGTCACACACTAATGAAAATGGTGTGACAAACCTGGTGAAAATATTATTCTCAATGAATTTAATTACCTCTTGTGTTGTACTACTCCTTGTAACAATGGTTTCACCCCATATTTTAAAATTATTTGTGGTTGTTAGTATGAATTTATATCCACTTGTGGAATTTGGATTGACAATTCCTATAAGATCAAGTCCTCATTGTGCAAAGGGTCTACTTTCCACTATTGGATGCAAGGGCATTGTTGTATGCTTTTCTCTTTTGAAAAATATTTAGCACTCTTGAAAAATCATTACATGATTGAATAAATTTAAATATAGTGGGCCAATAATAGTCTACCCTTAAAATTTTGTGTGTTGTAATGTTTCCATAAGGGTGCTCACTTCTTAGTTTCTCATGAAATTTGTTCATAATTTTTTGAGTTTCTTCTCTATCCACACACCTTAGATGAATCCCTTCATAATTCCTATGGTATAACACTTTTTTAAAATCATGTAGTGGGTATATTTGAGGTTTAAATCTTTCCATTGTATTAAGTTTAATCTTTGTGGAGAATTTCCACACAACAAAAAATGTACAATGTGGTTGTACCATTATTCTTGGGTAATCTCGATGTGATTTACTTGCATAATAGAAATATGAGGATCTACCTCAATGATGATTTTAAGGATACATTGAACCCTCACAATTGTTTTGGCTTAATTTTCACATCATATTCTTGTAACCTAGCCATCCACTTTCCTTTATGTTCCCCTAGTTCATTTTGTCCAAGCATTAGCTTCATTGTTGAGTCTGGTACACTAGCGTGAATTTTACTAGTAATTATGTAATGTCTGATTATTTTTATAGATTTAATTAATGAATATGATTGTTTTAATAATGTAAAATACTTAAAATTTGTATCATTTAGGTTTGTGCTCATGAAAGCAATAAGATGTTCCTTGAAATCAATATATTACATTAGCACAACTGCTATGGTGTGATCTAATGTAAAACAATACAAGTAAAAATATTTGGTGAAATCAAGGTTGATAAGCACTAGAGATTGCATAATATAATATTTATTTCGATGTAAAATGGTCTTCGCTTGTGTTTTCCAATCAACCTTGGCATCCAGTTTCAACATGACATTGATAGATCTCACAATTTCAACAAACTTAGAATTAAATTTTTGTACAAAATTAAATTTGCCAAAGAAAAATTTTAATTTTTTTTACTATTTAAAAGAGTAATTTTTTAAATATCCTCCGATATACAAGGGTCAACAAATATACCTTTGATGGTTATAATGAATTATAACAACTTACCTTTGGTAATACCAAAAATGCTCTTCTTTGAGTTCAATGGTATGTTTAAAAAAATAGTTAAATCATTTATATAAATAACGATGCATTTACCTATTAACCATTTAAAGGAGAAATCCATGGCACCTACATTTATTAATCTCAATGGCATTCTTTTATATGAAAAATTACCCCACTTCTTAGTGAAAGTCATTTTTATCCTATCCTCTTAGTTAACTAACACTTGGTTATAACCAAAAAATCATCCAAAAGGACATCATTTTAGATCCACTAACCATTTTCACAACTTCGTACAAAGAGGGAATTGGATAACTATCCTTGTCTAAGACCTTATTTAGGTTTTTGAATTCCACACACTGTCTTATCTCTTCATTTTTCTTATGAATGACTACTAAATTATCTACCCACATGGAGTGTATGACTAGAAAGAAATTTAGATGCAACTAACTTATGGAATTATTTGTAAATGACATCTTCAAGGATGAGATTCATTGGTTTTTAATTATATTTATAAGGTTTGTGGTCTTCCTTAATTGGAATAGTATAGGTGATGACCCTTGGATCAAAGACTCTCAGGGCTTCATATGACCAACTGATCACATCTTTAAACTATGAAAACACATATATCAACTCTATTTATGTTTTGGAATAATATATGCCAATGTTAAAAAATTTATGTCACTTTTTGTGATGCCAAATTATTTAAAGTAGACTTCTAACTAAAATATTTTTATTCATCATGATTTTCACCATACATATCTAAATGAAACAATATTTTCAATGACACCTTTATTTTCAAAACCTTCTTTTTTTATCAATTTGATAACTTTATCATCATTAAATTCACTTTAAATACAATAATATTTGTCATGTTTGTCAATAATTTGTGCTTCAAAAACATCAATGTTATTCACGAATTTCATAATGTGTTGGTCATCAATACATACTATAAAATTTTCCACATTATTAAGAAGAAGAGAAAGGTAGGGAAATAATTCAATATTAAAAAATTACAATTTTAAATTTTTTATAGGTAATAAATTCACTATTAAGGTCACAAGAGAATCCATAGTTTGGTTATCTTCCATGTTATTTGAGTTAATGTCAATGACATTAAAGTAATTAATGATATCCCAATCTTGATGTTTGTATCTTTTGAGATATGACAACTTTCATTGATATTTAATTTTTACTTAATTAACCATTAATTCCTAATCACCAAACATTTATAATATTTTTAATTTGTGATGTAAAGCAAATTGAAGTCCTAAAATCATGGCTTCATTTTCAACCAAGTTGTTTGTACATGGATATTGTAAGCAATAAAAGGTTAAATATATTTTACTTTTAAGGTCTATCGATAAAATTCCTGCACTTGATCTTTGTTGAACGTGCTCTATCAAATAAAAGATTCCATAGAATTTTATAATCAATGTTTCTTCTCTATTTTTTTTCAATAGAAAGATTTGTGGTAAGTGTATAGACTCCAATTTTAGTGGAAATTACACTTACTCTTTCAGTTTTCACATTTTATTTTCTTATCATTAATTTCATCTTTGGTTCTCTATCTATTCTGATATTATTTTCCATGCCTCTCTAAGGAAATCACATGTGGGTTATATCAGTGGCCATGTAACCATTTAATGTTTTGGACTAGTCTCTACTCAGTAGCATTCCATAAGCCTCAATAAAGTCCATGACTTGGATATCTATGAATTGATGTACTTTTGTTGACAAGCTAACTAAATGTGAATGTTTAGCAATTTCACAAATTACCTTGAACTCTGATTTATCTAATTGGACAACTATCTAATCAGATTTTATTTGGGTCAAACCTAATTTATTATAAATTCTCACACGCATAACATTGGTAGAGGCCCCTGAATCGACCAAAAAATTTAAAAATTCTTTCAAAACATCAAAATGTTAAGGAAAAAATGAGGAATTTCACTTTTATTGGTGTTGATAACCACATTGGCATTTGTGGCCATCTTTTTGTTTTGTGAAGTTTTCTTAGTCAAATATTTTTAAAGTAAATCCCTTTGCTTTGTAATTTATGTTAATTCATGTAATGTGATATTGTCGTTGATTTGCTTCATATCTTCCACAATTTTATATATTCCTTTATTAGTGGCCACAATAGATTTAGAGAAGGAATGTTAGTCACCCCCTTTTGGTGGAGGGGGTCTTTATTAACAATGGTATCTAGTGGTGTGCCTCTATTATTGGGAGGTGTGGAAGTAGTAAAATTGTATTTTGTTTTACTTCTCAAAGAATAATTACTCTTTTGGTATGTTTGAAATGCATGTAATTCATCCATACTCTCTTTTGGTTCATTATCTTCATGACTAATAAAATTAAAGGTTTGTAACATTAATACGATGTTAAAATTGGAAGTATTATCCATGATAGAAATGTTGGTTGCATTTTGGTCATTCAGGACTAAATCATTACCTTCCATTTCATTTTTTAATATTTAAAATACATTATAAAATTATACACAATCCAATTCCCCATGTTTGGTCATACTATGCACCCTACATAAGTTGGGCAAAGCTAATTCACAAACATCTATCTCATGCAGCTTATTGGGAGATGGTTATTTATTATTAAGTTGGTTTGGTGTGTGATTAAATATTTGATAGGTGAAATTTCACAATGGATTATCTCCACTATAAGTACCAACCCATCTCTGAAGTTGAGTAAATCATTACTTAGTTTTTTAATTATTTTTTGAATTACATCAAGCTCTTTTTTCATTGAATTTTGGGACAATGTCAAAGTTTTTTAATAGAACAGACCAAGGCTAAACTCTAAGTTGGATTTGTTTCATTCACTTGATTATTGAAAAAACTTAGGTGTTGGTTTAGAGTTTCCTATCTTAATGGAAATTGGTTCATAGTTGGTATGAGATTAAGCATGGGAATATTTTCATTTACATTGTGAATGACATTGAGAGTATGACCTTGTGGACAAAGTTGTCAATCCCCATTGATGGCTTATGAAAACATTGTTGGCATGTCTTTTACTCTTCCAACTCTCATAAAAAATGCAATAATCATGGGATCTAAAGCATTATTTTACATCTCAAGATCTAAGGCTACATCATGCCTATACAATGGTGTGACCTAACTATACATCCTTTGTAAACTAACATTAAATGTCATACTAATATCATTTATCTCTCTTATAAAACAAGAAAACTATTTATATAAGACATTATGATCAAACACTTGATCAAATTGAGCTAAAAAGGTGCCCTATCATGTGACCCATTTGTTAATAGAGCCTTCAAATAAGTCAAGAAATTAATCATTTGCTAAATTTTCGTGTGTGATTGGAAATAACATACAGGCAAGATCCACCTATTATACATTTAGAAATTTCAAGTCAGACTTGAAATATATAATGTGTTCTTCAACTATTCTCCTCGTGTTAGGTTTTTAATGAGGAAGATATATATTAGGATTCTTGGGTAACTCGTGAACATCTCTTGGGATATTGATGGTGGTTCCTCCTAACCAAGCAGCCATGTTTCTAAATGGATGGAAATTATATTAGTGGGTGAACTTGGATGAGTCCTATACATTTCTATCTACCTTTATCATATTTTTATCTTTGGTATACTCTTAAATGTTGAAGTAATAATAAACCAGATTCTGAAGTGGATCTTATAATACGAAGTGTAAATTTTAGGTTGATAATGGTCATGCTTCTGTTTTAATGACATAATTAAAAATTGATGTGGGTGCTAAATAAAATTTGAGTTTCTATGGCCCTCCTTCTAGAGTGATAAACTTTTTGATGTTTTATGCATATTATAGGTTGGGTTTTTCACCCTTTCATTTTAGGACTATCGGCAATTTATCCCAGGGGATGAGTTTTAAGTTGTGAGTCTATAATGGTTTCCATTGTTGGAATAGCTTGAAATTTTATGACCTTGATATTAGAATGGGAATATTCACACCTAGTTTATTTCACTCAACCAATTTAAATTGACTCAAACTAGTAAAATGGATATCTACAGTGAATTTAATCTACTTTATATAAGTGTGATCAAATTTATTAAATAAACTAAAAAATAGGAAGCAAGGTAAGGAATAAAATAATGTTAGATACAAAATTATTTATTCTTTTCATTAAGCTCATACAATATTTAATCTATTGCTAAAAAAACTAATGTCAACCAAATATAGTGAATACACAAATTTGTCAAAAAATACAATGTTAGAGCCAAAGGATAAATAGTGTGAAAAAAATTCATATGCAATTTCACATAATGATTTAATAATGGAAAATAGTTATGTCCATTCAACCACATAGATTCTATTAATAGTCACAATTCACATGATAAAATAGTTAGAATAACATCAGTCCCATCTAAAATATTCACACAAAATGCATGTTAATCAAATTTTAGTATTTCACATTTTGGAAAAAAACTAAATAATATTATAACTGTGAGAAAATATGCAAATTAATAAATTCAATTCATTATGGATCACATAATTTTTCAGACACTGTAATACAATTTTCTTCTACCTCTAATTCCATTCTTTTTCTCTCCTCTCTTCAAGAAGTCTCAAAATAAAATATTTATATAAATAAATTGAGGATCAAAGTCACAACACATCACATTTCTAGTCATTGGCATTAATATATTACAATGAATGCACAATTCTAATGGTGGCCACAAATGCATAATAGTGGTTTTACAAATTACAATTCTTCCTCACTAACACCTTAATTAAAAAAATTCCACTGTTACGAAAAATATTTAATTCACAATTAAAGGTTATGTCACTGCAAATTTAATTATTTTTTTAATGTAAATTGAATGTTTTCGGGTTACGATCACACCAACATTATTTCTTATGATTTATAGATTCAGTTTAATAAAATAAATCATTATGGATTATATAATCTATTTGTAATTGTATCGTAAAATAATGAATTTGTGTTTAACTTTATCTCTTTGATCACACTCCTAAAATCATAACCCTCCAAATAACATGATCACTTTGTATCCTCCTTCATAGATTATATTTTATACCATGATCACTTATAAACATGTTGGATTTGTAAATTCTAACCTTTATATCTTGACTTGACCACAGTGCCTAACACACATGGTCACATTTGTTCACTCATGACCATTTGTTCAGTCACAATCATAGAGTCTATGAACCTCAAACTAAGTGTTTCACACATATTTGTTGATTTTCTTCATTTAGATTTATATTTTCCACAAGTTCAATTTACTACATTAAAAAATATAAATGCATCCATTAATACTTATATGAAACCCATTTGACACACTATTATAATAAAACATTGGCCAAAATATGACACGTGGCCTTTAAATATAAGCCACAAAACATGAAGTTTATAACATTGTTCACAAAGTCAACATAAAAGACATGAAGTTTATAATATAAGAGAGTCACGTAGTTGATTAAGATTTGAAGTGACTTTCATGAGTGTCTAGACCCATTGAATTTTCAAACTTGTGACCAAAATGGGACACATGATAATCCAGACTTTTAAAATGGAATCACCATTATGCCTACCCGTTCAAATATAAATTCCAACCTAATATCACACAATTATGTGACCTGAGTCAAAGTTTACATAATCATCTTAAAAGTTTAACGTTCACAATTTATACAAGTGTCAAAGATTAAAAGGGGCAATAAAGACTTAAGTTTTATATGTATAGAGGGGTTGAGACTATAAATTAAACCTTAGATTTTTATAACATATGAACTCTAAGTTTATAAGCATTAATCCAAGTGGCCATTTTAATTAAATCAAACTTTAAAAAGGTCACATTGTGAACCAAAATTAAAATGTATTGTAACGACTATGATTAACATATTTGTGATAAAGAAAGGTTTTGAAAATAAAATGTTTCTCAAATTTATTAAAAGAGAGTCATTGTTTTATGACATTAAGTGGGGTGTGTTAATAATTGTAAACAAGATAAATTAATATTTTACATTTTTATCTATTTCATTTATCATTTAACTAAGACTTCACAAATAATTTCTTATTAATATTTTTATTTTTTTATATAAAAAATTGAAAAAGACAACATTACAAATCTATCAATATGTAGCATGTTAATCCCAAAAGCTTAATCACTATTGATACATCAATATTCATTTAAAAAAAATCATACTAAATAAATAGTGGTTTCATCTATGATTTTCATGGTAAAGAATTGGTTATTACTAGGCTTGATAATCTCACCATGCATGTTGGTTAGATAGATGGATGACTAATAACTTATCATCTTGTTTAGTACCTTATAGCTCAATGTACATAAATACTCTTACACATTTGTATAGAAGCTCTATGGTATTTTACTCTTACACATTTGTATAGAAGCTTTATGGTATTTTATAGATTTATTTAATGTAATTAATATTTGTATCCAAGATTCATAGAATTTTTAATATATATTTGATTTAATTTGGTTAATCATGGTTAATGAGTTTGATCTTAACATTATCATCTGCATTAGCTTATATAGAGTGTTTTTTAAGTAGTAAAATATATAGATATATCAAAAGGTAAAATGAAATTATAAGTGAAGCTTTGTAAATTAAAACATTAAACCTCAAGAATATGTTATTTTCCTTAAACCAAACATTTACAATACTATAAGTTTTGTTTTTACAGGCAGAGTTATTATATAAATTTTTGGATAAAATAATGTATAAATTTATAGAATTATTTAAAAATAATATATGTATATGTTATTCTTATTAAGTATGGAAAATGTATTAACTTAACAATCTAACATTCCAAAATTTTATATAATTAATTTAACTAGTCATAAGTGTCAGATAATAAACAATTAATTTATGTTATACACTGAGCCATTTCCATATAGAATGCTGGAAATAACAATCAATATGCAAATTAGGCATCAATTTTTCATAATCAAGATCAATTCTTACATCCACAATATCTTTGTGATGATTCATTAAGGACAACAAAATTATAACATTCTCTACATATTGCATTCAATTTGCTTTCTAAATTCATATAATCATTCAAAAAAATCTTTTAATTCTCATCTCTTAAATCTTCCATTTGATTCCTAGTTACAAAATTAAATTATTGAACCTTGATATAAAGAAGTGGCTTTTTATATTTATTTGTTCTTCAAACACTTTATGATGATCTTTATGGCATTTACAAATTTCATTATGAAATATTTCTTTCTATAAACACTTAAATTTAGTACAAGACCCTTTTTCATAGTGTCATATACCTAATTTATCATATTTGACATGCTTGTGTGTATTTGTTTATTTCTTGGACTTTTATGACCCCACATTGGTCCCCATTTGTTCCTAGAAATTTAAATTAATATCTAACACTTATTAGAATATATTCATTGGCATCATTAGACTAAATCTTATTTGTTATGTTTTTTATCGAGATCTAAGCCTTTTTTATTGTAGGTCAGATTCGTGTCATGCACAAATCCATCTTGGGGAGACTCGTGCCTTGCACAAATTTTTACCTTTTACCTTTATGGGTCCTTTTTCCTACTGCCACTAATATTTCACATTTAAGATTTTTCATTATCATTTAAAATGGTATTAATACACCCAACTTGTCCTAAAGTTCCATATATATACAAGTTATACTAAACTATTTAGGGAAATCAAGGGATCATTGAAATGAATAAGAAAATCAAGCTCAAGACCCAAATAAGAGACAAGAATCAAATATCTTTACTCTTCCCACTTGAACTTGAACTTGATTGATTCAAATCTTACATACTTATAATGTAGTCATTTATCTTAGTCTCTCTTTATCCCCTTATATTAAATGAAGGTTTTAGCTTACATGTAGTTGCATCATCACTTATATGGAATAGGAGGTTCCAAACCCTTATTCAAGTTATTCTACTTACACTCACTAACAAAAACATGGAGGTCTGATTCCAACATTTGGTATACATAGTTTGTAATTCACTTTAGTGGTTTCCCGACTTCATAACCCATTACTTTTTTAGTGCCAAGATAGGTCAAAGAGAAAGAATCAACAATTCAAAAAAATCTACCCAAAAAAATGGGAAAGAAAGTGAACATTAATATTATAAAATAGGAGGTGAACCAGTGATAGATAATTAGGTTTCATAAATATACATAAAATAGAGTCATTGAAATAAATAAAGACCCAATGGCATGAATCTGTCTAGTGCATTTCTACCTAAGATTCTCTCCATGAGGATCCAAAGGTCAAATCATATTTCATAATAGTGCACAGTTAGCCTATATATTCATATTTTAGATCGAGACTTTCATATTTCAGCTTTAGCAACAAGGTGTAGTTGTTTCTTATAATTTGTGTTTATTTTGCATAGCCTAGCTCATTTATCACTTTGTGTTGTTTCTATTGTTAGCCAATTGAGTAGATCTAATTTTTATAATTTTATAGCTATATTAATAGATCTATTCATTGCAATCATTTATTCCTTATTTTGTATATAAATATAAATAAGGTAAACATAAGAAATGAACCTAATGTGAACCCCGACACATTCAAACCTTCAACCTAAGGTTTTTCAAACCTTCATTTTGTTAGGGTTTTCTAATTGCATTAATTTTTACATTCATATCCTAGGGTTTATTCGCATTTCCTATACCTTTATGTGTTCATTTATTGGTTGTCATCATGGTTTACATTAGTGAAATTGATGAGAATGTTATGTCTTTATTCGATGCAATAATGAAATTTTTTTAATCTTCAAATGATAATAAAATTAATGAATGTATTGTTGAATACTTCAAACAAAAATAAATAGCAACCCCTAATTTCATTTATGAAATGATACATAAATTTAAAGAGGTCATGAATGCACATTTTTATCATGAACACCCCTAGGGTTTGTACTTGTTTCCCTACCTCTTTTATGATTTATGATGAGTGTTGACTCTTAATCACATGCAAAGTAGTGTACTTACCTTCATTATCAGATAAAATAATCAAGATTTGAGAAAAACTATTAATTGTTCACCTTGTATATCCAATGTTGTCTTAGGTTCAAAGCCTGATGGACATATTCACATCTACATTGACTTTAGGGATTCAAACAAACTTGTCCCAAAGATGATCTATTCTACGATGAGATATATTAGGGGGATTTTGACCACCCCTACTACATAGATTAATGTCTCACAAGGCATAACATGGGATTAAAAGCACACATATTATGACACTTATCTTGTAGTATACTTTTGTGTGCTTTGTTTTTTATTTAATATGGTTTAAATACACCTAATCATCTACTTGAGATAATTACACATATTGAGAGTTCCACTATACAAGACATATGTTGACTTTCGACAATTATTTATTTGAAGTAAACATTGAATTTAATCCACATCCATCATGGTGAGTATCTTATTCATGATCTCGGGTTTCTTCACTTATTGCATGCCACTTTTGATGCTTAGTCTATCACTTTTATACATTCACAACTATACTTTCAATGAAACATATGCACTAGTCAGACATATGTCTAATACTTAATGATACATCATTATAAATAGTTTTCTATGCACATTCAACATCAAAAATATAAAATAAAATAATAAAATAATTTAAAATACAAAAACTTCTATAAAATATAAAATATATATTTAAAAAAAAAAAAACATTCTAATCTTAGTCATACATTACATATCATGCCTATTTTACCTATAATATAGATTTTTCTATATTTATGTTTGTCACATATGATTTTCAATGGTATAATTTGAGTGGGTGAGATATAAATTATTCAAGTTATATATGGTTATGTACTTATTCATGTCTCACTTATGGGGGAGTGGGCAAGGGATTTATATACACTAGTAATTATTACATAGCGAAATATTTCTAGCTTTTTTTCTAGTTACTATATAGATCCACTCTACATAGATCATATATATTACATTTTTATTTACATAGAGTATACATAGCTTGATTTTGGACATGGATATCTACATACATTTATGGAATATAATTATCATTTTGCATCACTTGTCTTGTGATCAATATTTGTCTATATATTACACTTTGGTATCATACCATTTATATTTATATGAATAAGATTTGGGCCTCATTGATACATCTTTATTGTACAATAATCTTATATATAGATTTATTATTCTATATGTCATGCATTACATGTAGCTTCTTCATAGATATTTGATATATTTGCACTTGCCTTCTATTTTCATCGACATTATTCTAATCACTTATTTCATGTTGTGTATTATGTTTCATTGGCCTTGTATGTTTGATTTTTTATCCCATTTCAAACACTTGTTTTGGTCTCCTAATGATAAAAACACGTTTATTTAGACCTTCAATCACATCATGCATTGATTTTTTTAGGGAAGCCATAGGTTTCTTAGAATCCTCATTATTTTATTCCTCTATTTTGTGAGCCTTGCTCCTCTCTTTTCATATGCGACCCATGCTTTCTTGTCACATTTATATATTTATTCTATACATATAGCTATAGAAATTAGAAAACATATATATACATGCTCATATTTATCTAACTATGGGGTATCATACACACACATTTTCCTTACTGATCACATTTGTGCACATATTTTTCCATGAGGTCATAATATCCATGGTGTCTATCCTATGATTTTCATTGATTCACATATCTACCCATGGTGGAATCACACCCACACATGTTATTTATTGACATATCCTATAGGTCTACATTGTTTATTCACATTATAGATATTACACATACCTTGACACATGATAGGTTATTACTCATATGTTTCTACTATTTGGCTCTCATACAATGGGGGGCATATTGTTTCCACATGTACATATTAATCCTCAATATAGTCCATGGATTCACTTATGGTCCTTGACACATATTCATCTATATCATGTGATCATGACACATTGATATTATCTTATGATTCAGGGTTATACTACATATGTGCCTTGTATTATTACAATGATTGGTGCTTATGTCCTACACATCATTTTGCACCTTATCACATTATGTTCATAAGTTTCATGCATTGAATCCCATAAGTGTGAAAAATATTGAACCTAATAATTTTTTTAAAATATATATCTACTTCCTTAATCAAGAAGTTGATTGGGCCCTAGTGACTCCCAAAGAAGTGTTGGATTGTTTCAATACTTATCAAAATTTTAGTTTTAGAAGTAGTTTGTTATAACATTTGGGACAAATACCAACCAAATGTATTTGTTCCTATGCTCTCTTTTTAAAATCAAAATTTCAAAACTTTAAAATTTCAAATTCAATATATATATCATGCATATTGAATACATGTATAAATTGGCATTTGTTTTAGGGACATCAAAAAACCATGAGAATGAAAGCTTAGCTAGAGTATACATGGAAATACTTTGAAGCATGCATGCATTCACCCATGCTCATATACCTTTGTCAATGTGGGTGGATTATGTTGACATGTAAATTTGATACAAGACCCACTGCCATAGCATCTTGTCCCCCAATTTATCATATTTGATATATTTATATATATTTACATATTTCTAAGACTTATTTAACCCCAATTTGGTTTCCATTTAGCTCTTGAGCCTCAAAAGAACATCTTACACTTATCAAAATTAAATCTCATCTCTTATCATGCTCCTCATTGAGATTTGAGCCTATACTTATTATTGGTCAGAATCATGCACTACGTGAGTCTACCCTATGTAGACTCATTCCCTATGCAAGTATGTCCCTTTTACATTTATGAGTCCTTTCCCCCTTACCATTGATCTTGAACCTTTAAATTTTCTCTTTATCTCTTCAAATGTTAGCTAACATGCCCAGCTCGTCTAGAAGTACCATTTATAAATAAGTCATCTTAAAATATTTAGAGAGATCAAGGATTGATAAAAAAATAATTATAAAATCAAAGTCAAGACTTAGAGTAAAGCCAAATATCAAATATATGCATTCCTCCTACTTCAAATTGAGTTTCATTGGGTCATATCTTACACAATTTCAATGGATTCATTTATCTTGGTCTCTCATTATCCCTTGTATCAAATGAAGGTTTTAACTTACATGTAATTACATCATCACTTCTAAGGAAGAGGAGGTTCCAAACCCTTACTTGAACTATTTCATTTACTCTCACTCAGAACTGCATGGAGGTTTAATTCTAGCATGTGGGATACGTAGTTTCCAATGACACTTTGGCAGTTACCTGACTCCATAACCCGTTATTTGTTTTAAAAGTGCCAAACTAGGTCAAAGAGAAGGAATTAGCAATTGAACACATTCTGCTCAATAAAACAAGGAAGCAAAGTTACAATAAGATCATAAAATAGAAGGCAAACTAGTGACAAAAAACTTAGGTTTCACAAACATGTAGAGGACAGACTCAATAGAGTAGAGATAGATCTGGGGACATGAATCTGTCTTGTGTGATTCTATCGAGGTCAAACCCTTGCTCTATCTAGGAAGATCCAAAGGTCAAATCAGAGCTCAAAACAGTGCATAGTCATATTCTAGACTCAAAGTCTTAGATTGCAGTTACAACAACAAGGTGTAATCATTTCTTATCCTTTATACTTACTTTGCATAACCTAGTTTAATTTTTTATTTATCTTATTTTTATTGTTATCCAATTGAATAGATCTGAATTATGTACTTTTATAACTATATTACTAAATATTCATTGCAAGCATTTATTTTTTAATTTATATATAATCATAATTAAGGTAAACACTTTTATCTCTACAAACTCACCTCTAAAATATTAATTGTATTATAAAAATAAAGATTGTTATTATATATACACCATAAAATTTTGTACATAAATAATATGACAGTTAATCCATAAGCTAAAAAAAATTTAAATAATACTATTAAAAACACGTCTATTAATATAAAATAGCTAATTTACATAATAAAAATAATCTAGAACCCACAAATATATAAAAACATATATATATATATATATATATATATATATATATATATATATATATATATATATATATATATATATATATATATATATATATATCAAATTCTTTCCTCCCTCTGCCTTAGTTCTCTAACTAGCATAGATATCTTAAATACATTTATCTAAAATACATCGAGAGATATCAATCTCAAGGTGCCTATTTTGTGATGTAGGTTAGATAGGCGCCTTGAGATTGATATCTCTCAGCGTATTTTAGATAAATGCTTTTAAGATATCTATGCTAGTAGCAAACATAGGTGTGGCATGCACATTTAACAATAAATACCAATAAATGCAACATTTCATATTCATCCAAATAAGAAATATCTATCACATTCAATGATAATTAAAGAAAATAATTTCATATACATCAAAATGTGAAAATAAGTATAATACTCTCACAATAATTGCCACACTCCTGGTCTCCCATTTATTATCTCGCCTTCGCTTGGGATTATATGACCATGATCTAGCTGTCTCTATAAGTGAAAAACTTTCCATTTCATAAGGTCTATTATATGAAGTCTCATGTGTGCCAATGTCTCTTTTGACAAGGGTTTCTATTAGGAGTCTTCTATATGCTCTAGCTACTAATTCATCAAGGTTTTCAATGTTTGCAAGTCGCATTAGCATTTGATGATAAGTATCATAACTCTTCTCAGCTTTTGCCGCATATTTGGCAATGTAATTGATTACCGCATGTTTTGAAAGCACAGGTTGTCAATCTACATTTGCTCTCCACAATTGTAGTATGTTTTGTTTATGTGTATTTACACAATCATCATTTCTTGCAGGGTCATATTTTTTATCTCTTGTTTCATATTCAACAGCCATGGTGCATTATACCTATAAAAATAATAAAAAATAGTTTCTGTAAGCACATTATGTTATATTTATATATAGAAAAAATTTAACTTATGAATATCTTACCTACAAACCATCTTTCCTCTTTTCTTACGTAGGCAGGCACCCTCTCTACACATTGTATGATGCTCTACACAATTGAGCAACTCTTCGTAGTCATGGTCAAGATCCACTTGTGCTAGTTGATGTGTATTTCAAAGACATGGATGTTGTGAAAAAAATTGTAATACCTTTATTTCAAAATATATATGGAGTTTTATCTATTAGTATGAGACAAATTAATTATTATGCAAAAGTTATATATGAAAAATATTGATTGCATCCCTCTATGTTTCGTTGATGTGGATCTCCACGTGGATTCCAGGCATGGATAATAAAATCAAAGTATTTTTGGGCATGCTGTAGATCATGATTATTTGTCCAATCAAGGTTCTCCATGTTTGGTGCTCCATCCAACCATATGAACCCATGTACATGTGGTGAACCTCTATGTTGTCATTCATATCTAGACCAATGATCTTTCACTTTCATTCCTTTTTGTAGTATCTCCTTTCAAAAAATCACATGTCGCAAGTGCATGTAATATGCCACTATATGAGGATAGTCAATAATATTTTGTCGATGCCATTTTTGTGATTCTTGGGGATTGGTTGGTGGTGTTCCTAGCATTAGTGCATGCAGATCAGGCCAATACATATCAACTGCACTCAACTTGAAGAAAATTATTGGTGTTCCAATTTGGTACAACACGTCACTTAATTCTGCCTGGCTTTTTGCCCAATAAGACCTTGTACCCCTCAATGTGGTACCAAAATGCATCAAACGATCAATTAGATGAGAGTGTGGCACGTTGTCCATATGCTCATGTAATTCATTGATGGTGATCGACACGTCTTGTAGACTCTTTTTCATAAACACTGCAGATGAATTTTGTGCATGATGTCTCATAATCATATTCATCATGTACTATCTAAATCGCAAGTGTTGTCCAAAACGGTGATCCCTGTATCGAATCAAATATTTAACAAATTCATGTAGATGCACTCATTTCATTCTTGGTTCTAACTAATCACATCTTCCATCCGAAAACAATGTGGGGAAGGCCATATCAATCAACCCTTCTGTGACATACTCATTTATAGGGGATGCACCAATTCCTGGCCAATCCATCAGATCTTTGGGTTCTGCATTAGGATTATTCACCCATGCATGGATCAATTCCATCTCTCTCATGGCATTTAGGGGTTTAGAGGCCATTGAATTCGTGTGATTGATGATATTTCCTTCATCCATTTCTTGGGCATGTTCTCTCATTTATGCTCCCAGTTCTTGAACTGGGATTTCAGCCCTACGTTTTGCACGTCTTTCTCTTTCATTTTCATTGCGTTGTCATCTTTGTTCTTCTATTCTTTGTTGACGTTGTTGTCTTTGATATTATCGTGCATATTCTCTTTTGTATTCTATTCGTTGCTTTTCAGTTTCAAAATTTAATCGTGGACATGCCATACCTATAAAATATAAACATCAAATATTCAATCTATTTTTTCAAAAAATTAAATTTGAATTAACTTTTTTTAATAAATACAAAAATCATAATAATATATACTATTAATATAAAGTAACAAAATACATCTCATAATAAATATTTGAGGAAATAATTTTTTTCTTTTTAGAAAAAAGAATATAAATTAAAGATTTTTTTTTCTTTTCCAAAAACAAAAATTAAAAAAATGTTTAATTTAAAGAACCAATAAATTCATCTCATCATGTCTAAATTTTTAAAGAATTATATCAAACATCACTTTTTTTTTCCCATGATTTTATATAAAATAGTATATTTGTTGTTTTTAATCAATAATCTCATGTTTTCTCAGCGTAACAAGGTTTTGATAAATCTTTGATGCCATCCACCATGGAAAATAAACTTTATGTGTTTGATAAATCTTTATCCAAAATAATTTTTTAACCATAGAACGAAAGTGTCCCATTCTAGGCCTTATCACAATCAACTTTGAGAGAGATTATCCCCTCTTTCTATAATGGGACCAACTCTTTTATTTCTTTTTTATCTCTTTCTTATCATGGTCTTATCCCAAGCTAGATCTTAATAATTACCCAACTTTATCAATTCGATATTTGATTTGTATTATTGTCTTTTGAAGTGACCCCTAGATGATAATATATATCCTTGTTATTTTTATAAAGCATTATAATATGACTATGTATGCATGAAACGACATCGTATCATATTGTTGTTAGAGATTGCAACTTGAGTCGGTATATAATTGCACTTCACGGAGTTCCTTGATGTTTCTATTCAAGCCTATTGCTTTTAAGTTTTTAAAATGAAACAAATATATTGGTTGTTGGCAGATGATGTTAGATGTAGTTTTTGGGTAGTTTATTTATCGATTATTAGTTTAAATTGAGTGTCATTGGTATATAGTGTTGACTTTCGATAGTTCCTTTCCCTCTTTTCATATTTTTAAATGTTTTTCTTCTTTTTTTATATCGTGGGTACTTTATTAAGAGGGTTCTTGGTGTTCTCGACACCTATCAGAGACATCATTGGCAATTTTGATTCCTTTTATTGATCTTTGTTAAGTAAGAATGCACTTATCCCATTCTTTCCATTTTTTTCACTTCTAATCATTGAAGATCGTCATGAACACAAATAAGTTCCTAATTTGAATTCACTTTTTTATAAATAAATAATTGTTATAGTTTATTTAAACAACTACATACAAGACCGATCAAGAAATCGGTAAATCATTTATCATTATCCATTATGGTAGCTTTCAATTGTGGAGCATTACTAGATCCCTTGCAAAATCTATTCATTTTATACAATTTCAATTATGTAATTTCAATTTATTGACATATTTGTTATCATTAGAGGGCTTGCCAATTATACAACTAGTTAGTTCGGAATAGTTACGAACCCTCACAATGACCCCAAAACTTTCCTTATCCATTTTCAAATAATACTATCAAGATATTCCCACCCCTTATTAAATACTCCAAATATTTTCTCAGCAACAAAATTGGCACACTTTCGTAATATATTTAAGCAAACAACCCTTAACAAAAAATTGGGGAGTCTTACACCTTTTACTTCTTTCAACATCTTCAATTCCTCTGATGGGAACTGTATGCAATCAGAAATACATCATATCTATAAATCAATCTTAGCTCAAAGAAGATAGATCCTACTTACACTTTCAATTGAGGATACATTACATAATCAGGGACATGACCAATATGTGGATCCGCTAGCCCCAATTAAGAGATCTCTTACTACAATAAGATCATTAGGGAGGGTTCCAAAGCCTCCCGTTAAGTAAAACTACATAATAACAATAATTAAGTCCTATGTTTCCATATTCACTATACTAATAACAAGTAAAGTAAAAATCTAATCTAGTGCTCACCAAAGCTTGTGGCAAGTGGGGGTAATGAACAATAAAAGTAAACATGCATAAGAGAATCCTAATTAAGCTATGTATAGGTAAGACCCTAATGCATGGAGAAGAAGAGTAATATTATTCAAAATCAATTACTTATGCCACTTCTATCTACTAAAGAGATGAGCAAAGTTAGAGATACTCACTTAGAAGATGAACCCATCGAGACTCAATCTCTCCCTTGGCCAAAGGTGCTTCACAAGAGGTTAATGTGGTTTGTAAGGATCGCTAAGAAAGGCCCAAACATCCAAGACTTCTCCACAATACTAGATTCTCCAAGGAGAAACCCTATGCTAAGACTCCTCAAGTAGAATGGTGGAAGACTAGATTGTAAAGAAGTGAAAATAAATAATAAGTCTTGATGTCTCTCTAATAATGGTGAAATAGATGTGTTTATATAGGCATATTTATCCCTAAACCCTTCCAAAAAATTTAGTCGACAGGGTCGACCCAATCGACCTAGTAGCGTTATTGACAAAAACTCACTAGATCATAGGCTAGGTCGGTGAAGAGCCAACTTACCCTAAATGAGTTTCACTAATAAGAGTACAAGGTCAACCCAGTTAACCTATTCATGTAAACTATCAAAAAAGTTTATAGGTTAGGAAAATGGGTATGGAAGGTGGTAAATGAATGGAGGAGTGTGTAAAAGAGGAGTAATAGCTTAGGGGTATGTTTTTAGGTGCTGGTTGGATTGGTAACAAGTGGAAATAAGGGACAATAATCATGTGAAGGACCAATAATCTACCCACCCTATTCTTGATGCACCTCTTAGGGTGTGCACTCAGAAAGATTGAGACTCAATGGGTTTTTGGAAGATAGAAAACATTAGTATTTGATAAAATTTGAAAATATTATATGTATACATATGTCCCACTTGAAGCTCATAACATGTCACTTAGGCGTAACAAGAGATGGTGCTTCGAGAAAGAACATAGTTACACACAATGTTGAGGCTAAAAAAAAGTTGTAGTATTTTAAATCATAAAAAAACTAAAATTAAATGACTAAAAGAAAAATAACTAGAAAGTAAATGTGATGCATATATTGACTTACCTTTATCACTAGATGATTTTTTGTTATGTTTGTAGTTTTGATTGTGGAGGGTACAGAGACTGCTTTTAATAAACCCAAGAATACAAAACTAAATAGAAAAAACAAATGCAAGAAAGCCAAGATAATTGGTGCTATGTGGATGAGACGTACTTAGAAATTTGGTAAGGTGGGGTGATAAGTGTTATGTTAGACCAAATGACCAAGTTAAAACTTAGAGTAAATCAAGTAACCAAAAATCTAAGGCTACTAAATATCAAAAAACTCAAACAAGTAAACCTTAAGTAAGAAAGACAAACTCACCAAGTCAAACCAAGGATACATGTCAAAAAGATGGTAATCAAACATCAATGTAAAATTAGTAACAAGTCTTACTTAGACAAAGATGGGCAAGCAAAAATGGTACAACAACATTGATGAGTGAAAAATAACAATCCTTACTTAGTCATCAATGAAAAAAGGTGCATAAAAGGGAAAACAACATTGATGAGTGAGAAGCAACAAGCCAACCCCACTCAACAATGGAAAAAGTACATGAAATTAGAAATGAACTCAGGTGTTCATAAAAAGATTGGTACAACAATGATTATAAATGGTAAAATAAATCAAAGCAAGTCTAGAAATGTAGAGTCATGGTGTAAGTAAAGTAATATAATGTTGCTCAAACATGTTGTTTTGCTCTAAGGATAGATAAAGCTGAAACAAAGTAGTGCTAGCATGTTTTTAAGATGTGAAGAATAAGTAAGTAAAGAAGAGGGGAAACAGATTTAGAATCACATTTTGCTTTTCAAGGGGGGGGAAATGAAATGGGTGGAGGGGATAATGAAGGAAAAACCAAGGTAGAGGAACTTTTTATCGAAGTCAAGACACTCAAATTAAATTTGTCAAAACAAGAGGACTTTTAACCTTAAAGACTTTGAAGAACTTCTCTTAGCCATACAAGTCTTAGGTCAATAAATAAAGTATATAGATCATCTCATGAATTTTATATGTATGAAAATTAAAATAGACCTACCTTCCCACAATGTGTTCCCCATTCCTCAGGACCCCTTACAAAGCCGTTAGTCTACTACAAAGATTGGATACTTTCATGAGAAAGTAGGTAGTACCATAGAGTTTTTTGAATTATTATATTCCAATCTACTAGCCTACCGTACCCCAATGGACCTCGGTTCTATTATGAAGTCAACTATGGACTTTGAGCTTCGATTGGAGATAGGATATGTGCTTGTAATCACATATTTTGCTGTGATTTTGAATTTTTAGGTTTGCATTTTGCCTTTTGTATATCATTACATTTTGTTTCAAATGATTTGGCTTTTAACTTTCTTGATGGCTTTTTCTATTCCTCCTCTATATATATTTAGAGAACCAAACATGAATGTTAAAGATGACTTTTATTTAAATATTTGGGACTTGGTTACTAAGAGAGAGAAACTTAGAGAGCATGGTGTCTAAGAGTCTCATAAAGTCAGGTGAAATAAAAGTGATGTCTTGACTTCGACCTTGTTTTATCCAATGCGGAGTGAAAAGAAAGGAAATCAAGAGGAATGAAAACATGAAATAAGTTAAATTACTTCAAATCACAAAAAAAGTGACAAATGGTGAAAAAGGAATATAATGACAGTAAAGTGTGATTCATTATCATAAGAATGAGGGAAATAAAGGAAAACATGCTAACATAGATTGTTGTGCAAATTTCATATATCAAAAGAAACAAAAGCTAAAGCTGAGAACAAAGATCAAGAACTTGTAACCATTGTAAAGCACATTCTAGAAAAAAGAATGACAAGATGGTGATTTTATGAGGAAGGTCGGGTCCTATTCATGGTCTTATACTGTAACTCATAAAAGAGAAACCCAAAAGGTACCAAAAGCATGTAAAAAATAAATGGCATAAGAAAAAGATGGTATTTGTGAAGAAGGCCATGTCCTATCCATGGTATTATACTACAACTCACAAAGAAGAAACCCAAGGGATGCCAAAAAGTGTGTAAAAAGTATGAAAGTAAAGAGGATAAAAGTACATCATGAAGAAGACCGGGTCCTATCTACAGTTTTACAATGCAACTCATGAGAAAAAGAAGAACTAAAAGACCAAAAATAAGGACTAAGGTTTGTATAAAGAGAGAGTTGTTACAGAGGGTGAGACCCATGTAAGTAACCTACAAAAATTGTTAGATAGATAGCATATAGAAAGCATGAAAAAGTAGGGAACGATTAGACAAAATATTTTTTGAGAAATTATGCATTGGTGGGCTCTTTAAAAACATGGCCTTCATTGGTTTAAAGGCAATAAGTACTTGGACAAAACATATCTTTGACTAAATAGGGATCCCAAGATTTTTATATGTATTTACCTTCTTTATCATGAGTGTAGTCTAATTTAAGGATAAAATCACCAACATTAAACATGTGAACTTTAACGTGTTTATTATGGTGTTTGGTAATATGGGCCTTGTATTAGCGATTGTATTATAAAGCAAAAAGATGATGTTCATCAAGGAAATCTAGAGCATGAAGGTGAGATTCATGTAATTCTTCATCGGGTATGGTGTCATGAAGAGATATACGGAGAGAGGGAAGCTCAACTTCTAATGGAAGGACTGACTCAGAACCATAGACTAGAGAGAATAGTGTTGCACTAGTGGTAGTACGTATGCTAGTCTAATAGGCCCAAAGAGCAGGATAGAGATGAAGGTACTAATCTATGTGGGTTTTACAAATTATTTTTTAGAAAATTTTGTTGGTCTCCTCAACTTGGCCATTACATTGTAGATGATAGGGAGTGAAGAATTTGTGATTGATTTTAAATTTAGCACAGAGTTGTTTGACATCTTTGTTTTTTAAATTACCACCATTGTCTGAAATGATAGTATGAGGGACACCAAATCATCAAATGTTTTGATTAAGAATGAATTTGGAGATGGTATTACTAGTGATGTTAACAAGGGGCATAACCTTGACCCATTTGGTAAAGTATTCTATGACTATGATTATAAAGACATGCCCATCTTGAGATCAAGGTAGTTTCCTATGAGATCTAATCCCCATATGGAAAATGACCATGGAGATTTGATAGTTTGAAGCTCAGCTAGAGGTGAATGAATTAAATCATCAGGAAGCTGGTAAGGAATACACTTTTTATAAAATTCAATGGCATCCTTTTTAAGAGTGGGCCAAAAGTATCCCATACGTAGGCATTTGTGGGCTATAACATGTCCACTATAATGGCCACCGCAAATGCCCCTATGTACTTATTCAAGGAGAGGAAGAATCTCATCTTTCATAACATATTAGAGTAAGGTATCTTTAGCATTGCGATAATAAAGGATGTTATAGCAAAATACACACTTAAAAAACTGTTTGTGAATGTGTGTCATTTCATAAGAGTCTAAGTTGGGAGGATAAGCTTGGTGTTCTAAAAATTAAATGATTTCTTTATACCACAGGCTTTGTCGAATGGTAACAGCCTCAATGTGGTAGATAAGTGAATCTTGTGGTTGAGTAGAAGATGGAGATTTTCTTATTTGGATAAGAAAAGTGGGATTGATAAGAACTTAATGCGGATGAAAAAGAGATGTTAAAGAATTAAGGGAATTAACAATAGGATATTGATCTTGAAGGATAGGCTCGATGCTAAAAGAAATGAAATCCTTACAAGATTAGTTAAAATTTGATGATAAGAAATGAGATTCTCACTTTTTTATTAGTAATCATCATTGACTTGGTGACAAATGAGCTAGGAATCACCTAAGGCATGTAGGTACTAGATATATAAATCAAGAGCAACTCTCATGCCTAAGATTAAAGCTTTGTACTCTACCATGTTGTTAGTGACATCAAATTTTAAGTGAAAAGCTAAAGGGATGATTTTTCCAAGTGGACTTGTAAGAATACAACCTGCCCTAGCTCTTTGAAGGAATTTAGCACCATCAAGGTGAAGGGTCCAAGTATCTTCGTGTAAGTCAACATTAATTTGAGTAAGTTCTTCGATAACTAATTTTAGATTAATAGTATCAAGGAGGATAACAGATTCATCAAGATTACTTACTTTAAGATCAACATTGAAGTTATTAAAGTAATCTTTAAGAGATATAGCTTGGTCGAGACCTTTGATATAGAGAATATTGTCATCAGGAAGACTCTCTTGAAGGTGAACAGGAGATACAACAAGTTAATCAGCTATGATTTATCCTTTGAAAACTTTTTGAGTAACATTTTTGAGATCAAATTCCATGAGAAGGGCCATCCACTTACCAATTCTATCTTTGGGAAGAAAGGCTTTAGAGAATAAGTGACGAAGGGGATCATAATGAATGATGATAGAATAGGTCTGATAAATCATGTAATGTTGAGTATTTTTAGCTACAAAATATATGGTGAGGCAATCACATTCAACTTTTATGTAATATTTTTCATAATTGATGAGGCCTCGGTTGATATTGTAGATGGAATACTCTCTTCTAGTATCATCTTATTGGGTAAGCATTACCCCAACTGATATAGGTGTGGAAGAAGTATATAAGATCAAAGGACGATCATTAGAAGGGGTATGAAGAGTAGGTTAGTGAAGAAATGATTTTTTCATGTTATCAAATGCTTTTGAAAAGTATCCATCCATTTTAAATCTTTACCTTTATTAAGAAGATAATTAACGGAGTGGATATGGTAAAGCCATTTTGGGGACAAATCATCTAATTTCCCCAAGTTTACTGAGATAAGTGTGAATGTCTGGAATGGAATGAGGGATGGGCATGTTGATGTTAGCATTAATCTTAGTAGGGTCAATGTCGATGCCATGGAGAGAGACTAAGAATCCTAATAGTTTACCAGATGTGACACCAAAGACACATTTGTAAGGATTTAGTCTAACTTTGTATTTGAGGAGACGATCAAAGATGATGGAAAGATCAGAAAGATGAGTCTTGCAATTTTTAGATTTAGCAATAAGATCATCCACATAGGTATCTACAATTTTATCAATAAGATCATGAAAGATATGAGTCATTACTCGTTGATAAGTGGCTCTAAAAATTTTGAGGTCGAAGGGCATTTTAACATAGCAATAGGTACCCCATTCTATAATGAAAGTTGTCTTATATTGGTCCTCAAGAGCAATGTGAATTTGATTTTAACTTTAGAAACCATTCATAAGAGAACATTTTATAACCAACTATGGAATCAACAATGGAATGAAGGTAGAGGGAAATTATCCTTGGGATAAGCAAGATTAAGATTATGAATATCAATGCAAATGCGAATGACCATAGTGAATTTTTTTCAAATGGGAACTATGTTAGAAACCCATTCAAAATAATCCACTGGTTTGATAAACTTAGCATTGAGAAGTTTGATTATTTATTTATTACATAAGGTGGAAATTTCCATTGCTTTTGATGCACGAGTTTGTCATTGGGATAAGTGATGATATTGTGCACCATAATGCTAGGGTCGATACCGTGCATGTCCTCATAGGACCAGGAGAAGATCTCATGATAATTATCAAAAAATAGGCTAAATTTATCGTATTTAGTAGGGGAGAGTTCATGAGAAACTATTATTAGTTTAGGGCATGATGGATTACTATATTCAATACGAGTAGTCTCTTTGATAAGCATATAATTTCCATATTGGAAGTGGTATGGTGCATTAAGTAAAGAATAAATTGGATTAGCTTTGGGGTTAATGCTAGCAATGATTTTTTTGAAACAAGGGGCTTTATTTTTGAAATTCCCAATTTTGTGATGTTACCAAGGAAGTTGAGGTTCTCATGCATGAAGCAATTCAAAAATAGATTCATTGCTAGGCAGAGTGGGAAAAGGACCATAATGCTCAACATCTACCTCGAGATCAAGAATATGATTACCATGGTGATCATATTTAGAATGTATCTGATGGACAATTGTGGCATTGGCATCTAATGTAATCTTGGGATTAGGAGAATTAGATGGATCAAATGGGATTGGTGTGTCATTAGTTTCTTTAATGGGGGAAGAATCAAATGAAATGATGGGATCCATAGGTGGTAGAGAAGATGCAGGAATTTTTGGAGGTTCAGAAGGTATGATTTGTTCTACCACCCAAGGAGTATCAAGAAGTGAAGAATTGATAGGAGGTACATGACCTTTAGGACCTGAGTCAAAATCCATGGAAATAATATGAACATCATGGTTAGAATCATGTATTTGAGCTAAGGTCTTCTAATAATTTTAAACATCCAAGCCTTGAGATTGCACTTGGTCCATTATGTAGTTATCAACATAGGTTGAAGAAATGGTACATGCTTGAGATTCAGGGGGAGTTTTAGAAGGTGAAATCCAAATGTTACTAAATTTTTATGGAGACATGATGAGAGGTTCTTGGAATAATTTGGCCACTCCATAATCATTAAAATTGAAGGCATCTTCTAGTAGATAAGGATCCTAAGCATTATATGGAGGGGGGAAATCAGTTATCTCATCAATGAGAGGAATAGTATGGTCACAAGGTAATAAATAATGAGGAAGCCACTCTGATATGTATGGAGGTAGCTTGGTAGTGTTATAATTATGTTGTAAGTCATCAGGTTCATCATCATCTGAATCAGCAAAAGTGACTTGTAAATCTAGATTGATCTTGATGACCTCATGTAAGGGAGCAATGTTGATGGTAGGGATGGTAGAAATACGGTATTGATATTTTGGATTAGGAAGTTGAATACTCCAAGGGTTTGGGTCAGCCTCATGCTTATTTTATTTACCATTATGTAAGGATTTGATGCATTGGCTATCAGAAAAGGTGATGGCCCTCATTCTACGAGTCCATGGGTGACCAAGGAGTATGTTATAAGATATGGTTAAATTAAGGACCATAAGTTTAGTTCGAATAGTCTTAGGTCCAATTGTTAGGGGAAGCCAAATACAACCAAGTGGATTTTAATTAGTTTTATCAAATCCATGATAGGTAAGGTGGGCTTTCTTGAGATGGTCCTTATTATAACCAAATTATTAGATAAGCCACAAAGATGTCACATTAATACCAAAGCCTTCATCAACTAAGACTTTAAGGATAAGGGTACTATTAGTGGATATTTTAATGAATAGTGGTGGATCATCAGTGCAAAAAAGGATTTCATAATTAATCATGTCTTCTTTAATAAATTCAATAGATAGTTTGGAAGGACACACGGTTTCAATGATATGCACAATGGTAGGTTGAGGTTCAATAGAGGGTGGTTCTTTATCGATACAATATAGATATTTGATTTCTTGTAATTGTTGCATAAGGAACTTAAAATGATAAGGGGAAGTATGAATTAACTCCATAAGTGGAATCTTGCAAGGCATGGAGTTAAGTTCTTCAAGAAAGTTCCAATGGGATTTAGAAGAAGAACCAGTGTGAGTTTTAGAAGGTAAGTTAGATTTGGAAGGAATGGAATCTTTTGGGGGTTCAAAAGGAGGAGATGGTTCTTCAAGGGCTTTCGAAGCTAGACTAGTGGTTGTAGTATCTTTGAAAAGTTGTTCTTCTAAATATGGTTTATTAAGTTTTATGACAAGATCTTTGTGAGCTGGCATGTGATGATAATTGACCTTAGCTATGTTAACATATTGAGAATTATTGTAATATTGGTCATAGTCAACATCAATAGCACAAACATCCTTGGCATTTTATATATTATTAGTTGTGGAAAAATATTTTTGGTTATTAGAATAAGAATCTTTAGAAGCTTATCATTTTTTAAAAGCAGTGTTTTACTCATGACAATGAAGGTTGATCATGGCTTCATGATTGAAGGAATCACCAAACACATAAGAGAGAAAAAATTTAGTAAGCCCTATACAAGACTCATGGAAATGACCAATGTCGGTATGGAACCAACAAAATTGATTAGGGTCATACCACTTAGGTGGATTATTAGGATAAGTAAAGGGTTTAGAGGGTGGTAATAATTATTTCATTTACTGCACAGTGAGTTGTATGTGAGAAGATGAGGGAGTGTCAGCTTTGGTAACTCCTAGGTTGGTTTGAGGATTATTTTCAGTGATGGCATTGGTAGAAGTTTTAAAATATCCTTTAAGGAATTTAGGATTAGGTTTGAATTACTTCATAAGGAAGTCTTGATGTTTGGCTTGGTCAAGAGCTTCATTAAATGTTTGAGGAGTAAAAGTGTGAACCTTATATTGAAGAGAAAGAGTCAAATCAATTATAAAGAGTTTAAAATAATTGTCATCAGTCATGTTATGGTCAAATTTATGAGCCAGATATTTCCATCGTTTGATAAAATCATGAGTTGATTGAGTGGGAGATTGCTTAGCATTGATAAAAAGACTAAGGAATTTTTTAGGAAGATCATTATGTTGAAACTCTTTAACTAAAGGATTGACTAAATCCTCAAGTTGCCAAATGGAATGTTGGGTAAGTTGGTTTTACCATTCAAATACATCACTAATGAAAGTTTTGACTAGAATTTTAGTTGTGGTGAAAGTATTAGTTTGGATTCACTCTTTGTAAAGATTACCAAAGGCTTTGAGAAAGGATGCAGGGTCTTTAGTCATATCATAATTGATAGTTGTATATATATTACCAATATCAATGGACACAATTAAGGTAGATAAAGGCTCATTTTGGATGTTTTTAAGCATTATGTTATTCATAACAAGTTGAGGAATAACATTACCTAAGGTATCTCTAAGAGGTGGAGGAATAAAGTTTGGATTGGCTTGAGGATTGATAGTTAGAGGTTGGTTATCCATATTGATCAAATGACATTATAATTACATCATTTGAGAGGTGTTAGAAGTTTGCATTATGTTCATTTGTTGTATGACTTATGCAAGAAGTTGAGTCATATCAATTGGTGGGTTGGTGTTTGTAGGAGAACTCCCCAAATTGGTATTAGGGGGAGGATTATTGGATAGACTTGTGTCAATTAATCCCAAATTATGTTGAAGGGATTGAAGATGAGAATTGTCTTGATAAGTACAAAAAGGATTGGATCCATCTACTTCATCTTAGGGTGTGATTTGAACCATGTTTTAATCCACAGATGAAGTAGGGGAAGAGATACTCCAAGAGTGAGGATTCTCTTGGGAGGGAAAGAGAGGGAGAAATGAACATCTCATATAGTATCTAAATGGATTTAGGTTATCCAAGAAGATTATAATAGGGGAATTTATGATGATTTGAATAAAATGAATAGAATGCTAAGGAAAGAAAAATAGAAAATTGATTCGGATAGATATGATAGTAGTAAGAATATAGAGTCAATTGGGTTGACCTAATACTACAAACTAGGAAAAATAGAGTTTGATAAGAGTATAGAGTTGACTGGGTTGACCTAGTACTATAATAAGACTGGTAAAATAGATAAAGAGTCGATTGGGTTGACTTATTACTGCAAGCAGGGAGGAAAAATAGTCTGTAAGAGATTGTGTCGAATAGAACAATAGTGTACTAAAAACAAGGAAAAGTTTTACAATGTACTTGGAAGCAAGAAATAAAAGCAAACATATAATCAATTGGGTCAATGAAAATGATCTAATTGAGGCACACAACACAAAACCTTACACAAATTTTGTCCAACGTAAGTTTTTTCAATGCAACATACAATAAGCAAAGAACAAGCAGTCAACTTAAAAAGCAAATGCTAACTAAGTGGTCATCATGAATGTTGTTAGATTACAAAGTGTTATTTTAAGTGTGATAGGGAAGTTGGTTGAAATTAGGGAACTAGAAACTAATATATGGATGGTTTTAGGACATTTAGGCTGAAATGGATTTGTGTTGGCAATGGTACTAGCTTTGTATTGGGGCCCACCCACTCACTTCACAATCCTGCAGTGATAAGGGTGTCAGCTGACTTGCAAATATATAGTATTAACCACTTGTTTATACTTGGCCATAAAAGCAAGTTAGTTTCCCCCTTGGTGATGAAATCCAAGTAGGTAGGCCTTGGGTAGATAAATGTTTAAATGCATTTTGAAGTTATGTGATTTGGTAGTGTGCAAGAAAGAGAAAAATAGTGAAACTAAATGGTGTATTGAAAAACCACCTAATTAGACTATGTGATCTATTCTAAGCATGCAAACAATTGAAAGTGAAAATGTGAATTAATTACTAGCATATAGTTGTTAATTCTTAATTCAAAACATAGTATAGAGTTAGTTTAGATGACAGTGTATATAAATATTACAAAATAGAGTCGATAGTGTCACTATTGTACTGTAAAAGTAAGAGTCTTTAAGAACTAAGTTGACCAGGTCAACCTAGTCTTTCAAATAGAAGACATAATATAGAACTAGGTCAACCAGGTAAACCTAGTCTGTTGTATGGTTATAGTTTTAAACACTGCAAACTTTGTAAAATAGTTTTATAAGGAAGAATTAAATTAAAAGAGAGAAAGAAAAGAACCTTGGTAGATTGGAAGATGTTGAGGATTGAGAAATTTCTATTGAAGTGACTTGAATGTTGTTTACAAATTCTACCAACTGTGTCAATTGGGTCAACCTAGTTCTACAATTCCCTATTTGTTGGATCCTGTTAAGATGACTATACCATCCTAGTCGACCTAGTATGTTTTTTGGAAGCTGTCTAGAATACTATGTCAACCTATTCGACCTAGTTTTTTGTCTAGAAATAAATAAGAGTATTGTGTTGACCTGTTCGATCCATTAACCTGTATATGATGAATACCAACACATAAATAACATTGTCATTTTGATGCAACTATGTGTTGAACCTACACACAAAAATTATAAACTATACTAGCCCGATCGACCTAATATCGCAAATATAAAAAAACAATAAATAAAATGATAGAAAATGAAATATGTGAAAGAAAACCTGCAAGGGTTAGATTTACGTCAAGTTCACCAGAATATATGCAATCATAAATACATCAGATCTATAAATCAATCCTAAATCAAATAAGATAGATCCTACTTACCCTTCTGATTGGGGATACATTATATAGTTAGGAACATGATCAATATGTGGATGTGCTTGACCCAATTAGGGGATCTCTTACTATAATAAGATCACTAGGGATGGTTCCAAAGCCTCTAGTTGAGTAAAACTATGCAATAACCTTAATTTAGTCCTATGTTTTCATATTCACTATACTAATAACAAGTAAAGTAAAAATATAATCTAGTGCTCACCAAAGCTTGTGGCATAAAGTGGGGGTAATGAATAATAAAATTAAACATACATAAGAGAATCCTAATTAAGCTATGTATAGGTAAGACCCTAATGCATAGAGAAGAAGATTAATATTATTTAAAAGACATTACTTATGCTACTTCTATCTACTAAAGAGAGGAGAAAGTTAGAGATAATAAATTAGAAGATGAACCTGTTGAGACTCAATCTCTCCCTTGGAATATGGTGCTTCATAATAGGTTGTTTTGGTTTGTAAGGATCACTTAGAAATGCCAAAGCATCCAGGACTTCTCCACAAGACAAGATTCTCCAAGTAGAAACCCTAAATTAAGACTCCTCAAGTAGAATGGTGGAAGAGAAGATTGTAAAGAAGCAAAAATTAATAATAACTCTTGGTGTCTCTCTAATAATGGCAAAATGGATGTGTTTATATATGTATATTTTACCCTAAACCCTTCCAAAAGTTTTGATCGACAGGGTTGACCCAGTCAACCTAGTCTCATTATTCATAAAAACTCACTAGGTCATGGGCTAGGTCAGCCAAGAGTCGACCTAGACCCAAAATGAGTTTCACCAATAAGAGTACGAGATCGACCCAGTCGACCTAGTCATGTAAACTATCAAAAGATGTTTTAGGTTAGGAAAAGGGGTACGAAAGGTGGTAAATGACTGGATGAGTGTGAAAAAGATAAATAATAGGTTAGGGGAGTTATTTTAGGAACTGGTTGGATTGGTAATAAGTGGAAATAAGAGACAACTATCCTACAAAACACCAATGGTCTACCCACCCCATTCACGGTGTACCCCTTAGGGCATGCACTCAGAGAGATTGAGACTTGATGGGTCCCTGCAAGATAAAAAGCATCAGTATTCGATAAAAGTTGAAAATATTATGTGTATACAAGAACTATCCCACTCAATAATAATTATTCTCTATTATACAAGAGTTTTTAATAATTCAAGAACATCTCATTCAATATTGATGTGCAATACATTTCATTGTCTTCTTGGAAACAGTGGTAGTCCTCCTTGAGGAGGAGATTATTTAGAAAATCCTTGATACTACTAATAATTCTTGTCAATAGCAAGTGGGATTTTGAAGAATTGGATAAACTTTGGGGTAAGCCATTCAACTTTTTTTGGCATTGTAAAAGTGTGGTATCTATGTTATTAATTATTCCAAGCAATGAGTTTATAATATTTACAGTTTGGATTTGTATAAGCTTCTTTTCCAACACATGAATAACAACCATAAGCTTATCAATATTTGAGATCAAAAGACATGAAAAAAATGATTATCTCTATTTTTCCCTTATTTATTCATCCGATTCACCATCCAACCCTTTCCTAACACATAAATAGCCATAAACTATATTCATAACATCTCTAATTAATTTGTACAAAGGACCTTCAAGAGCCTTATCAACCTTAGTAACAAGAACCAAAGTCCTTTCTCCATCTACATCAACCCTCTATGACACTCTATAGATACTAAAATATGGTATTCAATACTTAATAATGAAAATCTTGACATACATCTTCCACTCATGACTTGAGCATTCAAATAAGGTCTTAATCCACCATTCTCTTACACTTGCATGTTATATTATCAATCAACCCTTCTATTTATTGTTATACACCTACATAAACCTTATTATTTATTTTAAACTTGTCAAATATCCTGCACATATATATTTAGACTCTTAGTTTAGTTCATATGTATAAAGGTTGGTTCTGCCAAACCTGGTCACTATCTCTAATCGATACTGACTCACTTCTAATGGTAGCTATTTTCTAAAATCAAACCATTATCATAGTGTGTATATAGTATGATGAATTATTCATTTAGATCCATATATAAACAAATCAATATCTCATTGAAAAGAGGCTTGGCACTTATCTAATATACATCTATACACTATTACACATTGAGCAAATCTTTCCTATTTTCCCCAAATTGCAAACCTATCATTATGAGTAGTCACAATCCAAGTTTGAAGCACTCTAAATCCAAGTTAAATCAAGCATTGTCAAATATCAAAGCCAATCATTATTTGCATACATATAGTGAAAGAGCACTATCATACTAGGTGGGAGAACTACATGTGGCTCTATTTCCCTCCTCATATATCAGATACATAAGCAACAATCAATCGATAAATAGGGGTGATTGGGGTCAACTTATCCCATTATAATTTCCTCTATTTTTATAATTTTATAGCCCTCATAAGCACATCTAGGGTTTCAAGGCAAAGGATGTTGATTTTTAGAGTTACATGCATCATCAGGGTTTAGGATCACAAACAAAAAGCAAACAAAGATAAGCACATGTGACCATATAATCAATGTGTCATGTTTTTACGTAGGTCATTACCAACCATGATATTGACCTTATCTAATGGAACCAGCCAAACACAAACATAAAATCATATCCAAAACCAAACAAACCATGGCCCTGCTTTATCCTAATTTTCACTTCCAAAATACATTTATAGTAAAAAAATCAGCTAGAAAAATGAATTATTCATCCATTTTTAGTACTTACTGTATTTAACATATTTCACTTTTTAAATCAGAAGAATCAGTTTCAATTTTTTACATTCAGATGTATCCTTGAATGCCATATCTTAATATTTGAATTACATTTAAATTTTTTATCTTAATTAGATTAATTTTACCCATTAATCCAAATTAGTGTAAAACACAATTTTATAGATTCACATGTGGGAAAATCCATACTAGCGAATAATACATTGAGTATTATGTTCTCCTTAGGAATAATATGCTTCATAATTATCTATGAAATATACTTGTATATGTCATTAGGTTGGTCATTGACAAGAACCCTGGTGATCTCCAATAAAGCCACCAATGTCCAATCTAGAGTGTGCATCTTTTCGATGTGAATATTAATGGGTATATAGCTTATGTGCTTGTTTTTTATTTAGTTTGCTTGATTATATAAGGTTACTTGAATTTGGTGGTGCTTTAATGGATGTATCTAATTTAGGATCTCCATTATCAATAATATTTTATATTTTTATCTTCAAAGCTGAACACTTATCTATATGATGTTCATGCATTCTATGATAGGCACAATAGTATTTATATTTCCTTGGAGAACACATAAGAGGTAATGTGATTAATTTATTCTGTAGAATATCCCTTAAAGTTTTATTTGGAGTCTTGTTAACCTTATGAATTTTTTTTGGATCATTAGTTGTAGATGTATTTTTTTTTTAACCCTTGCATGAGATGAAATACTTTTAGGCACAAAATTTTTAAATGGAGAAGCAAAAATACAATTGACATTAGCATACTCAAAATTGTTAACATGTTCAAACTTATCCTCAAGTGATGCAATGTTTAGACAATTAATTTTGGAACACCTCTATAGACTCCTTCATAAAAACTATCTAATCTATAATAACCTCATTAGACACAATATTGCTCAAAGTTTGGGAAGATGTAGCTTTATAAGCACAAACCTTAGGCCTCTCAAATTCAATATGCATTTGAATTCACTAAGAGGATGTATGATATCTCTTAGGAATGTGATAGCATGGACATGTTATAAGAGATGGAAATTATCAAAACCTTGAGGAGGGATCAAAAAAATCATAAATGAAGGCACTTTCAATTCCACATTCATACAAAATATATTACTTAGTCTATCAAGAGGATGCATCATATCTCTTGAGAATGTGATATCATGGACCTCTTGTGAGGGATGGTAACTATCACAATATTAAGGAAGGATGAAATAAATCATATATGGAAGCACTTTCAATTCTAAATTCATACAATATGTATTACTAAGGAGATTTAAGAATTCATCATATTAAATTTCAACCTTAGTTTTATTGTGCATACATTTTACCCATTTCATTACATGGTTATGATATTGCATATTTTAGGCCAACAATAGGTAATTATAACAATCATTGTTTGAATTATAAAAGGAACACTATGAATATCTATTATAACCATCATACAATGCCCAAAATAAATAACCAACCACTGGGGGGAAATTTTGGAAAAAAAAATAGGTTTTTGTTAAATAATAGTAGATAAACAAAAACCAAACATAGTTTTTCAAATAGATGTGTCGTTTTCCCTCTAGAAAAAAAAATATAACATATATAAACCTTATTTTCAAAACATCCATACATAATTTTGGAAAATAAAAATCGATTTTTGATCCAACCAAAATGACCAACAAAAACCTTTGAGCATTTGTAAAATAGATGTGTTCTGAATTAGATATTAGACAAACAATGAACAATGCAAATAAAGGAAGCTCTAATAGGAGATTAAGCATGAAACCATAGGGTAAAAAGAGGGAATCTCATAGTTGCATTTAAGATGAGGGGAAATTAGAAATTAGGTCTAAATCCCTATCAAAAAATTATGAAACCTTAAAAAGAAGGATGAAATCTTAAGGGAAAACCTAGGGTTTGACACGCTCAAGTCAAGGATCCAGTTCACCAATATATTTTAACGTATTTTAGATTAATTAAATAAATAAGATAAAACTTTGAACTATTTGTCTAATATATGTTTAAATTAATCAAATATGAAAGGTATAAGTAAATGTTCAATTGCATTTTACTATTTATGGAAAGTGTTAAGAGGATTATGGTACTTAGTTTGTTATTAATTTATTCTAGTCTAGAATTATGTGCAGCTAGAAAATAAGGCTACAAATGGATCAAAAGTCATTTAAATTAGGAAATTGGGTGTCTAGGCCTGCCTAGATGAATCTGGTAGAAACTAGAGGGCTTCATATGGTGCAGGCATTCAAAACTTGATGCACTCATCCTTGTGACATGTGCTCCATTATTTTGGCATTAGTTGTTGCACTTACATGTAAATTGTCATCTTGTGTGATATCAGTAGTTTTTTGTGTGCACATATCTAAAATTCTTATCTCCTTTGATTTAAAACCCTATCTCCACTTTTGACAATAGGTTAACCCATAAAAATGGGAAAGAGTGATGGGTCGAGCTAATCCCAACCACTTCCCAATGAATGGATGATCATTGCTTATGTATCCAGTATTTCAAAGAGGGAAATTAAACCACATGTAGTTATTACCCTTAAGTATGTGTGTGTAATCTTGATCCACTAGTGTGGGTGCAAACTTTAATCTATCTTTCAACACTTGACAATGGCAAACTCAAGTTGGCTTAGTTGATTCAGACTTGGCTAGGGTCAGCGCCCTGTGACTGGTTTCTAACTTTGGATATTTAGGATTATTCCTATCGATGTGCAAATGTGTATAAATGTGATTTTGATAAGTGTTAGATGAGTGATAGATAGGTAATAGGATTAAGCCTATCATGTATAAATAAATGGATCTCTAAACAATTTCACACACCACCATTAAGCAGATCATATATGTCGATGCATAAAGATAATCTAAATTTTAAAAATGACTATTGCTAGTTACACAAACAAGTCAGAAAAAGATGGAAGGACACATAAATATGGAAATGTCTAAGTACGTCCAAAGGTATCTAAAAACAAGAATAGTGATTTGATGATCAAGATACACTATGATTAAGATAAAAGGTAGATTAGGCATAGACTAGGGTGTTCTTGTAGGTGACTAATAGCAAATCATGAATGTTGGGCCCATATAATGCAAGTGGATAGTAAATAATTGGTGTGTAAGAGCCATATGTGTACACATAATTCATGTATGGTAAGGATAGGTCAAGACTGACATTGTCAAGTGTCTAATACTGCATTTTATTGTATGCAGATATTTCAAAACTTTTTTTTCCACTTTATCAAGATTATGTCTTCGAAAGGCTCTTGGAATTAGTTTCTTGATTTTTAAGGGTGGTTGTTTAGATGTTTTTGTTGCAACCAACTAGGACACAAATTGGCAGAGTTCCCTTCAAAGTGTCCATTCGGTTCTAACCATTTTTAGTTGTAGAAATGGAGTAATAAAGAAGGCTACCCTGATGCTACAACATGGAGAAAAAAACTAGTGGCTTTTTATAGGAAAGTATCATTCCTCTCCTTCAATCTATTGTAAAACATAATTTATGCTCAATGAAAATCTTTGGGCCCATTGTTACATACATAAAAATGTCATTCTATTCAAGGACAAATTGCCTAAAATGTGCCCTCTACAACCTGAGGACTTGGAGCATAGTGTATAGGATACAAATGTTGCTATAATTTTAAAAATTGGTGGAGTTGGGATACAAATATATATTGGCTTGCATACATCAGTTCTAGCATCTTCAAGTAGAGTTAAAGAGGCTAAGGAATTAGAGTAAAAGAGTGGGTATTCTTTTAAGGTTTTGGAATAAGTAGATTCTCATAAATTGGATGAAGAAATTTTGGTTTCCAAAGAAGTCTACACCATATCACAATCAAAATCGATGATGTCTAAATCAAACTATGGATGGGCAGGAAGACATAGAAGATGAATAATGGAATTTGAAAGACTATGAATGAATGCTTTGAACTCAATTGATGAGGGCACTTAGTGGACTATGGAAGCCTTACTTTACTTATAGGGAAGGAGGAGGCTTGCATCATTTGGATGAGGGGATGTAAGATGCAAGAAATTTTTGTCTTTCATATTTCATTACATTTAAGCAACTAGTTTCTTTTAGTTGTCTAATAGGTCTATATTAGTTTCATGGATAACTTAGTCCATGTTTGTCTAAATAGTTTTATCTCAATTATTTTATTTTTTTATGAGGGCCCTTATAGATTCCCTTTTCTTTGGTTCATAACTTCAATCAAAAGCATCTGATTATTAAAAAAAATCAATTTGAATTTATAAAAAATTATTTAATATTTCATAATTCCCATTTTTGAAGCCATATTTACCTGATTCTTCTGAGTGCTTTTGTGAGGAATCTTATTATGTCATGTATAGATGGATCATGTATCCTTCATGGGGCCCATCTGAGCTATGAAAAATAATGATATATTATTTAGCTAGTAAAAAAATATTACAAAGATGTATAAATACAAAATTATATGCTTGTAATAGACCCTATTTATTAGAGTGAGAAATGATTAGGAATCTCCCCTAATCTATTATTCTATGCTACGTGACTAACATAGACTAACAACTAACAAACTAACTTATAACAAGACAATATCATATGTGAGTTAATTAAACTCACTTACAAAAATAGTTACTAACTTCTATGGTGAATTAAATCACCATTTTTGTATTCTATCATTCCCCCTTAATTCATTGTAGTCTTCAGATTCAAAGAGAGAAAATCTCTTAATGCCTCACACTTATCACATGAAAGTTACTTGGTGAAGACATATACACACTAATATTGAGTTTGGAAATACTAGAGTTGGATGTTGTGTTCTTGAACATGTTCACATATGAAATGGATTTGTACTTCAATGTGCTTCATGTATTCATCAAACACTAGATTGCGAAAAAAATTAAGAACACCCTAATTGTTGCAGTTTAGAATTGATGGTTAAGTTTGAGGTACACCCAATCCTAAAAGGATGTGACATAGCCATATCACTTTGAAAATAGATCCTTTTGTAGAGTAATATTTTAATCGAGTAGAATAATGAGAAATAAAGTTCTACTTCTTCCTCCCCCATGATATTGGACCAAATCCGAAAAAGAACACAAATCTAGAAGTGGATTTTTTATCATCAATTAAACCTGCATGATATGAGTCTGTGTAATTTCTCAATAATAACTTATCATTCTTTTTGTATTTTAGGCCATACTCCATTGTTCCTTAAATATATCTCCATATCTACTTAGCCACTTTCAGTAGCTTACTTTCAGCTATTTCATGAAGCATGAAAGATATTTGATATCTAGCCTAGTGTATGTCAAGTAGATAAGACTCCCAATAAACTTTCAATAGAGAGTGGCATCTACTAATGGTGATGGATCTATACGAGATAGTTGAATTTTTATCTTCATAGGTGTTTCCATTGATTTTAAATTCATCATTTGAAACTTCGTGAGCATTGTTTTGATATACTTCATTTGAGACACAAATATGTGGTGCCCCTTTTTCCATACTTCCAAACCAATACATTAGTGCAGTAGCCCATGATCTATCATGTTGAATATTGTTTGAGATCATTATTCGATGCATCTATCATCTTCACTGAACTTCCAGTGTTTACTAAAGTTTTGACATAAACAATGATTATAACAACCTCACCCCTTATTTTTTGAGGTAGAGGTTTGGATCAGATGGACTCCTATGGAATCCATGTTGAATGAGATGTTATGAGACCATACATGACTTTATAAGTCTTCACACCTTTCGTTCTTGACTATCTCTAACATAACCTTATGGTTGAGTCATGTATGCTTCTTCCTATAGATATCCATTTAAGAAGTAACTTTTGATGTCAATATGATGAATGTACAACCCAAACTTTGTAGCCATAGCAAATATCATTATAATTATATTTATCTTGGTTGTGGGAGTAAAATTGTCCTCATAGCCTATGCATTATTTCTAAGCATAGACCTTTGCTATGATTCTTGCCTTGTGCTTGTCTATACTTCCATTTACTTTATACTTGGTCTTAAATACCCTTTGGCATTTGATGGGTTTCTTCCCTAGTGGAATATCAACAAGTTACCATGTCGTATTCTTCATGAGATACCAATACTCAACATATGTCGATTCTTTCTAAGGTTTGGACTCTTAGGCTTCACTGATTATTGAGGGCTCAATTTTTTTTATAATTATGTTCATAAGGGCCAAATTTACCTCTACATTATCCATTATGTGAGTCATTGGTCTTGCATTGGATGTGTTTAGGACCTCATCTAACTTAGCATCTTTTATGGTACTTGTATACCACTTGGGCATATGTTGAGTTGTGAGTGGTGGTATTGGAGGTCTTAGTTGACCATTATCATTGGCACTACCATTATCAATGATTGATAAATTTAGAGGTTTGTTGCCTATATCAAATACCTATGGGGAAGGTGGATTGATCTCACCTTTCTCATCAAACACTACATCCTTGCTAATAATTACATTCTTAGTCTCTAGATCAAGGAGCCTATATGCCTTTAAATATTTACTATATCCCCCAAAAATGCATTCTTTGGTTTTTTTACCCAATTTATTTCTTTTCTTTTTAGGACATGCATGTACGCCTTGGCAAAAAAACTTAACTTTCGATTTCTTCCTAGTCCATGTTTCCTGCAGTATAATATCATCAAGGGCTTTGGTGGGTGCTATGTTTAATAGATATACGATGTGAGGCATACTTTTACCCAATATGAATGAGGCAATTTTGCATCCTCAAGTATGATGTGAAAGATCTCTACAATGACACTATTACACCATTCTGCAACACCATTTTTTTGTGATGTAGAAGGAGTAGAAAATTGATAGTGTATTCAATGTTTTGCAATGTATGTTGTGAAATTCTTACTAGTGTATTCCCCCCATAATTTGAGCAGAGCGCCTTGATTTTTCGACTAGATTCATTTTCAATAATGGCCTTGAATTCTTTCAAGGCTTGGAAGGCATGATCCTTAGATTTCAATAAGTATACCAATATTTTGCATGAGATTCATCAACAAAGAGATGAAAGTATTTGTATCTTATGAGGTTTGGAGTCATGTGTCCGTATAAATTAGTATGCACTAGATCCAATGGATTAGGAGCTAGATATTCAGTTTTTCAAAAAGGAGCTCTTATTTGATTTCCAGCTAAGCAACTGGAACAAATATAAATTTTTTACTTGAGTGTGGGAAGGCCTTTGACCATTTTCTATTGGTTCAAATCTATTAAATACCCCTAACTCAAGTGATTGTATCTATGATGCCAAAAAAATTCCAAGTTTGTAGTCTTTGCAACAAGGGCTTGATGGTATTTGTGTACCACATCAACTCAAAATATTTCACCAATTCCAGAAGCTTATGCCACAATTTTGAGCCTCTATATTTATTTTTAATAAGATAAAAAAATTAACCATCTACTTGATCAAAGTCAACCTTCAAGTTTTGATTGAGTAATTGATTTATAGATATCAAGTTCTTAGGGAATCTTGGAATATACAAGATGTTTTTTATTGTGCAAGTATTATTTCCAAATTGAGAGAGATATCACTACAGCCTTGACTAATATAAGATCTATCATCATCAAGAGAGACATTTCACTATGACATTATTTGGTTTAAGGTGGAGAACTAATCCTTTCATCCAGTCATGTGCCTTGTGGCACCGAAATCTACATACTAGACTGAATTTTGAGGAGAGGTTTCTGTCTAAGTGTAAAATAGAATATCTTCATCCAAAGGATCATTTTATTTAGTAAAATTTCCAAGTTGATGTGGTTTGGAAGGTTTCTTTTTCCATTGGCATGTTGATGGTTGTTTTTTACTCTCTTCCGGTGATGAATTCTATGAAGTGGGCATCTTGTTGGCTGAGCCCTATGTATATGCATTGTACCAACAATTTTCAATTCAAGACAGTGTCTACCACAAATTTGACAAACTTTATGCAGAAAGAGTTTTTTCTCATGATGATGTTTTTGATTGTGTTGCTTAGGAGATTATTTTGAACCCTTCATGGGCTTCTTCCCCTTCTAATGTGATGCAAACACATGTTGCTCATTTGTTTCTTATGCATTTTGCATGGCTTCTTCTTGTTGCAATAGGCTAACCGACATCTCAAATGTTGGTTTTTGATTTGTGACATATAAAATGGTCACAAAAATATATATATGAAGGGGGGAGTACTCTAAGGACATTTGGTATCAAATAGGTGTTTGTTACTATCTTGCCTAATGCTATGATCGAGGCCCGCATAATTACAACATAGCATAGGAAAGCTTCCACTTTTTCCTCTGGTTTTAATTTGAGACAATGTAGTTGGCTCTGTAGATGTAGATTATGATTTTGATTCTTCACATCATAGATAGTATGTAACTTATCCCAAGCATCCTTGGCTATAATGGCATTATAGATACAAGGTTGTACCTCATTTGAGACTCTGAACATGATTATCAACTTTGCCATTTTATTACTTTCTTCCGGTGATGAATTCTATGAAGTGGGCATCTTGTTGGCTGAGCCCTATGTATATGCATTGTGCCAACAATTTTCAATTCAAGACATTGTCTACCACAAATTTGACAAACTTTATGTGGAAGGAGTTTTTTCTCATGATGATGTTTTTGATTGTGTTGCTTAGGAGATTATTTTGAACCCTTCATGGGCTTCTTCCCCTTCTAATGTGATGCAAACACATGTTGCTCATTTGTTTCTTATGCATTTTGCATGGCTTCTTCTTGTTGCAATAGGCTAACCGACATCTCAAATGTTGGTTTTTGATTTGTGACATATAAAATGGTCACAAAAATATATATATGAAGGGGGGAGTACTCTAAGGACATTTGGTATCAAATAGGTGTTTGTCACTATCTTGCCTAATGCTATGATTGAGGCCCACATAATTACAACATAGCGTAGGAAAGCTTCCACTTTTTCCTCTGGTTTTAATTTGAGACAATGTAGTTGGCTCTGTAGATGTAGATTATGATTTTGATTCTTCACATCATAGATAGTATGTAGCTTATCCCAAGCATCCTTGGCTATAAAGGCATTATAGATACAAGGTTGTACCTCATTTGAGACTCTGAACATGATTATCAACTTTGCCATTTTATTGGCTTTGTCAAATTTATGCTATTGATCAGCGTTAATGGCATGTTGGGTCAATCTACCATCAACAATGAGCCATAGGTTTTCAAATTCCAAATCTGTTTTAACTTTAGTTTTCCATGTTGCATAGTTGTCACCATGAAGAGTTGAGTGTCTTGCAGAATAAATCTTGGTCCATTTTCGGCCATTGTAAACAAGCTAAAAAAGGGAGATGAATGGGTTCTTTATCACTCCAAATAAGTTCATTTTTCTATAAACCATCAATATGATGTACCAAATCTTTTTATATACACACTCTTCCTATATACATGTCGATATGTGGAAGAAGCATACCATTTCGATATACCTGGTGGTATGTGAAAGAGATGTTTACGTACGTGAGAGCAAAGTGGTACGTGGCATCAAGACAGTAAGTGAAAAGGATTTGTAAAATCAATGGCACTTGTTTAGTGAAAATCCTTATACATGGGCATAACTTCCCTATATTCTCAGAGAATATAGTTGTCAAGATTTATGTTGAACAATCATGGTGAATGGGTAACAGAGGGATGGTGTAGTGACAATTTTGGAATCCTTGTTACTCCCTAACAATTTATAGGGACAACCCAAATGAAATTTATTGTAGATATATTAAGTTTTGAATATAATAAATAAAACATGATGGCTTGACCTATAAATACGATCCAAAGACATCTGTTAATATTGAATATTGTGTTTGAGATTTAATCTCATTTTATGTTTTTTCTTGTTTCACAATTTTAATAGTGCGAAATGCTCTTTCAGCAAAATTGACAATATGCAGAAATCAAATTCTATGAGGAGAGAAAAGATTATATGCCCCCCTTTCCTTTTTTGAATGAAAAGAATTCCCCCTCGATGCTTTATTTCAAAAATATAGCCCCCTTTCTTTGAAAATCCCCTACACCCATCCCCACCCCCCCCCTGTGGTGCAAAATAAATTCTGCACCACTTAAAAAATATATATAGTACTCAGTGTGGCTTGAACCCTTGACCACCGCCTTACAAGATTTTAATAAAAATAAGTGTTGCAATTGGGCTACGCAAGGCTTTGTATGTAAGAGCAATGAAATTATTATTTGAACTGTAATAAAGTGGCTGTTTTAAATTTAAAAATAAACATATCTTATTTTTGTAGAAAATCGAAGCCTCTGTGAGTGATTTGGAGGTGTGTGGTTTGTGGGTTATTTTGTGGGAGGTTTGGGGGTTTGGATTTAGGCTCACCATTCCAATGCAATGCGCCATGTTTGATAGAAGAATTATTGTCTTATAATTGTCAAAGAAATGATAATATGCAAACCCAACGTTGTTCCCCAAACTCTAGTCTTATAAAGCATAATAATAGGATCATGTGATTGCAACTTTAAGTTATTATATAATACATTGCATGGAGTTTCGCGATGTTTTATGCAAGCTTATTAATTATATGTTTTTTACATCTAAAATTTATGTAGTTTTATTGTGTTTGTATGTTTTTTTTGGATATTATTTTAAATTAAGTGTTATTGGTATATTTTTTTGATTTTTTGATGGTTTCTTTTTTCTTATAAATATTTTTATATTTTTTGTATTTTTTAGATATTGTACTAAAATAATCCTTAGTACTCTCAACCTCTATTACAAGTATCCCATATAGTCCTAACTCTATTTGTTGGTCTTTGCTAAGTTAGGGTGTCCCTATCTCATTATTTCCATATATTTCACTATTAATCGTCAAAGATCAATATACACCAATACATTCTTATTTTGAATTCAATTACCTATAAATATATTTTTTTTTTTTCTTAATTTATTTAAACAAGAAGTACACACAAAACTAATCAAATAATCATTACAATATGTATCATTGTGCAAGGTAGCTTTCAATTATAGAATACTTCTAGAACCCTTGCTAGATTTATTTGATTTATGTAATTTCTATTTATTAACATATTTGATATTGTTTCAGAGAAATTTTGCTTATGTTCTTTGGAAGAAAGAGAAAAGAAACTCGAGAAGGGTATGGTTAGTAAAACCTGGTATGTTATGCACGTGTTGATCCAGATGGTCATAGATACTCCTCTTTGACTTGCGAGAAATGACCTGCAAATAAGAAAGTACTAAAAAAATAGTTTGATTAGTTAGATAGTAGGGTGGATTGCCTAGCAATCTAGGTCCAAGAAGTATGAGCTCCCTTAGACGCTGTCAATCCATGCCTTTAAACAATTAAATATTGAAAGCGAAAGATAAAGTACTTGCATAAATAACAGAATATACTGAAATGAAATACAAGAAGTGCTAGATAAATGAATAGGTGAGTTTGACTAATTATAGAAATAAACCGATTGATATTAATGTTAAATAAATCAGGGGTGGCTCAGAAAATAGGGTGAGGTTCTGTGATCGAGTAGGGCAGCAAAAAGTTAGATTTGGTTGAGGTTTGGTAGGTGAAAATAGCTTGTTGTTTTATTTGTCACACAGTGACCATCAACAGTTAGGGTGACTATCAGTGGTTGGATAACCATTGACGGATATGGACAGACCATTGACGATCAGGATGATTGTCAGTGGTTACTATGGTTTTAGCCCAGTTCAATCAATCAGTCTGATAAGGTTACATAACAAAATTCTAGAAAAGAGATTTGGGTTGGGTTGGTTGCAAAACAAAAATAAAGTAACTAATTAGTGAAAATAGATACTTAGCTTGCTGGTTTGTTGATCTAAAGAAGGGTCAAGGGATCTGTTGGTGAAGCTTGGAGTAATTTTGACAAAGTAATGATACTTGGTTGTTGGCCAATAGATGGCAACACTTTGGATCTCTATCGTACTTGCTAATTCACTAGAAGAATACTTGCAAAAGGAAGTACTGATGTAAGAGGCTCTGATTTTAGATGTGGATGATGATGAATTGATTGATCGATTCTTGATCCCTTTCACCTTTTCCTCCTCTCTTTTTATAGGAAGGAAGGAGAGGTGAAATAATAGGTCAACAAGAGGTTCAACAAATAGTTTAAATTTAGATTTTCCATGCATTGGCTCGCACATGAATTAAACAAGCTAAATATAAAAAAGCAAGCTAGAGTTTGACTGGAGTTGACTCTTCAGGTTGTTAAAGGATGACCGTCGATGATTAGGCCTAACCATTGATGGTTAGGTTGACCATCAGTGGTCAAGTGTAAGGGTCAAGTTTGGTCAAGGTGGGCTAATTAATCAGTTAGGTTTGTGGTCGACAGGTGTGGAAGAGTCCCTAGGGGGTCCTAAGGTGGTCTAAGGGTTAGTTAGACATCTAGAACCATGTGTGTGGTTTTTTAGTTTCTACATTTTCCCTTTTTTTATACAATTTGTATCATTAAGCTATAAAACAAAAATGGATTATGATTTGAAGGTTTGGCTACCCCGAGCATGGGAGGAAGTGCTCCCCCTCAAATCAAGAATCGATGAGGTGAAATAGAATCAGGTACGGGTTTGAAAAGTGGGTGAGTTGGTGATGAAGTGGGTGTTAGGTTAGGCACTAGAGTGTAAACACACACATAAAGTATGACTAATTATGATATCCATGATCATGTAATGACTAGGTTGTCATGGTTGGTAAAAAATAAGATTGGTATTAGGACAATTATCAAGTGGACTACATTACCGTATATGACAGTTGAGATACACTTGTAAATGTAAGTCTCCTAGATAAGGTTAGTGTTTTTGTGGGTATTCAATGTAGGAAGTGTTCCCATGAAGACATAAATTGGTCAGGTGTACGTAAGGCAGTGTAAGTTCAAAATGTTCAACATAGTAATTTAGTTGGTGTGGTCAAAAGGACCAAGGCAAGATCATCATAAAACATGAGATAGTTAGGCCAAAATGGCTAGTGGTGGGGTTGATGTGGTTTAGTTATGTTTGTTGGAGATGTGGTTGGGTCGCACAGTATTTTTGTGGGCACCTGTGCTACTTGTTTAGATTTACCAAGAGTTATGGGGATTTTGAGCCCACAGGAGATACGGGATCAATGTCGAGTTTGATCTTTATTGTTGGGCTTACGAGCACATCAGAGTGCTAAGACTTATGGGGCTACCATGGGATGGATTTATGCAGATGGATTACAAGGTTGAATACATGAGGTGGAGAGGCCATTATGTCCTCTCAGTACCAAGAGGAGGATCACATGATATAGATTGGTACATGGGTCAGCTAGATGCCTTAGTCATGGGAGATGTGATTTGGAGACCATATGTTAGGTTTCCAAGCTAGACACACTATAGGAGGCATACACTATCTTTGTAGAGCTACAAATGGATATATGGCTAATGAGATTAGGAGATAGAGTTGATTCCATTGACAGGATACAGAAGCAATTCGGCCTTGTACAGGATATACCCAAGGCATTCCTAAAATATAGGAGGGAGGATGCAAAGTTTCCACTGCCTACTCCACAACTAGTGCATGATTTCATTGACCATGAGGATTTTTCTACGAGGATAGATATGGATGATGCAGATGTTATAAATAGATATCCTACATAGTACCAAGTACATTATGTTGTAGCTGATATTGGTCCTAAGGATGGGGATCAATAGGATATGGATTTTGATGCAGGAGGAGATGGTTAGTAGGTTCAGATGTTGATGGTTGCCCTAGATGTATAGGTAGTGACTGTGGAAAGAGACCAAACATGAGCAATACTAACCATAGTTCAGGCATCTTTGGTAGTAGCACAGGCATCCTTGGCATTAGTATAGGGTTAGGTGGCTATTTTCATAGGGGAGAGAGATTAAGCTAGGTCTCATCTAGCCTTGGTGATGCAAGAGATATATTCTTTTTGATAGGTAGGAGGTGGAGTACCAATAACTACAGGACTAGTAGGGACTATCTCAATGTAGAGATATGTAGTGACTATGGAGGAGCTATGATACTATGAGGCCTTGGTCTTCAAGTATTTTCTAGATTAGTCCTGATGGAGTGAGTATAGGGATGAGATTATAGGAGGTGCTAGCATGGTGACACCAAGTCAGTGGGCCACATCTATAGGCAGACAAGCAGGTATAAGAGGGTAGGCTCTACGAGGTAGTGGTGCCCCCATGATCATAGTTTTGTTATGAGATATGATACTTTGAGGCATTATATGATTTTGATACCAGCTTATGAGTCAATGCAACAAGATGTATATTTTTTAGAGATATGGATATTTTGTATACACTATGATGATTATTTATGAGATATAGATGTCATCCTTTGTTTATGGTTTGTGGTTCATGGTTGTGATGTTCATGTTGATTATTGATGATGTCATATAGATTATGGTTATGCTCATGATGATGTTGATGTGGACTCACCTAGCTAGGCATGTGATAATATGTCTCTTTAATTTATGTTCATGATGATGTTTGATATGGATTGATGTTATTGATGTGATGGTTCTAGATGACTATGATGATCTTGATATGATTATGTGATGCTAATGTGATGTTGTTGATGATTAGGATGATGGTTATGACATTATGATTATGGTTTTGGATGATGTTGTTTATGGATGTGATCATTTAATTTCATGTTTTGAGATGATTATGATTATGATATTGACATGATTATGGTTATAGCTACCGGTTATGCTTAGGTGGACAAGGTTATGATGTTATTATTTTTATGGTTATGGATTATGGATCATAATTATATGGATGTGATACATGGTAGGATGATGATGATGTTATGATGATGTTTATGATATGGTTATGTGATAATGATGTTTATGTTGAAATTTAATGAGTATATGCTTCCCTATTTTGATTTAGGCATGTAGTGGATATGGTATAAATGATTGTGACTTGGTGATGGTGATAGTTGATTTATTTATGGAGGTGATGATTATGATAATGATGTATATTATTTTTTATGATGTGATTATTATGTGATGTGGTTATGATTATGGTCATTTTGTTTAGATTAGGGTGAAGCACATAAAGTAAGTGAATGTATTAACCAGTGTGAGAGAATAAGGAGGCATGGTGCTTCTCATTTGGCAAAGATTAAAAAAAATTGAGTTTAGATCAGCTTAAGGAACATAAGCCCTTTGAATGCTTTGCATTAGTGTTCATTGTTTGGTTAAAAAAGGTGTCTTAATCACATAATATGAAGTAAGCTCAAAATCCCTTGCTTATAGTGTATAAAAGGGAGATGGATGAAGGTGGAACCTTCTTGTGAGATTAGCTTGCCTCTTCTAAAGGTTGTTAAAGAGTCTATATAAACAAGTTCATATCATATGGTGTGTATATTGATCGATGAAGGAAGTCTACTTATAAAAGTCAATTATTGCTATCAAAATTATTTTGCTATTTTTTTATGTTTGATAATAGGTCTTTTGTTATGTTGTTATTGTTTTGGAAGGGTTGGGGGAAGTTGATCGATATGGGAAGATTCCAAGAAATTGTGATGATTTTACAAATGCTTTACTTAACCATCCTTCAAGGGAGTGATCTAAGTTTTGTGTGTTTTGTTTAAGGCTTTTGATAGCTATCATTCAAGGGATCAATCTACCTTATATTGAGAAATTTTGATATGTTTGTGTAGTTGTCCTTGGAGGGAGCAGTCTGTGAATGCTAGAGAGCGATCTAGATGGGTTCTTTTGATTTTTATTTTTGTGTTTGCTTTTAATGTCATGGTCTTGCTTATATAGGCTTAAAAGGTCACCTTTTATGAAGGCAAAACTAAAATCACAAAAAGTTTGATTAGGTGTAAAAGAGGTTTAGGTGACAATGACTATGGAAATTTATCCTAGGAAAGGGGTGAAAAGTACCATGAGAATCATGCCATGGGTAGAGCCGTGGTACCCATTGTTTAAGATTAGGATATGGTTATGATGGATAATTACATGATTCAATTTTAATTAGTTGTTATTAAAATAAGGAAATGAATGTGGTTTGAAAACAAGGGATAAGCTTAAGTTGGCAAAAGGTGAGTTTGATCTCATTTTAACAAAAGAAAGGATGCAGATGTGAATCATTGAGGGGCTTAGGTTTTGGGTTACCTTCAAGAGAGGATAACTGGTAAACTCCTGACCCATACTTTTGCATTGTGATGTAAGGTCCAAGCCAATTGAAAGCAAACTTGCCTCTCTTACTTTTCTCCATATTGGTGACATGTTGATTTTCTTTGAGAATGAGGTCTCTGATATTAAATTATCACACTTTTAGGTGTCTTTTATAAGTGTATTTGATGTATTTTTGATACACACGAAGATGAGTGAGTGCTACTAAATGATATTCATCAAGTATCTCAAGTTGGGCTAGACGTTCTTGATGATAATCACTCTCAGAGATGAGATCTCATAAGAATATGCAAAGAAAGGGAATTTGGACTTTGAGAGGTAAGACAACCTCTGCTACAAACACTAAAGAGAAATGGGTAGCACCCATAGGAGTTTAAATGCTAGTACAATATGCCCATAAGGCAAAGGGGATGTGTAAATGCCAATCCTGACCTGATACCTTAACCATTTTAGTTAGTATGTTATTGAGAGTTTTGTTAGAGGCATCCGCTTGTCCATTAGCTTATGGACAATAGGGCGAAGAGAAACTTAAATTGATATTGAACATGTCACAAAGACCTTGGACTTATTTATTTTTGAAATATTTGCCATTGTCGATGATAATATTATGAGGAACACCAAAACAATAGATAATGTGATGGTTGATAAAGTCGATAATCTTTTTAGATTTTATTGAGACAAGGGGAATAGCCTCTATTTATTTGGTAAAATATTCAATCATAGTGATGATATAATGATGTCACTATGAAGAATGGGGGTTAATTTCTCCAATAAGGTCTAAACCCCACTGTGAGAAGGGCCATAAATCTTTGGATATGAAAAGACTATGGCTAGGTGTGTGGTGTAAATTGGCATGTTGTTGACATTTGACACAATTTTTCACATAATCACAATAGTCTTGGTTAAGGGTGGGCCAGTAATAGCCAAGGTAAAGGATGTGTTTAGCAATGGCTAGGCCATTAAAATGTTCCCCATAGATCCCATCATGCATTTAGCATGAGAGGCTTTATGAGTACATAGGCAGTGGAAGAGGAGACCATCAAAGCCACATTTATAAAGATTCCTACCAAGTATGGTATAATGTGAGGTAATCTAGATAAATGCTCTTTGAGCATTCCTATAAATACCAAAAGGAATGATGGAAAGTTGTAGATGGTCGAAGGTATGTTGATACCAAAGGTTAGGTTGGGTCTCCTCCATATTAAAGATTGTAGGAGAGTTTGATTTGACATAAGAGGGCTGGGTAAGTCGATGGAAAATGATATCTAGCTTAGATTCAGAGGATGTAGATGGGATTTGAAAAGTGAAGGAAGCCATTGTGTCGACAAACTTATTCGTAGATCGTGGAGTGGTTTGGATACAATAGTGTTCAAATGATGCTAAGAGTATGTCAGTTAATTGTTTCTACTGTTGCAAAAAATCATTCTTGCACTAGTAAGAGATATTGATTTGATTGACCATAAGTTAAGAGTCATCAAAAATGTTGATTATTTTGACTCCCAAGGATAACACAGTTTGGAGGCCTATCACTAGGGATTCATACTTAGCCATATTATTGGTACATTTAAAATCTAGCTTGAAAGATAAAAGAAGAAGCTCACCATGAAGGGGGATAAGGATGATGCTGACTCCCCACTACATTGACACTTTGATCCATCAAAGAATATGGTCACTTGATAAGTGAAGTCTGCCTAAGAGAGGATCATGATGGACTCATCTAGAAACTCAAGGGGAGGAAGTTAATTGTCTGATAATGGTACATCACCCAATTGGTCGATAATGACTTATCCTTTAATTAACTTTTTCTAAAGAAATTCAAGGTCAAACTCAGCCAAAAGCATGAGCCACTTGGCCATACATTGATTTTGGTATGGCTTGGAGTGCATATACTTGAGTGGGTCAGTATTGGTTATGACATACGTCTTATGGTTGAGAACGTAGTGACAAAGTTTGGTGGCCATAAAGACCAAATCTAGGAAAAGTTTCTTAGTATGGGTGTAGCAAGTCTCGTACTCTAAAAGTGTGTGGCTAATGTAGTAGATGGATTACTCTTTATGTTTCTCATCTCAATGAGCCAATATTGCCCCTAAGGAGTGGCCGGTAGTAGAAATATAAAGGTAAAAATGTTGATCTTGCTTGGGAGGAATGAGGATGGGTGGAGACAAAAGGTAAATTTTAAGTGAATTAAAGGCTTTTTGATAGTCGTTATTCCACTTAAAAGATACATCCTTCTTCAAAAGGTGATGGAAGGGTTGGTATCAATCTGAGAGCTAAGAGATAAAGTGACGAATGGATTGGAGCTTCCCCTACAAGCTACAGAGTTGCTTGAGGTGGGTACGAGGCATGTTGAGGATTGCTTTGATTTTGGCTAGATCAACTTTGATTCCCTGAAGGGAGATGATAAAGCCAAGGAGATTTCGTAATAAGACCCCAAAAATACACTTCTTAGGGTTAAGGTGGACATGGTAATGGATGAGTCACTCAAAGATAATATTAAGAATGACCAAATAATCTTTATGACATTTGGATTTCCAAAGGAGGTCATTGACATAGTATTTGACAATTTTGTGAATAAGGTCATGGAAGATATAGGTCATGACACATTGGTAGGTTTCATCAGCGTTATTTAGTCTAAAAGGCATGACCCTATAATAAAAATCTCCCCATGGGTGATAAAGATAATGTTGTATTGATCTTCAAGGGAAATTAAGATCTAATTATAACCCGAGAATCCATCCATAAGAGATAACATCTCATGCCTAGCTTTAAGATCAACTAACTGGTCAATGCTTGGCAAAGGACAATTATATTTTAGAAAAAGCAAGTTTGAGGTCACAAAATCCCACACAAATGTGTAGTCCCCTAGTGACTTTGATGATAGGTACAATGTTAGAGACTCATTGGGGATAGTCAATGGGTTGAAAGAAATTGATAGATAAGAGATGTTGAAGCTCTTCTTTGATAAAAAGGGCTATGCGAGGGTGTATTCATCAAATTTACTGCCTAACAGGCTTAGCATCATGGTTGGTGACTATGTTATGGGTAGTAATGGAGGGGTCTATTCCTGACATATCACTATAAGACCAATAAAATGTTATGCTATGGTCTTGTAGGAAGGAGGGGAAATCTCAAAGTTCCTCAGAGTTTAGCGATTGGCCAATTTTGATAATGCACAAGCTATCTAGAGTGCTCAAGTTGATATCCATAGTGGATTCATTCAACATGGTCAAAGTCTTAGGAGGAAGAGATTTATGGATAGAGGAATCTTCTACACCAAGATAGGTGAGAATGGAATCATCATCCTAACACCAAACTATATTAATGGTGGGAGAGTTGTCTCTTATCATCTCAGGGTGGGTCAGAGGGATGGTTACAATTGCTCCATACTTTTGATAAGTCAGGGATCTAAGGTTGATCATGTTGATGAAAAAAATTTATGGGGAATGGTGTTTATATCCTTAGTTGTTGATGGTGGAGTGGACGGTGAGGATGGGATGTCTTGCTTAATAATGGTGACGGGAGTCAGATTGGTTTGCTTTTCAGGGGGTGTGAAACCAATGCCATGTTTTTCATGGGGTTTTTGGGTCTTGATTGGGATCAACTCGTGCATCCCATGTTCATACTGACCTAGACCAAATCCCTTTCAATCACACCTATAAAGGTATGTTTGGGCAAAGTCTGGTTTGTCTAGATAGGAGAATCTAGAGGTGAATGGTTGAGGTGAAAAAGAGGTGGCAGAAGTGTTAAGGGATTTATCAAGTCCCCCATAGATGAAATTGGTTTGACAAGTTGAGGATCTGAAAGGAGAAATGGTTCTAATATTGGGGTCATAACCACGTTGGTGGTCAAGTTTCCCATACTTTTGGGGAGTAGGGAAAGCGTCAAGGGTTATAAGGTGATACTCCCTCAATGAAAGATGCTAGAAGGTTAATTCTAAAGGGTTCATCGTGTGGATTTGGGTGGAAGGAATGGATGAAATAGTGGGGGCTTCAGTAGAAGAAGTAGATGCAGCTTCATATTTTACTAGTGAAGGCTTATTAGATAGAGGAAGGAGAATGTCATTGGGTCAATATGTCATGTTGTATGATATGAAAGGACTCAGGTCAGCTTTTATGGTAACAACTTGACCTTTGTGCTCAAATTTGATGCACCAGTGTAGGGTAGATGGCACACAATCCATGGAATGAATCTAATGGTGTCCTAGTAAGATGTTGTACTAGAAATTTCTTACTAAATAGAAGAGCTCAAGAAATGTGTGGGGTCTTAGGCAAATGTGAAGGACAATAGTTTTAAAGTCATGGCCATGGTATCATTGAATGATCAGAGTACCATTAAGGTTTCCAACATGATGTTCTTAGGTAATTTGAGTTAGTTGTATGCATGGGAGGAGATAATGGTGATGTTAGCTCCCCCATAAATCATAACCCTCTTGATACGGGTTTGGTTAATGTATACGATAATGAAGAGGGGAGGATTTGGGTCATCTAGATGGATGGAAGGTATTTTTAAATCCTTAAAGGTAATAAGGTTGGAAAGTTGAAGAGCTTTGATAAAGGTTACCAGAGCTTGGGGGTCTTTTGGTTGAACCTCTGTGGATTTAAAATCCTATATCATCACTTGGCAGTGATGGGGTGAGGTATTGATTAGTTCATACAAACTCATCTTTACCAACATCTGGTGAAGCTTTTTTAGAACTATTTATTGGATTGATTCAAAAGGGTTGGATTGAGAGGGACCCAAGATGGACACCTTGGGCTTGGTTGAAGGTGCAGGTGCTTGGTTTGACTGGGTGATTGGGTGGTGGAAGAGGGATATGTCCATGGAATAGACACTTTTACATTTCCCTTATCCTTTGGTTGAGCCTATGATCATGTGACCACATGGATGGTATGGATCGGGGGAGGAGTCAGGTAGGAGGGTTGCTTCAATTCCTCTTCACTCTAAGGTGAGGGTGGAAGAGTTGGTATATGATTGTCAATATTTCTTAGTTCTTAGATCATTGTCAAGCTCATAGGGGGATCATCTGATAATAAGTCATCCTCATGATGCAATGGATGTGTTATCACTTGGAGGGGCTTGTAGTTCTTTGTGTCATGCCTAGGTGTCCTATGGTATAAACATACTAATTTGTCATTATACCAAGAGGGTTTAGGATTGTGTGGTTTAAATGGTCTGATAGGTGGCAAGGTTAAGCAAGATGCTTGCAATAGCCTCTATAAGATGTTTGAGTAAGATTTGGGCAATGTTGGCAAAGGCGTAGGGGTCTTAGGTTTGGTAGTTAAGGTAGAATCCCTTTTAGGAGTGGGTTTGGTGGTAGAGGTTTTTGGTAAATGAGGGTTCTTGGAGGATGGTTTTGGCTTTGGTAGAGAGGTTGATAGCTTAAGGTTAGAATGTTTTAGGGTAGATGTTTGAGAGGTAAGTGGTTTGTTTATAGATGGTTGGGAAATAGGAGTTATGTTCATGGGTGGTTCAATGAAAATAGGTGTGGATGAAAGTAGGAATGATGGCATAATCAAAAATGGTGGTTGGGTCTTGATTGGGATGGTTTGTTTCCCAATTAAGGTAGAGGGATAAGGTCCCAAAATAGAGGGAAAAGTGGAGAGGGGAGGTAGAGTTTTGGTTTTTAGGCTTCTAAGTAGTTTTGCCTTCTTTGTTGGCTTATTTTGGGGTTTGTTTTATAGGTTTGGTGGGATTAAATCCAACTTTAATGACTGGTGAGTAATGTTATGAGTATGAAATATGCCAAGGTTCTTGGTGGGTTTGGAGAGAATGGTAGAAGGTGATTTGGTGACTTTGGGTGAGTTTGGTTATGATGGTTCTACTATAGTTTGATGGGTAGAGGTGTTTAATGGTTGGGTTGTGGTGATAGTGGATTTGATAGTGGAAAGGGTAGGTTGTTTCGATAAATAAGTCTCTTGATTAGTTCTATAAAGGAACCCAAGTTGTTTTCAAAAGGTGGCATGATCCAGGTTAGGGTCGGATATGAATTCTAAGTTTTTAACTAGCCTAGAGAAAGGTTTATAGATGAGTCTGATTCCCCTAGTAGTGGATGTAAAATATAGGCCTAGGGGTTGAGGGGAAGGAATGATTACCTCATCCTTTTCTTGATTGAAAGGTTTCAAAATCTGGGAAGGTAATTCCTTGGTGGGAGGTGTAGGCAAAGTGGTTTCTTCCTTAGAAATGCTTTTTGAAGGAAGAGTTGATTATTGTATAATTGGGAAAAATAGTGAAGTAGGAATGGTTTCCTCATCTGATGTGCATATCAGAGGAGAGGTTGGTGACTCCACTACCTCAATAAGTGGAGTAGAAGAGGAGGTGATTTGGTCAACAATTTTCTCAGCAATGAGTTCGCCAAGAACCATATTGACAACATGGGCCTCATGATTATGAGAGGATTCTAATTTGTTTTTGTTGTTGGTGGAAGGAGTGTGGCTGGGAAATGGTTGTCTAAAGATGTCAAGTGATTGGTTTGGTGGTGCATTGGGGTTATCCAACACAAGTTCCCCCTTGTCAATGAAGGTTTGGACAATGTTATTGAAGGTATTACACCTACTATTGTCATGTCCAATGACTCGGTGGAAAGTGCACAATTCATCCTCCTTATACTAACCAAGTACAAGATGAGAAGAATCAAAATGATATGGAGGTTTGATCGAGGGAAGCTATATGATATTGGCCTTTAAAAATTTCTCCAAGACCGAAGCATATGACTCTCCAAGTAGCGTAAATTGCTTTTGTATGTTGTGGTTAGGGTTCCTAGTGTTTTGATTGGAGTAATTGGAAGAGTTAGATTGGTTGACAATGGGTAGATGAGTGGTCTTAAAGGCAACCAGATTCAAAGTTCCCTTATTTTTGTAGTTATTGTTGGTTTGATTGCTAAGTTTGCACGAGGATGCCTCATTTGATTTGAAGGTAAAATTCTTGTTTTTCAATTTTAACTTCCCTTCATCGATGGCTCTATTCTCTCATTTTTGTGCCATGGTTAAAGCTTCATCAAAGGTCCTTAAGCTTTGAACCCATAAAATAGAGGAAATGTGTTTAGTACAATCCTGAGCAAAGATTTCAATTAGCTTAGGTTGGGGTAGAGAGAAGGAGAGTTGGTTTATCAGACTTCTCTAATGGGCTATGAAGTCAACAATAGATTCATCATCAAATTGTTGAATGGAGTAAATATTAGTGATGGAGACTTTCTTAGAGATGTTTATGGCAAAGTGATCTAAGAAAATCTAAGCCAGTTGGGCAAAAGAAAAGAGGGAGTGATTTTAAATAGAACTGTACCAATCTAGTGTCAGACCTGATAGAGACATGGAGAAGGTATGAAGAAGGAGAGCATCATCATAGGAAATCATATAACACAAATGCCTAAATGCTCTTAGGTGTTGTTGAGGGTCCTCCTTACTCTAAACATTTGAAAATGTCAGAAGTTCTCATTGAGGAGGATATGGTCAAATGGGGATGGGTGGGTGAATTGGTTCATTAAATATTTGGTCATATGATAAAATATTATGAGCTCCATAAATGGATGACTCCAAAGTAGTCATTTTGTCCATTAACATTTTGATAATGTCAGTTTGGGGTTGTGTACCCCTATAATTGTAAGGTAGATTATGTTGTGTTTGGGTAGTGTAACATATGTATAGTTGGTGGGGGGTTGAGAGGCTACCACATATTGGTATGTGGATATGGGTGGTTAGGATGATGCCACATATTAATCTGTGGAGATAGGAGGTTAGGTGGAAGGTAGAGGTACATACCCTCATGGGTTAGGGACATAGCTTGGGTTCTATGTAATGGGCACTTATTGAGAAATTAATGCAGGTTGGGTAGGAAGTATGGTTGGGTTAGTAGATAGAGGGAGGTGGTAACTTTGGTATTGATGGGTGGAAGGGTAGAAAGTATGGGGACCACCAAGCTCTAAAATGGAGTAGAGGTAGGTGGGTTTGGAACAAGGGGAATAATGGTGACACTAGTAGAGGGTACTCCTATGGTAAGGGAAGTGTTGGATCCCAAAGGTTGGTCTACTCCTATACGAAGAGGATTGTTAGTTGGGGGAGAAGGTTCTTGGGTGTTACTCAATTAAGTGGGTTGGTTTTGGATGGTGATATCAGTAGGGTTATTGGTAGAGGATGATGCCTAGGTAACTAAAGGTTAGGTGGAGATGCTGGAAACAGAAGTGTCACCCATAAGGTGTGATGGCATGCCATAGGGAAAGTTAATAGGTGGAACTGAAGTAGGGGTATGATGGGATATGGTGTAAAGGTAATGTTGGAGGGCTATGGGTTGTTATCTAGAAAGGTGTTAAAATCTACATCACCTTGGGTAACTGTTCAAGGGATGAAAGGACACCTAAAAGGATGAGGATAACTCTATGCATCTGATATGTACTCTATGGGTGAGGGAGAAGTGGAAGATGGATGATTAGGAGGTGGGTCCTCGTTTTCTTAGTTTTTTTAGTTATTGTCTAGTTAAAACCATACACATAAAGAAAGAAGTAAGATACAAGAAATATCACAACTCAAATAAAGATAAGACAAGAAAAAGTCAAGGAAATGAAACACACACTAAAACACGTTAAATCCTAGGATTATTTTTAGTCTCTCTTGTGGATTATGCCTTAAGATTTAAGAATTATGTGACTCAACTTGTTTTGTAGAGTGGGTACTAGAAAAGAAGTTTATGGTTGGTTTCAAGTTGTGTTTAGGCTCTCAAAGGGATTTTTATTGGAAATTAGTACGTGGCTTGATATTGGGGCCTACCCCCTCACTTCACTCACCGCAATGATAAGGGTGTCAAGTCATTAGCTAAGATATACCAATTGTTAGAGATTATACTCAACTAGAGAGCTGATTTGGTTCTCCCCTTGGTGATGAAATCCAAGTAGGATGGCCAAGAAAGGTGACTGCTAGGTAATGAAATCCTAGTTGGGCCTTATGTCAATATTTTTATGCTTGATTAAGTGTAAGTGGTTTGGTATTATGTGTGTGATAAGAGTGAAACTATGAGATTCACTTGATTAATTAAGCTATGTGAGCTAAAATAAGTAAACAAACAATGGATGCTATCAATTTTAATGCCAAAATGAAAATTTGATTTCATTGTATGAGTAGAAAGACAAGAAGAAAAAAGCACCTAGATGTAGCTATGAACCCAAAAAAAGACTCAAGGGTCCCATCGGGCATGCCAAAATGTTTCAGATAAATTTTACTTATGTTCTTTGGAAAAAAGAGAAAAGAAACTTGAGAAGGGTATGGTTAGTAGAACTTGGTATGTTGTGCATGTGTTAATCCAAATGATCATAGATAATCTCTTTAGCTTGGGAGGAATGACTTTTAGATAAGAAAGCACTAAAGAAATGGTTTGATTAGTAACATAGTAAGGTGGATTGCCTAGCAAGCTAGGTCTAAGAAGCATGAGCTCCCTTAGAGGTTGTCAATCCATGCTTTTAAATAATTAAGTCCTAAAAGAAAAAGATAAAACACTTGCATAAATAATAGAAGATACTGAAATGAAATATGAGAAGCACTAAATAAGTGAATAGGTGAATTTAACTAATTATAAAAATAAATAGATTGATATTAATGCTAAATGAATTAGGTGTGGCTCAGGAAATAGGGTGAGGTTTTGTGATCGAGCAGGGAGGTAGAAAGTTTGATTTGGTTGAGGTCTAGTAGGTGAAAACAACTTGTTGATTTATTTGTCAGATAGTGATCATCGGTGGTTGGGGTGACCATCAGTGGTTGGACAACCATCGAAGATTATGGACAAATCATCGATGGTCAAGATGACCATCAATAGTTACTATGGTTTTGACCTAGTTTAAAAAATTGGTCTAATAAGGTTGCAAAATGGAATTCTAGAAAGTGGGTTTGGGTTGGATTAGTTTCAAAATAGAAACAAAGTAACTAATTAGTGAAAATAGATACTTAACTTGTTGGTTTGTTGATATGAAGAAGGGTCAAGGGAGCTATTGGTGAATCTTGGAGTAATTTTGATAGAATATTGATACTTGGTTGTTGTTTGATAGACGACAACACTTTAGATCTCTATCACACTTACTGGTTCACTGGAAGAATACCTACAAAAGGAAGTATTGATGCAATAGACTCTAATTTTGGATGTGGATGATGATGGATTGATCGATTGATTCTAGATCCCTTTCACCTCCTCCTCCTCTCTTTTTATAGGAAGGAAGAAGAGGTGAAACAATATGTTAACAAGAGGTTCAATAAGTAGTTTAAATTTAGCTTTTACATGTGTTGCCTCACACATGAATTAGACAAGCTAAATATAAAAAAGCAAGCTAGAGTTTGACTAGAGTTGACTGTTTAAGTGGTTAAAGGATGACCATTGATGGTTGGGCCTAGCTGTCAGTGGTTAGGGTGATCGTCGATGGTCAAGGGTAAGAGTCAAGTTTGGTAAAGGTGGGTTAGGCAGTTAGTTAGGTTTGGGGTCGACAGGTGTGAAAGAGTCCCTAGGGGGTCCCAAGCTGGTCTAGGGGTGAGTTTAACATCTAGAACCATGTGTGTGGTTTTATAGTGTCTACAACTATCATTGAGGGGTTTGACAATTAGAGATCTAGTTAGTTCACACTAGCCACTAACCTTGATGATGACCCCAAAAACTTTCCTTGTCCATTTTTAGATACTATATATTATAGTGTGTGAAATAGAAGTGAATAAATAAAAGAATAGATATAGTTAAATATAATTTTTAAATCATTTTTTAGTTGACAGTAACTCACTAAGAGCACTACGGACAGTTCCTATACTAGTTGTATACAAGGTTCAAATTCTTGGGTGAGGTGTCTGACAAATATGACACCATATTTTTAGGTTCATATTTAGATGATATATCTTCTGCATCATCATATTCAAGATACAAATTCCTAACCTTATGTATTTACTTTAGTTTTTAATTTGGATATTAATTAGGTATTATTATTTGTTTCTACATATATTTTGGATGCTTAATTAGATGTATAGTCATTTATGACTCTACATTTTGGTGAACTCATTTTGTGCATGCTCTTTAGGGTTTCATCTTTAGGAAAAATCATATTCCTCCTAGGGTTTGTTTCATTTGTCTATTCCTAAATCTACATGTCATAGCTTTGATTATTTTATCATGTTTGACTCCAAACCTTAAGTATCATTCAAAACCTAATGTGTGTTATCTTTTGTGTTACATGTTTGATTCTAATATATTCTACCTATATAGATTATATTTGAAACTATAACGAGAATGAGTATTAGGATAAATCAAGAATATATATATATATATATATATATATATATATATATATATATATATATATATATATATATATATATATATATATATATATATATATATATATATATATATATATCTTGTTGAAATTTATTTGGTTATTCCTAAATTAAGCTCCATAAAGAAAATGGAATTTAGAAATGTGTCTATTGTTTATATATATAGGAATAAATGTATTTATTATTGGAAAAATCAAAGTTTCTTTAGTAAAAGATGTAACTATGAATGACATGTATTTGTAAAATGTTAATGTTGCTTACTTGAATTTCTAATGTTGTTGGTGTTGGAAATGTCAATGGATCTCAATATACTTGAATGAAAATGAAGAAGATGATTTTGACCAAGATGGATAGTTGATTGCTCAAGATACTACTATGATTCATGAGGTAATGATGTGGATAATAGATATTTGAATGTTAGAGCCACTGGCAATGTTGATAATATTTTTTCTCAATCTAATACCAAAACAAAATATATAATACCTCCTAGATAAAACTCAAGAGATTCTAACACTATCATATTTTAATGAAATAACGATTAAAAAGTATCACTTTTTAAACTTTTCACAATTTTTGACATAGATTAATATCATCGAATTTATTTGACGCTAATAGCATCTGAAAAATAACATTTAAAAAACACAAGAAAACTTTTGCATTTGACAAGACAATTTATGATTCTGCAAATTGTGTCAATGTTTATGTCATGGGGTGGCCTCATATATTATCCACCCATCTAACTTGGTATTTGACTTCCTAGAACTAGGTTTGTAATTTATTTCATTACAAATCCATTGGTATTTCAAATTGTGCGAGGAAATAACATTTTAATTGATCGATGTATAATTACAATTCTAACTATAAAATAAAATTAATATTTTGTACCATCATTTGAAATTTATCAATTAATATAAAGTTTAATTGATCATTGTCTCTAGTTTACAAATAAAACTATAAATTTTACTAATTTTATATATTTTTATTAAATTTTAAGTAACCCTCTATCTATAATTATAAATTATCTTCAATATTCCACACAAAATTATATATATTCAAAAAAAGGAAATTATCGAAATTATCCTTGATTTCAATGGTGTCATAAAATATGTATAATTTTTGTAATATTTCAATTAGAAAATTAAAAATAATTATCAAAAAACTATTTATCCACCATCACATGAAATGTAGATTATGTTTCCAAAATAAACTAAGAAAATATTTAATTTTTAGTAAATTACATGATGAGACCGTTTAATATGTGTTTAAACTAAAAGCTCTAAATTTAATTAGTTTACACTATGGTAAAAATTCTAAAGGGATATATCATCCTATCAATTTACAATATAGTAAATTTCTAAACATCATCAAATTATAGCCACAAAAAGGGATCCTATAAGTCCTCCTGCATGTATCGATAGTGATTGAAAGAGGTCCATATCTGTTATAATCCATTCTTTTTGGGTTGAATGTTAAGTGTTAGTGATGGAGTTGATGTGACTGACAGAAGTGGAGTTGATGTGGGTGGCAAAGGTGGATTCAATATTGTAGGTGCATAAGGTGGAGTTAATAAACATGTTACAGGTGGAGTTGATAAATATGTTATATGTGGAGTTAATACAAGTGGATTTGATGTAGGTGCACATAAAGTTGATAAATGTGTAAGTGGTGCAATTGATTTTTGGTGACCACATCCAAGTTTTTCACAAGGATGTTGAAGCCCTTGTAGGATCATGTTGCATTCCTCAAACATACTTTTGATAACTCAGGGGAAGTGTATCATATGTCAAATAAACATTTAAGCAATTTAAAAAGACTCAGCTTTAGTCTACATTTTTTGGCAATCAATTCAAAATTTTCCTTATAAGAAAGATTGAATATTAGTATTAATTGTAGAAGCATTAAACAAAAAATCTAGTCCATTTGTAATGCTGGAATTATATTTTGTTTGAAATAATTACAAATTTATCAAAATCTAAATCTATTTGAAATTTAATGTAAAAAGTAAATTACAAAATCAACCTTTTCATCCTCTAAGGATGTTTCAAATATATGAATGGACCCACTGCTTCTCTTTGGCTCTCATTGACAGAAATTAGCTAATGCAAAATTTCATGGAGATTATTTTGTCTCTAAAGTAAGGATAGTTGTTTTTAGGTTCACTTGAGTGAATACTACGATCAATCCCCAATCTCTAAAGCAATAGAAGTGAGCTATGATTCATTGGTGAGACACTGGATCGTGAGCCAACCTAAGCATGATGAGTTTCCCTCTCTCCTTGGAAATTGATATGATATGATGAGTTGTCCCCCTCTCCTAAAAAAGTGCTATGTTATGATGAGTTATCGCCTTCTCGATGCAATCACTATTTCCACGAGGAAGGATGTGTTCTCCTTTTGTCACTATCTACAAATAGGGAATTATTTTGTTTTTTTATCTCTTGACATAAAGGAAAGGTCTATGTCAACAAAGGGATAAATCCTCTCCTCATAGTGCTTATAGATCAACCTAGGTTCGTTATTTATTCAATTATTATTTTATAAAAATAAGAATAACTAGGACACTATCCACATATAGGGAGCCATTATCTCCAAATTCAAGGAGGTCATTCTCTCTCTAGGGAAGGGGTGGTTATCATTAGGTTTACTTGAGATAATCATACAATCAATCCTCAAAATCTGAACCAGTCAAAGTGAGTTATGGTTCACCTAAAAGTCATTGACTTGTGAATGAATCTAAACATGATGAGTTGCCCCTCTCTCCTCAAAAATTGATATACTATAATGACTTGTCCCCCTCTCCTAAAAAAGAGTTATCTTATGATGAGATATCTTCCTATTAGTATAGTTTTTATCTCCATGAGAAAGGATGCACCTTCCTTTTTCCACCTCTCCTCATAGCACTTACTTTAAGTGGATTATATATTGGATTATCATTCCATAACAATAAAAACAACTAAGATACACAAGGGTAGCTTCTAGTTGATATTAAAGGATGTGAATGGGCTTGTCATCCATTTTGAATGATGTGAAGAGAAATGAACCGATAAATTAACACAAGAGAAGAAATGCTAATACAAGAAAAGGTATAACAAAAATATAAATGGCACACACACACACAATACACATGTTGGTAGTAGACTTGGATTGAAAAATCATAGAGTGTAGATGCATGACAAGTATGTGATGTATATCATTTTGTATAGCATATATATTTTTGTATGTATTTGGCCTATATATGTATCCTAAAAGACTGTAGAATACAAAAATAATCCTTTGAGCTAGAAATGGAAAGATAGAATGTGAAGTGATAAAGCTTTGGAAGTTTTATATATAATGATCAATTGTAAAGGAAAATAGTGTTGAAATATAGAGATTTGATGATGGATTGTTTTAATTTATTTTTTTAATTGTTTCATGCATAGTGTATAATTTTTTTTTCTTACAAATGTTTAATTACTTAACATTAATAACTACTCTGTATAATTCTAAGTATACATTTTCTGAATAAACATGTAATTTTGAATTGAATGAATACTTGATCTTTCTATAATTTTGCATGTGTTTTGAATTTGTAGCTTACTTCGCACAAAAACACACATTAGTATGTTTTTATGGGTTTTCTAGGAAGATCTCCTAATAATGGTGTGATGAGTGTGGAACTTTGAAACATGTTGAGATGGTTACTTGGACAAAGATATTTGGAGTGATTGTTGGATGAGATAATTCACAAAGTCAAAGAAGAGGAGGCAATGAGGATAGGAAGCTCTATGAGAGAGGTTATAAGTGGGCCAATACATGGTGAGATATATGTAATTTTTTGGTGAAAATTTACTAGGTTACTAGGTAAATGGTAGTTAATAATTGAGTACTATTGCTTTAAGCCAAGAGAAACATATCACTTTATTTAGATTGGGGAAAAAGATTAAAAAAATTTGAAAAAATTGTACATCAATTTGACACAGGAAATAGATCATTGGATAAAGATGGATATACTACTAAGTTTTTTATGCAAGGGTACATTGCGTTTAAAGTTTCATATGACTTTTTTGTAAGAGGTATCTAGGAAAATTTATGTAGTGACTACGTATCCTGTTTAAAATGTTGGTTGTGTAAAAGGCCATGGTGCCTATCTCAGCTAACATGGAGCAATCACTTCAATAGTTATGGGGATGTGTGTGATAATGAAGTGAATGATGAAAAAATTAGAATATAAACTTAAACTTGAACCCAGAATATGGAGGGCACAAAGAAGCAGAATAAAAATCAAATTTTGGGAATAGAGCAAGACTTAGGACAATAGAGAAGATGGAATAAATATAATAATCCTAAGGTAGTTGTGAGTAGGAGTAGGGTAGAGAATTTAGAAGATAACAAAGGAATGGGAGCTCAAGGAGGAACTAGAGATTATGTAGATTATGAAGGTGAGGAAATGAGAGGGTTTGAAAGAGGAGAAGGTGTAAACGATGTTGGATGGTGGAGCCTGGTCTTATTTTAATGCCTAGTTCTCGATAGGGGGTGTGGGGGGAAATGCCCCCCCCCCCCCCCCCCAACTAGGGTCCGTGTGGAGGTCCAAACAAAAATTTGTTAAAAATGCCCTATAAAATATTGTAATTTCATAGTAAATCTGGATTATTCACTATTAGGTTGCAGATCTAACGGTAGAGATTATGTAACCCTCTTTTGATATGAGGGCATTGTAATAATGATGAAATGTTATATGTGAGTGAAAAGGATATTGCAGTGATTGTATTGCAAGTTTTTCCTTTTGTTGGACTGAATAATACGGACTGGTTGTTTGTGTGTGGGTGTAGCCCATATTAGGTGAACCACGTTAAATATGTCTATTATACTATGTTTTTTGCATTTTATTTCCATAGTTAATTAATTTATATTTCTCTATGTTCTATATTCCTAATAGATGGGATCACATAAATGGATAGAGATTGCAAAAGGGATTTAGAAGAGATGGAAGAGAGTGGAAAGAAAGTAGATGAATAGTTAGATCAGTTAGAAGGTAGTTTTAGATTACACTTACAATGGATAATCTTGTTTGGAGAAGATAAGGAATAATATTTTGAAGAAGTTATATTAAATCACAGGATTAAAGTAGGTTCAAGTTCAAATGAAGCAGGAGTCATAGAGAAAGATCATTCATTTCAAGGGTACACATCCCCTATGCCTAATTTATCAACAAAATGTAGAAGAGAAATGTAGAAGTTAGTAAAGATAGTACATGGTTTGACTCTTTTGCAGATAAATTTGGAAAATATAGTGAAGACACTAAGAAAATGTTAGACAAGAATAAATTGATTGATAAATTTCTTGTATATTCTGTTAGACTATGCACAAAGAGGGAAACAACAACTGATATGGTGGTATGTTATGTAAAGACCAAGAAACCATGGGATGTTGTCTCTCAAAAATATATTAAATTATAAATATAAGAGGTTTCAAATGTTGTATTCGATGTTGGAAGTATAATAAATATGATCCCTCGATCGACATGGGAAGCCATTGGATGACCTACTCTCAGTTATAGCCCAATTACTTGAGTCTCGTAGAGTATAGAAGGGTAGAACCTATTGGGAAAGTAGATGTATAAATCAAAGTTGTTGATCTTAGTATACGAGAAAATTTTAAAGTCATAGATATGAAGATTGATGAAACATACTACCCTACATTGATTAATAAGAAGTGGGCATACGATAGGTAGATGACCATCAACACTGTGTGAAATTAGTTGAAAATGCTTGATTAGCAATAAGTGGGCATATGATAGATAGATGACCATCAACACCATGGGTATAATATTATTATCATACCTATGAATAGAGATGAAATCAAGCCTTATATCATCCCTAAAGAACCTAACTCACCCTATGATAATGGGTACAACAGTTAGTTTAAATTTGACATGGAGCCTAAGTATAGTGCAATACAAGCTACAGAGTTCAAATTTTTCCATCCAAAGATATAAACATGTCAACCATTTCAATAAATAGAGCATCCTTCATTTAGATATGTGATAACAAAATAACAAGTTCCACAACTCCATATAGGAGAGTGTAAGTCTGGATATATGCAATAAACCAACACGGTCTGAAGTAGAACTGATATATCAAGTAGATGTGATCAACATGGATTAAAGTGAACCAATTTAGGAAGGTGTGCTACCATGGGAAGATGTGTCTTTAGTGAGAGATGATTCAAATACCCATATGCTAAATTGGTAAGAGGAGACCATGAGGTGATACAAATGAGGATGGTTTTTACTATAAAGTGACAATTACCTCAATACTTTAAAACTGAGGATTCCAACCAATTTATTTATAGATTAGAATAACAAGTTCCAAATTTGGATTAGCAAGTCAGTGTATTTAATTATTCTCTAAAGGGTACTATTTTGACATGGTGGGCAATACACATGTCAAATCAATTACACTAAGAATATGCTTGTGAATTGCTATGAGCTCAATTTCAATTAACACATGCAATCATGAGTTAGTGGCCATTTTTCTTGGAAGGATAGTGTCCTAAAATGAATATTCATAAATGTTTCTATGTGTGGTCTTCACATAGTATATAACCTATATATTGGGTACATGTATTCAAGTTTACGTTAGCACCTCTTCTAACAACATGGTATATGCACCAGGAACACAGACGAGAAATAAAAAATTGGCCACATGTTGAGTAGGATTTTATTTAAAAAAAAATTGGAATCACAACCACTGAGAAGGAGGGGGTGAATCAGTTTACAAACTTTACTTTCAATTCCATAGATCATTCATTAGTCTTTCAAACCAATCTAGTAAACAAGCAATGCATAGAGAAGAAATCACTTAGACAAGAATCAAGATAACAACACATGAGCACAAGAGATATGTGAGAAAACCTCATGGGGGATAAAACCAATTAACACACCACTTGGACTACTATATTATAAGTAAATGATAAAACATTTAATGAGACACTAGGCCCCTACCTAGTCAAGCACACACTCAACTAGTCTGTAGCAAGATCCAACTTGTAAGGAGGCTCCAACCCCCTAAGTGACTTGAAACTAACCCATACACTTCAAGGACACTTCTAAAATCTTCCAACCTACAAGGAAGCTCCAACTCCCTCTTGACTAAGCCCCAACTCATCCAATATAAGCTTGATCACCTTCACAATACCTTGTTGCTTAATCAATAGATGGTGACCAATTCCTTAGATCTCTATATTATTTATCTATATTCCACTCTATGTCATACACCTGAAACACACATATGATGAACACATGATGGTCTCTCAATAACCAATCAACTTATTCAGCTCTTCTCAACCTTCTATCCTTCTCAAATAGCCTCTTAGGCTCACATGCTCAATATGCCTCTTACTAGGCTCATTAGGTCAATTGACCTTGTCACCTTGGGTCCATACCACCTATTATTATAAATCACTCCTTGAACCACGCCATTAGGCCTACTTGCCATTAGGGCTTTAGACACAGAAAAAGTCTGCCTTGAATATCTAAAGCATATGAAAAAATATTACACACAAAAATGTCTTTAAAATACAATTATATGACCTTAATTAGCCCATGATAACTAAAATTTCTATTGGACATCACTAAACAGGGCAAAAGACTTTAAATACACTCTTGCAACATGACCACTCAAAATTGTCAAACACTACCAATGTATAGTCAAGAATATTTGACTCATAAAAAATGCATATGTACTTTAAACACTCCAAATTCATGAATTAGATCCTATATCATATTCTTGGTATGCTTCCAAATTGGTCAATATGACACATGAACATCAAACTCACTACCCCCCAAAAAATTGCCTGTAGCTTAAAAAACACAATCATGTAGAACATTATCTTTATCACTTTTAATGGCACTTTCATGACTAATCATTCATGTTAATATATATTATGTGACTTATATAACATCACTCATTAGATATATCATTGGTTTTGATGTCAACCATTGGTCTTACAGACCAATTTCTCAAACCTCTCTTACACAATCCTTACATAGCTATATAAGCCATCTTGACTTCCATAACTCAACTCCTTAAAGATATTCCTAATCTCACATAAATAATTTAAAGATAATTTAGGTCTTAAAAAACATCATATTCTTTATATGCTTCAGCTAAGTGCAAGTATCCTCCAACTCACCATTCTCACTCACTTACCTATGACTGTCATTCTATCTTAAGGAACCAGTCATGGTGAACATGATTTATAACACTTGTATAAACACTTCCATAAACTTATAATGCATAAATAATATATTTTAATATCCTTAAAAAATCTTCAAACACTAAGATATAGATGTCTAATATCGAATGTGGAACATATAGATCAAACTTTGAACCTAACTCCTTCACTGTCACACCTTCTCTAGACAAGCCATCTTGTGAATACCATTTTTAGATTTTTAAATGACTTTAAAAGCATCTGATAAATATAGTCATGAGTTATAGGTATTTAATAATGACCTCAATCAACTGGATCCATTCCTTATCTTGTGCAACCAATCCCTAAATGCATTGCACTTTGATTGGTTTTTCTCACCGTCTTTATTATTTTTAGTTTAGCGAAAGGTCAACTTGAGGGACCAAAATAGTTGACACAATGGATATAAATTTCCAAAATAACACTATGAATAACAAAAACAAGTCTTAATCTTCATCCTCTATTGATTTGCATTCTTTGACCTGGTCAACCCTACCTGTTATATAAAAGTTTAAGAAACAAGGGTTTTTATATAGGTTTCACTCACTATCCTGACAGACCACTACCAAATAGAGATTATTAGAGGAGTAATATATATTATACAAACATCAACTATACTTACCAATCCACTCTGGGCCATTTCCAACAAGATCTCTCCAATTAGGTCATTAAGAGGGTTTTGAGAGGGTTTTAGACCAGTTTACATTCTTAACATTTGTTCATATAGCTTTGTCCTTGAAACCACATCCTAATGCTTGAAAAGAATTTATAGGACCATTTTCCATCCCTCCCCAATATCCTAAGACATCATGCAAATTTTACATGTGCCAATGAGCATCAAAAGTTCCTTCTCAGACTTGGAGACCTTCATTCTGCATACACAAGAGACCTTCAAAATCATTTTCTTGCTTTATCCTTCAACTCAAGACCTAAAACTTCATCAACATGATTTAATCAACCTCTTACACCTCTATCAAACTAAAATGAGCTCTAGTACCTTAGAAGCTAACTTTGATGCCTAATTAGTCCATACGAGGTCTCTTTGCATACTAGGCCTATAACTACCAATCATGCTTAGACCTTGAACATACCTTGAAATCATCTTATAATGATCTTTATACCTCATAATTATTTTGACATCAATGACATGCTCAACCACATGACATCAATCAAAAATTGCAATAATGTCCCCCTTTGTCGTTGATGGTAAAACTTATTGATGGAAAACACATTTCAAGCTAACTATCCTTTCAACAAAAAACTTCTCCATCAATCTGATCTCTCTCCCCCTTTGAAATTAATTACAAAGGATCTTTACAACTGCCACAAGGTCATCTACACATAGTCCATTTATCCTTGGACCTGATCATTTCACAAAACAAGTAAGCTCCCCTTTGATCTTTACAACATATGCACCTCAATTAAATTTTCACATCTGCCTTTATCCTTCAAATCACATAGCTCACAAGTTGCCCCTATCACCATGCATATTTGCATCTCCTTGTATTTGATATGATATCTTGAACACAATATGTCCTATGGAGACATAATTCAAATAGATCCACTCCTTTCTCAACCCTGACATCTTGGGCCAATAAGACCACCTCAAATAGGCATGAACAACTCCATATACTCTCATAGCTTCAAATAACTTCCCTTCAAGCATCACAAGCCATCATGGTTAAAACCACTATAAGGAACCTTCTCGGTTAACATACAATCATACTAGGTTTGTGAAAACACTCAGTCTCTATCATACCTCAAATCTACCATTTCATTCTTATCAGCTTCTTATGCCCTTAAGATACTTATGTCATGTTCATGATCTTTGAACCCTTGTTCTCTTCATGCTCTACCGAGCTAGATAGGAAAAGAGATGTATACCTTACTTTTAGACATTATAATGATGACTCATCATTGATTTTGAACATATGGCCAATGGTTATAGCTTAGAATCTATTTCCACACTCTTACCTCTGATAGCATTGGTCTTACATACCAATCTTCAACTCTTACACCACTTGGTTTGTCTTTACTTCCTAGGCATCATGTTGCAGTCAAACATGCATTACAAGCAAGATAAATGTAGTAAGAAACATTGAAACTAGTCCATCTATCACTCCAATGATCTCTATAGGTAAAGAAAAATTTATTTGCATCATGAATTTTCACATTTGGGCTTATAGACCTAAGGAGCCTTGCAACACTCATACCCATGTTCAAGATGTCTTTGAGCTAGTCCTTCACAACTAGGATCAATCTAATCTATTAAAATCATTATCAGGAGCTTAAAGACCTTAATAATATGTTCAATCACTTTTATCATCCATCTAAAGTGATCAACAACTCCATTCCATTCAACAAATCATTCTATGTCTTCCAAAACACAAACTTTAAGCATAATCCTCTTTCATTGAGATTTGCTTATACAAAGGCATACTTTAAAAACTTCTTCAATAGATGAAACAAGACTTAAATGAGGTGACAACATTATTCAATGCTCAGAATATTAATTCAATGTCAATAGAGAGGTTTTAAATTCACTTTAGTCCCCCTGGGTTCTCTAAGCGACAACACAGTCAACAAATTCTAACTTTGATTTGCAATAAATTCACCTATGCAGACATCCAAATCTCCAAATCACTTCGAGAATATTCTATTGGAAGTCTACTTCAACTTTCCTTTTTACACCAACAAGTTTTGACCTCTTCCTTGGCTTTTAGAGGCAAAGGAATGCTCTCGAGTTCATGCACAGTCATTTGAATTCAAACCCCAATGGTCATATTTTTGAATGCTCAACGACTATTTCTTGTAGCCTAAACTTGATGTCCTTTTGCACTTCAAAGATTGATAGATGATCTTTGCAAGATTATATCTTGAAGATGACAACTCCTCATGACACTAAAATTGTAGGGCACCTTCAGGGCACCAAGTATATCATCTCCACGTTTTAATTTGACCAAGGTTAACTTTTTGAGTACCTACAATAAATGCACAAGCTTCTCAGTACATTCATACCTTTATGATAGTCTAGTCCTTTTTATGCTAGAATGATGCATTCTTCTCTCTTTAAATGGTTAAATGACGCACCAAAACTTCACCAAGACACCTATGGATGCCTCACAACCTCTTCTTTTTCCTTACTGACATGCACACATGCCATATACTCTCCAAACTATCAAGCACAACTTCTTTGTACCTAATCCACAGCAAAGCAAGCTCCTTGAATCTCTGAAGCATCTCACACATTCAACAAGTTCTTGAAACCAATACCAAACCTTTCTTTCAACATGTCTTTAAAGTTCTTGGGTTTGATTTTTGACTTTCCTTCAGTATAGTCCTTCTTCTTCTTAGTCAATCTTGTCAGTACCATCATGCAGTCTTAAATGCAAACCTCAATCATGGCCTTCATAAACATAGCCATCTTGTGCTTCTAGAATCACCTTCAAGCTATCAAGCCTTCTCCAAAATACTTGATCTAATACCAATTGTTGGAATCATAACTATTAAGAGTGGTGGTGAATTAGTGTACAAAATTTACTTTCAATTTCATAGATCATTCAATAGTCTTTCAAACCAGTCTAATAAACAAGCAATGCATAGAGAAGCAATCACTTAGACAAGAATCAAGATAACAACACATGAGCACAAGAGATATGTGGGAAACCCCAATGAGGGATAAAACCCACTGACACACCACTTGGACTACTATCCCATAAGCAATGGATCAAACATTAAGTGAGGTACCAACCCCTACCTAGTCAAGAACCCACTCAACTAGTCTTTAGTAAGATCTAACTTGCATAGAGGCTCCAACCCCCTAAGTGACTTGGCACCAACCCAACCAATTCAAGGACACTTATTCAATCTTCCAACCTACAAGGTAGCTCCAACTGCCTCTTGACTAAGCGCCAACTCAGTGAAGACAAGCTTGATCACCTTCACAATACCTTGTTGCTTAATCAACAGATGGTGACCTCTTCTTCAGCTCTCTATCTTCTCTATCTAGATTCCAATATTTTTCATACATTTTAACACATATATGATGAATATCTGATGCTATCTCAACATCTAATCAACTTATTCAGTTATTCTCAATATTTTATCGCTCTCAAACAACCTCTTAGCTCACTCGCTCAATATGCCTCTTATTAGGCTCATTAGGTCAATTGACCTTGTCTCCACATGCAAAAAAATTTAATTAATGTTCATGGTATATACTATACTTCCATTTGATGGTATATGTGACCTATTTATTCTCCTCAAATAGCTCTTTTCCTCACTTATATTCTCATATGATTAACTAGCTCAAATAGGCCTATTATGCCTTGTACTTATACCAATCACTTGATCTTACCCATCTTGGTCAGCCAAACACTTATACACACTTGGATAACCCTTGTAATAGGTCATAAAAAACATTTAATATATTAAAAATTCATCACATAGTTCGATCATTACTTACAAGGACCAAAACCATTGTTAGGCCTAAAGAAGACCTAATGCAATTAGGTCTTTCTCAACCACATGTTACACTTAGACCATCTTGGAAAATATTGAGCCTCTAACAATGCATTAAAAACTTCAAATACACATTAAATATACCTATTATATACTCACCTTTGGTCCACACTACTTGTTAGTCCAAATCACTTCTTCAACCATGCCATTAGGCCTACTTGCCATTAGGCCTTTACACACAAAAAAAGTCTACCTTGAATATCTGAAGCATATGACCAAATATTCCACACAAAAATGTACTTAAAATACATGGATATAACCTTAATTACCCCATGATCACCACCATGTACATTGGACATCATCAAACAGGGCAAAAGACCTCAAATACACTCTTGCAACATGACCACTCAAAACAATCAAACATTCTAATGTACAGTCAAGAATATTTGACTCCTAGCAAATGCATATGTACTTTCAAACACTCCAAATGAATGAATTAGATCATATATCATCTATATCAAAAAATCATATGCTTGGTATGCTTCCAAATTGGTCAAGATGCCACAAGAACATCAAACTCACTACCCCACAGAAAACTACCTGTAGCTTTAAAAACATAGTCATGTAGAACATTATCTTTATCACTTCTAATGGCACTTTCATGACTTCTCATTAACATTAATAGATAATATGTGACTTATATAACATCACTAAATATATATAACATTGGTTTTGATGTCAAACATTGGTATTATAGACCAATTTCTCAGGCATCTCTTACACAGCCATTGCATAGCTAGATAAGCCATCTTGGCTTCCATAACTCAACTCCTTAAAGAAATTCTCAATATTCCATAAATAATGTAAATATAATTTAGGTATTTAAAAAAAAATCATATTCATGAGATGCTTTAGCTAAGTTAAATTATCCTCCAACTGACCATTCTCACTCACTTAGGATTGTCATTCTGTCTTAAGGAACCAGACATGGTAAACATGACTTCTAACCCCTGTAGAAACATTTCCATGAACTCATAATGAATGAAAAATTTATTGTAATATCCTTATCACATCTTCAAAAACTAAGATATATATGTCTAATATCAAATGTGGAACATATAGATCAAACTTTGAACCTAACTCCTTCATTATCAAACCTTCTATAGACAAGCCATCTTGTGAATACTATTTTCAAATTTTTCAATGACTTTCAAAGCATATGATAATATGGGAATGAGTTATAGGTATTGAATAATGACCTCAATCAACTAGATCAATTCCTAATCCTCAGTAACCAATCACTAAACACATTCTCGCTTTGATTGGTTTTTCTCATTGTCTTCACTATTAGCCCAGTTTAGTGATAGGTCAACTTGAGTGACCAAAATAGTTGACACAAAGGCTATAACTTGCCCAAATAACACTATGGATAACAAAAACAAGTCTTAAGCTTCATCCTACATTGATTTTCATTCTTTGACCTAGTCAACCCTTCTTTCTATATAAAATTTCTAAGAAACAAGGGTTTTTATGTAGGTTTCACTCACTATGTTGACAGACCACTGCCACCTAGAGATGCCTGGAGGAGTCATATAAATGATCCAAACATAAAACTAACCTTACCAATTCATTCTGAGCAATTTGAGACAAGATCTTTCCAATCGAGTCATTAAGAGGGTTTTGAGAGGGTTTTAAACCAGTTTACATTCTTAACATTTGTTCATACAACTTTGTCCTTGAAACCACCTCTTAATGCTTGGAAATCATTGCTATGACCCTTTTCAATCTCTCCCTAAGATCTTATGACATCATGCAAAATTTACACATGCCAATGAGCATCAAAAGTTCCTTCTTGAGCTTGGAGACCTTCATTCTGCATACACAAGAGACCTTCAAACTCATTTTCTTGCTTTCTCCTTCAACTCAAGACCTCAAACTTCATCAACATGCTTGAATCAACTTCTTACACCTCTATCAAAACTCAAATGAGCTCTAGTACCTTGAAAACTGACTTTGACCCCTCATTAGGCCATACTAGGTCTCTTTGCATACTAGACCTAGAACTACCAATCATGCTTAGACCTTGAACATACTTTGAAATGCTCTTGTACTGCTCTCAATACCTTATACTTATTTTGACATCAATGATAGGCTCAACCATATGACATCAATGACAAATTATAACAAACTTTGTCTTTGAGGATGAGAAACCCCTAATGTAGATTGCTCCTTAGAAGTTGAATTTTTTTATGTCATGGCTGAGAAGAGGATCTAAGCATAGCGACAAACTCCTTTTTATGGGAAAAATCAGTTAGAGATTTAAATATAGCTATCAAAAATTACAAGTCCAGTAAACAAAAAGACTAGTTTTTAGTGTAACCCTATAATATAATCATGGATGATGGAGAATAGACAGAATCCAATAATAATGATGAGGACCTAGACTTGAAGGGTTTCTTCAAAGCAAAATGATAACTAGAAGAACTAAAAGCCAAAATCATAAAGCAAACTAAATATGCGCAACTATGAAATTTGAACATTCAAGAACAAGAAGGGTAGAGGACACTCCAAGACATAACAAGAGACATTAAATAAATTGATATGGAATATTAATACTAAGGATGTACTAAGGCTTGCGACTTTGGGTGACTATTGGACACAGAAAGAGCTATCAAAAGGTTTACAATTATTGCATGATTATCATTGTGTTCCCAATAAAGTTTTTAAAATTCAAGGGTGTAGAGCCTTCATTATGAGATATCATAGAACTCAAGGAGTGTGCACAGCCTATTAAAAAGCATCCATACAAGCTAAATACTAATATGGAGCTTAAATTTAAGGTTGAAACTGATCGCATGTAGGAAGCAAAGATTATCTATCTGGTATAAAATGTAGAATGGGTAATTCAAATGGTGGTACAACCTAAAAATTTAGGGGAAATCAGAGTACGTAGGGATTATAGGTCACTTGATGCATGCATAAATGACCTATTTCTAATTTCATTTACAGATGAAGTTCTAGACCCAGTCGTAGGGCATGAAGTCTATTCCTTCACAGATGGCTTTAGCTATCATTAGATATCTATCACAACTGATGATCAAGCTAAAACCACATTTACAGCTAAATGGGACTCCTTCGCATACAAGGTAATGCCTTTTGGTCTCAATAATGCTCCTATTGTTTTCTATAGGGCTATGGTCACTATATTCAAAGATTTCATCCATTACTTCTTGAAAGTCTATCTTGATGATTATGTTGTATTATCTCTATCCAAATAACACTTATCCAAGCTGTGACTCATGTTAGAATGATGTTGATCTCTATGCATTACGTTGAATTTGAAAAAGTGTTATTCTTTACAACATTTTTGTTCTCTTAGGCCACATAGTGTCCAGTGATGGGATTTTAGTTGATCAAGCCAAAATCATAGTCATTGTGAGTATGCCACCTCATACAAGATCTAATGAAGTGAGATCCTTCATTGAACATACATGTTATTATAGAAAGTTCATGAAAAGGTAAGCAACTATATCTAAGCCAATAGAGAAATTATTATGTCGAGATATGAAGTTTGAGTGGACTAATGAGTGTCAGTTATCTTTTTACAGATTTGAACAAAGGTTGGTAACAACTCCCATATTGGTGTTCCCTAATTGGATTAAGTCATTTCATGTGCATGTAAATGCTTATGAATTGTTGTAGGAGTTGTTTTGGCTCAGCCAGGAGACGAAGGTTTGTATCACCCCATTCATTTTGCAAGTATAAAATAGTCAGAAACATATAATAATTACACTACAAGAGAGTGAGAGGTCCTAGCTATGGTGTTTATGCTTCAAATATTCAGGCACTATCTTTTAGCAACACCATTTGAATTCTTTATAGATCACCAGGGTCTACGATACCTAGGGAATAAGCATGTGCTAGGTGAAAGTATATCTAGGTGGTTAATGTTATTCCAAGAATTTTAGTTTAAGATCAATGCAGACCCTGGAAGATAAAATATGGGACTGAAACATCTTAGTTGGATAAGGAATAGTGAGGAGAAAGAATAATTAAAAGATGAGTCACTCAATGCACACTTATTTAGAGTCACAGCTATTCCAAAAAATCTTGAGGACAACCAGTTTTATAAAACAAGGAGTCTTTCTTGCACATTATGTTGAAAAACATAAATGTTAGTTGATCACACAATCTATACCTTTCAAATTATCAATGGCTTTCTATACAAAATGGGTAAGGATGATGTGTTGCACAGAGTAGCCTTGGAGCATGAGCAAATACAACTGATGGAAGATGTGCACCAGGGAATTGTAGGACACTTTGTAGGTGAATCAACTGTGAGGAAGATATTACATAGTGGCATGTGGGAGCCTACCTTGTTCTTGGGTGTGCATAGAGTCATAAATAATTATCTTGTTTGTTAAAGAATAGGAAGGCCAAATCAAATGGATGAAATTCCTTTGAATCTGATATTGGCAATGCAACCTTTTGAACAATGGAAATTTGACTTTGTAGGACCTATTAATCTTCCAAACAAATGCAGTCATGCCAGGTATATAATTATTTCAACAAATTACTTCACTAAACGGGTATATTTTACTGTGACACCAAACTGCTACATAAGAGATGCAGTCAAGTTTTTTTATGAGAAGATCATTACCATGTTTAGATGTCCAGTGAAACTGGTCAATGATAGATGAACACACTTCTCGAATAGTACTATTAATATCCTGATATAATAATTTATGATATCACACCATAATATCACAACCTATCATCCTCAAGCCAATGGATAGGTAGAAGCATCCAAAAAAGTAGTTGAGAAGATGCTTGCAAAAATATGCTATGTTTAGAAAGACAATTGAGAGGATCAAATTCCTATGATTATATAGGCATATGGAACTAATTATAAGCATGCAACAAGGTTTATTCCTTTTTAGTTGATCTATGGAATAGAAGCAGTTATGCCTATGGAATATACAATTCCAAGTTTACAAATCGCATTGGTAATGTAGCTAAGAGATCAGAATTCATTTTAAGCAAGGTTGTTAGATATAATTTTCACGGAATACACTAGGCAAAGAGCGAGTTGGACGCAAGAAAAAAATAAACATAGTAAAAAAGCATGGAATGATCACAATCTATGATGTAAAGAGTTTTATCCAGAGCAGATAGTGTTGTTGTATGATATCATATTTTGAGCACATCCACATAAATTATGCATTTGGTGAAAAGGACCATACATCATCCACGAAGTATCGCAACAAGGAATAATAGTACTAAAGGACCTTCAAGGAACCATTCTTCCAGGGCATGTAAATGGCTATAGGTTTAAGCCTTAACGCCAATGATTTGTATCAATATCATGTTGAAAATTGAGTGGGTGTTGAGTGTCACCATGTAGTTAGGGTTTTTTGCTCATTTATTATTTTCTTATCTTTTTTTAGGTTTGTAGTGTAGCTATGTATAGTGAGATCTTTATATTGTAGGCTATCATAACAATAGTTTGAAAAGTCAACATCGTAGAGTATTAAAAGAAAACAAAATAATGAAGGAACAATACGAAGAGAAGTCAACACGGGGTCAATCAATTAAGTTCAATAAGGAAACACTGACCAAAAAGATACAGAGGATATGTAACCAATGGTCACTCATAAAGTGGTTAATGATAAAACACATCAAACAATGCATCTTTCCCAAAGCATATCAGTGTGTCAAATTCAACTAATGTGCAATAAAATAAAGTCATTATAGAAGAAAAGATGGAGCATCACATCAAAGAATATCGTAAGCTAAAACATCGAACCTATCTAGTGAATCACCCAGGTCACATCACAACAGCGGATAGCGTTCAAACCAAGAGCATAATGGTGCGAAGACAACTCAACACTATTTAATGTGAAGCGGTAAATGAGTGGAGAGAAGCAAACTTATATAAGGAAGGGCATACATAATGAACCACCATTATAACCCTTTGCAGACAAGAGCCATCTATGATTTGAGCCTAATTCATTCCCCTGAGAGTATAATTGTCAATAGCACGAATTTGAGTTACATCCATCTATCGAGAGACTACCAAATAATAGCTATGGATTGATCACAACTCTTGATTCCATTGATAGATGCACAGAAAGAATAAATGAGGATCGGCATCGCACCGAGGCAAACACTGTACCATGATTGAAATCCATTTTTTTTTAATATCGCAGAAGCCAATCTTTTTACCACAAACCAAGTTATAATAACACAACTAGGAGTCTTAGCTCTTCAACATCCTCTACAAGGATTAGATGTAGAGTGACTCATTAAGCTTCCTAATTTTACCAATTAGATGAAGTAATGATGACATTGTTGATTCACTACAATGAAGGCATATTCCATCTATCCAAGAGTGTGACCATATTCATCAACCCAGCAACAATGGCAAGGGTAACAGGACTTCCAAAATGAGGCAAATCCCTCCTACTGTACAAAACCAAGTCCCCTCCCATTCCCTTAGATACTAGAGATAAGTATGCTAGGGCATCCAAAGGGATCCATATTGACTCAGTTTATGATCTTACAGTGCGAGTATCGTCTAAATGTATTCCTAAGTGCTTTTGGCAAACTACCAAAAGTGTGAGGTAGGGTACCAAAGGGGTCATCGATATTGCATATTGAATAGCAGAATGATAACTTCAATTGACCTAAGTTTTTAGTCTTTAAACTCATCAAAAACATTGAAAAAGTCATCAACGGCATGTTATAGGATTTCAAATACCAATTCCTGGTATTACTCCTCTGTTTCACACAATGGAAGTCTCCCAACAATTTTGTTGCACCTAATGTTGGTTTCTAGCCTACGACCACCTTCTCCAACATTGCATGGACAAGATAGGTCAATATTATGAGCAGTTGGGCCAATTCAATGCATAGTGGGTGGAGGTTCAAGGTCTCATCATTTCACATCCTCGTGTGCCCAAAGACATCCTACAATACATGGGGCAATATGAAGCCATTACAAAGCTACATGATGGCATTCAAATCAGAGTCCATGAGTTGACCAAGGTAATAGCCACTTCGTTGTCTTTGTTCATCACCATGATGGATGCGCAAGTAGAAGTTATGTGACATAAATCCCTAGCTACCAGAACCATTCAACCATTGTGATCTATGCCTCCAAATGCGCAACATAGCAATGCATGTCACAACCACAAGCCGAAGTGCAGTCACCTCCACAAACATCAGTAGCCCCATCAGAAATTACAAAGGGGAAAATAAAGGTGTCGACGTAAAGGACAACACCACCTATTCCACCAAAGAGGAAGACTCATGGAACCAACCCCTAGCTCAACAACACAAATGTGCCCAAGATCATAGTGGAATATGATCTTGCACAACTTGACATCATTGAGGAAGAATTTTACAAGTCTATGTTAGAAGACATAGGCACAAATTTATATGAGAAGGAAGAAGAAAAATAATTTTTTTTCTAGAAAGTAGTGTGCACTTGTCAAGTGTGCTAAAACATCCAAAATATTCTAATGGTTGATATCCCCACACCTCTAGCTTCAATCATAGTCGACACTATCGCGTAAGAAGAAAGAAAACACATAATGACAACCATATTCCAAGGCACAGTGGGAGAAAGATCATCTATAAGACAAGCTACATAGTCATACCCAGAGGCAACACAAGGCACAACAAGCAAGCCCTGAAAGTCACTTATGCGCAGACCCAAATCACACACAATGTTGAGGACCTCTCCCTCCATTGCAGAATGCATGGGGCCATTTATCACACATGTGGTGGAGCAGATTGATTCCAAGGAAGGACAACCTCATAACACCATATTCATATCATCTTTTAGTTTCAACAACATAATTTATGCCGCCACCTTCTCTCTTGCTATTGCGAGGTCAAAATTTTGAAGATTTTTTAAGGTTTTTGATTTTTTTTTTAAAAAAAAGCCTTAAGCATTGGGAGCAGGCCCAGGTTGGCTAAAAACCCATTAAAAATGGCCTCTTAGTTATGTTAATCTATTAAAAACCCGCAAGGGAGGTTAAGTATTGTGCAAGAGATGAAAACCAGTGAGCAACACCTCAATCTATTATCACAAGTAATGTTTTTGGACCAACCCCTCAGCGCAAGCACTTCTACCAGCTCTAGTACAAGGGACACTTCTTATGACTTTGTCTCAAGATGAGACAACTGTTTAAATCCAGAAAAGTGTTGGTAGTAGAATTAAGATTGTAAAATTGTAGAGTGTAGATCCATGACAAGGGTGCAATGGAAATCAATTTGCATAACGTATTTATTTTTGTATGTTCACCCTATGTATGTATCCTAAAAGATTGTAGAATACGAAAAGACTCATTTGAGCTAGAAATAGAAAGATAGAATGCAAAAAGACAGAGCTTTGGAATTTCTATATATAGTGATCAATTTTAAATAAAAGAGTTTCAAAATATAGAGATTGATATAAAGATCTGAGGATGGGCTTTCTAAATGTCTTTTTGTCTTTGTTTTGTAAGCAATGGATACTCTATTTCGCTTGCATCTGCTTAATTACATAACATGAATAACCACTTTGTATAATTATAAGTCTACATTTTTTGAATAAACATATAATTCCAAACTGAATGAATACTCAATCTTTCTATAATTCTACCTAGGTTTTGAACTTGTAGCTTACTTCGTACATAAACACACATAAACATGTTCTGATGGGTTTTCTAGGAACCTCTACTAACAACATAAAAAAATCCAACATAGTAACATTTTTCCTTACTGCATTAACTCAACCATTTACGATAGAATAACATAATTCAAGTCTAATTTTACCCTAATGCATGTGAGTATTTTTACGCACATCAATAGTAATCTGTGAAAGCAATATTATAATACCATGGATACTAAAACCATGGGCCAAGAATACAACGCACAACATTTCCTTACAAATTATAGGTCATAACACCACCCACATAACATTATATGTAAAAATACCCATGAGCTTACCAAATTGCGCATTCGTTCTTGGAAAAAAATATCGAGGGCTCTTGCCCACAAACCCCCAACTGGGGTGATGCCCTAGACCCCACTTGTCAAGCCTAACTATATAATACCTAGGGGTGTAAATCATGAAAAATATACAACAGATATCCAACATGACAAACATGACAACTATAATAGTGGTCCACTCAAACTGACACTCACCCTCTTAAGTATCTATTATGAATTTCACATTCGTGATATGATGGTGTTGACCCAATTATGTGTATGTGTGCACGCATTATATATAATGTATATATGCACACACACGTGTGTGTGTGTGTGTGTGTGTGTGTGTGTGTGTGTGTGTGTGTGTGTATAATGTATGTATTTATATACAATACCTAGGGGTGGAAATCATGTAAAGTATACAACATATATCCACCATAACAAACTCGACAACTATAATAGTGGTCCACTCAAATTGAAACTCACTCTCTTAAGTATTGGTGTTGACCCAAGTGTGTGTGTGTACATATATATACATTATAACACACACTTGGGTCAACACCATCATATCATGAATGGGAAATCCATAATAGATACTTAAGAGGGTGTGCATATATATATATTAATGTATATATATGTACACCCACATAGACACAAAACCCAAGGCAATAGCAATTCCCTTATGTCCTAAGAAATGGCTTTATGCCCTCTTCCAAAGAAGCAAAAATAATTATTTTATTTACTTTAACATGTCTTTCGAATTTATTACATACATAAATGGAGATTAAATAAGATTTCTAATATATATAACTAGCAATTGCATCCCAGTTGCAATGGGCTCATCCAAATGGAATAAAAGTGACCAACTAAACACCGATATAAAGAAAGTAAATACTTGAAAATGCTATATATACATTTTATATAATGAAATTGCTAAATAATCAAAAATTACACTTAGAAAATGGAGAAAAACTCAATACCAATAAAAGGAACCACCAGTCAAAATAAATATGATTTTCATTAAAAAAATTGAGCAAACAATGCTCACAACCCAAAACTACTTGGGAGTGCAATGATTTTATCCAACCACCAACTTTATTTTAGTAAAACACTAAAATCTACATACGCATTACACAACAATGCTACTAACTTCATCCCCTGACATCTAACAACTTTAAACAATATTACGAATGAGAGGCTATTACACAAAGGAAAAAGATCTAGATAAAAACAAATTCATGACAACAATGGAAATATGCCTTATCCAAACACACAAGTGGACAAAATGCCACCAAACTAATCCCCTAACGTCTAACAACTTCAACAGTCTCATAAATGAGAGGCTATCTACACAAAAAATATCTGGATTAAAACAAATTCATGACAACAATGGAAATATGCTTGGTCCAAAGACACAAATGAACAAAATGCCATGTCCAAAGCCAGATGGGGCCCAAAAAATGGCATTCCAAGGGAGACGAGTGAGTGAAAATAGCATTCCATAGCAAATGGATTATATCCAAAACACAAAAAAGAACAATAAGGCTGTGAGACTTGAAAGCAGACCATGCCAGCTGTCCAACTCCCACCTATATTGGCATTATCAAGAGCATACAGGCTATACAGCTAAATCTAAATCCCAAACCATATCATCCTCAAACCTGGAGCATTTATCTAAATGATCCAGAATAATTGTATTTATCTACAATTTCTTTATGATGTCTTTTTTGGTTTCTTTTCCTTTCACTTTCGTTCCAAAAAAAATGTCTGCTTTTCATTTTCCTTCCAATAAATATATCTGCATCAACTATGAAAAAAATGGCTTTCTTTTATTGATTATAGAATGGATAGCCGAAGCTAATTCCAAACATCATTGATTGTCCCAGCCAAAGGAGCATCTCTAATACCTTAACTACTGACTGATAATAATACTGAGTTTTACTCAAAATACTCAAATCAAAATTATACAACATCAAACAAATTTACTAAAAATAGCTAAACTAATGATTTTGACAGCGTGGATGCCTACTTTTTGTTTTTTTTTGGATGCCCCTTATTTGTGGTTGCTTGGTCAAAAGAGCTCACTGATTTAGATGTATACTTACTCAGCATTGTAAATCTGCTATATGTTTATTTCCAAAATATAGGCAGAGATGCCGACATTCTATGTAATTCAGTGATTCCATGTAATGCCTTCAGGTATACAATAAAATAAAATAAAACAACATTAAGCAAATTTACTAAAAATAGCCATAACTAATAGACTTCCGGTGACAATAGCATAAAAGAATAGTATCATAAACAAAAACACTTGACATACAAACACAATCACTTAAAACACAAAAGTAATGAATACTATCATAAAGTAACCTCATACTGCAATTTATGTCAATCAGTAACAAACCAAATGAAACCACTGCAAATTCTGACAATCAGTAGCATGCTAAAGGAAACCACTTTCATTTTTTGTAAACTGAAAAAACAGACTATGGGCCTGAACAACTCTAAAAAAAATTCAATAAACCTCAATGCCCTAGCCCAGAAGTTTACAGAATGAGTGGCAATGTTAAGAATTGCCCCTCAAACTTTCCCACCAGAAAAATTATAGAATAACAGGTATTAAAAATTAAAACTAATGAGAAGACCATTATGACAGTAATAAAAAATTAAAACTACTGTGAAGACCGTGAGCCATCCACCTATATATTTAACAATTGCACACATTCTTTTATGCTTGTAAATAAATAAACAATTAAAGAAAGGCATGTATATACATATATGATCAGTTGGCTGATAACACAGTATTTATAAAATCCACTCTCTAGGGTACCACATAAAACAAGATTCTTCTCAAGAGAGATTTTTCAATACATAAGTATACAAACAAAATAAGTATATGCATAAGCGCATATAGATTAAATGACTAACTGTTACAATATTTAATTAAACCCATCCAGAGTGTCACATAATAAACAAGATGCCTTGGCATAGATTCTTCAAAAAGGCCATTCACAAACAATTGCAATGCTACTTGGGGTGCAAATTAGGATAAATCTATTATAAAAATATCAAAACTTTGCATTGGGAATAGCAAAAATCAATGGGCTCAGCAATGAAAGTCAGTAAGAACAAATTTGATGATGAACAAGCTGACATGAAGTTAAATTATTTAAGGCATCTAAGATGGATGTGATAATTTTACAAATAAGTAACCATTAAAATGGGTAATGTTATTTAAGATATGAGGCAACAGCTACCGTCCTGAAGCTAAAGCTCAAATCACCAATAAAGTTGAGTATATATGCTATACAGGCTTTGAAAGTATTTGGTGTTTTCAACAAAATTAGGGCTCTAATCTTGTGAAAACATTCGGGAGTTCACAAATTAGTCCTCCAAAAAAACACAAAAGCATTAGACTGATCCCCACCTTCATATTAAATGGAAAGGGGCTAAATCTTTCCCATGGAAAATGCAAAATTTTTAGGATGTACATATGCACAGACTGAACCGTGGACAGATGATCTATGACCCATATTGTGGACAACAACATTTGAATTGTTATTGTTTCGTTGTGATTGTGGTGAAATTTTCTCCATGTTATAGCCATTTTTAATAGCTCCCCAACCTGTAGAACAAAAAATATAATAAAAAATGACAAAGAATGGCTATTACTTAAAATCCACAAAAAATAAAAACTTTTTCTACTCTCCTTGAAATTATGAACATACCTGATGAGTAGTTTGACATGAGTAACAGGGGTGGCAAATGCCTTGAAGACGTCATTTATGCAGGTGCAAGTGCCTTGAAGAAGTCATTTATGCAGGTGCAAGTGCCTTGAAGAAGTCATTTATGCAGGTGCGCTAGGAGAGGGAGGAAGCATTTCCTTCCCAAACGCTGGAGGTGTCTGATAAGTGGAAGATCTAGCACTATTCTGAGTAGGGGGAATAAGCATTTTCTTCCCAGACTCTGCTGACCAAGTCAACAAAAATCATCAACAAACAGAGCAATGTATGGGCCAAAAGGAGATTAAACTAAAGAAGGCCTAAAACAAATACATTGGAAAAAATACAAATCGCAAAACAAAGAGTTCTGTTGTAAAAGCAAATCAGTCCTGAAAATAACTTTATTGCATATTGAGCAATGTCTTTTGTTTTATATTCTGCAAAGGCATAACCATTGTATGGGTTTATTTCTTTATCTCTAAGAATATATAGGTTATAAACAAAGTCCTGCCTGAATCAGAATTTCATGAAGGATCCTTTCATCCACTTTCTCATCCATGTTTCCTAAAAATAAATTAAAACCAAATTAGAAAAATTAAGAACACTGAATAACGCATCTTGATTTGACAACTGAGAACACAAAATAATACCATAAATAGGGAAAATGCAGATACAAGAAAAATAAAATATAACAGCTTAAAATACATCTAAACAAATAAAAAACAATATGTAAAATAAGTCTAAACACCTTAAGATGCAGCAATAATATAAATAAAATGATGTAAAATAGACAATATAAGTATTTTACTTTCAGTTATCCCTCCTTAATTAGTACTCATGTGGACCTCCATATAAAACAGTTAATACAGATAAAACTAAGACACGCATTTTTCTTGTTTGGTGCTCAAGGGACTCCATATCTTACACTTAGCCATGTGGAACTTGACATGAAATCCTTAACAGGGACAAATAATTATATCAGAACCCGGATTAACAAGTTTAAACCTTGAAATAAATTCCAAAAAGAAGAATTCAAATTTAAAAGATATCAGCTTTGTAAGCATCTTCGAAAATATTTGCACATGTGCTTCTCCCAAAGCCTCGTAAAATCACAAAAATTATTATATTGTAATGGTGCAGTATGCTGCAGTGGATCAGATAAATCCAACAGACTCCTAGTGGCATATATAGCAGTTACAAAACAGAAACTTTGAAAAATCAGACAAAAGAACTGGACACAGTTCTTATTAAATCTTCAAACTGCAATTACAAAGCAAATGAGATTCAGCCTCAACACAAAAGGCAGTCTGTGTATTACTACAGCCAAACAGAAAGGGAAAGCAAGTCTCAATGGACTCAAAGCAATTCTGGAAAACAAATTCCAGTTACAGCAACTTTGACCCACAACACATATAGGGACTTCTCACATTTGTCTCGGATCTCCGAAACCACAAATGCTTTACTCAATACTCAGTCACTCAAACCCAAGTGGATCAATATACAGCCTGAGTGAGCCAACAAAAGATCCCCTTTGCAAACGCACATGAAGACGGTTCTTCAATTGTCAGAAGATGTCCTCAAATGGTTCCAAGGTTATCTTTATATTGGCATGTTTTCACCAACTCTCAACCACTTGGAAATTTCTAAAACTTGTGTGGATACATTCAAAATTGTAATCTATAAACTCATGGCCCAAAACAATGGATGAAATAAAACCATGGGCCAAAACAATGGATGATCCTCGATCCAACAAAGAAAGCCCATCTTGGAGTTATTGAACCACATCAGCCATCTCTAAATATGGATCTTCGAACTGCCTAAAGCCAAATTAAATCTGTAAACAAAATTAAACAAGGAAAACAAAAACAAAAAAATTATGGTTTGATGCTGATTTCCCATGAACTTGAAGGTGCTCCTGCATCAAACACCCTAGGTACAAAAAAACATGAGCTGCTCATGGAGTTCCCATGAACTGAATTGTCCTTTTGTTCAAATCAGCAAATTCTTCTTTAGATAACCATTCAACCTTGGCAGATCCCTTTCCTTCCAATCTTACCAAATACTCTCTATAATTTTTGGTTCTGATCTTCTTCACAACCATTTCCTGTAATATTTTATCAATTTCTTCTCTGCTCTGCTCTGGAATTTGATCAATCCAATCAACAATGTTTGTAACCTTGTCTCAGTCTGTAGCAACACTATCATCACCTGTGTATGGGTGCAGATCAGCAACACTGAAGATTGGTGAAATATCTATCCCTAGTGGAAGACCAACCTCGTACACATTATTAGAGACTTTCCGCATAACTTTACAAGGTCCAATACCCTTGTATTCTAATTTATTATAGGTCCCCTTGAGAAACCTCTCCTTCCATAGAAATACCATAACTAAATCACTAATTGCAAATGACTCAACTATCCCTTTCTCATCAGCCTTTTCCTTGTATTTTAAATTACTCCTTTGAATCTGATTTCTGATTTCCTCATGCAATAGCTGCATATAATCTATGAAGTCTTCGGCCTTTGCATTTTTTCTGTCAGCAAACACTTTTATCAAATCTGTGATACCTCTTGGAGATCTTCCATAGACAATATGGAAGGGGGAAACACCAGTTGACTTGTTAATTGAATTGTTGTATGCGAATTTTGCCTAGGCAAGGACCAAATCCCATTATGTATGTTTGTCTCCAACTAAACTTTTGAGTAGATTACCAAGACTCCTATTGACTACCTCAGTTTGTCCATCAGTTTGGGGATTATGGACAAAATTGAAATCCAATCTAGTACCCAACCTATCCTCCAAAAATGACTCATAAACTTAGTATCCCTGTTAGATGTAATACTTCTAGGCAAAACATGCAACCTTACCACATCCTGGAAAAATAATTTGGCAATATTTGATGCATCATTGGTTTTCTTACATGGTATGAAGTGAGCCATTTTTGAGAACCTGTCCACTGCTACAAAAATACTATCGTTTCCTTTCTGAGTTCTTGGTAATCCCACTATAAAATCCATGCTAATATCTTCTTATCATCCATTTGGAACAGGTAGGGGCTTATACAACCATGTGTTCCTAGTAGTGCCCTTCGCTAATTGATAGATTCTACATTTAGAAACAAAGTTCTCTACATTCTGTTTTAGACTAGGCCAATAATATCTCTTTTAACTGTAAGAGTGTTTTGTCCCTTCTAAAATGACCCCTAAGACTCCCTCCATGCATTTCCCTTATGAGGTTCTCCCTCATAGAGCCTTGGGGTATACATAATTGCTCATTTTTAAACAAAAATCCTTCTTGAATAAAAAAATCAGGATCATCCTTTTATACATATTTCAAATACTCGACCAATTACCTCAACCTCCATAGTCTTCAACAACGATATCCTCCTGCTTAGTGAATTAGCTACTCTATTTCACTATCTGGACCTATGCTTCAGAACAAAAAGCAACTTTATAGGTATTTAACCTGCCTCACTTGTCTCTAATTCAACTTTGCTTGACTGTTCATAGATTTTAATGTTTGATGATCCATATAGAGAACAAACACCTTAGGCAACAAGTAATGGCCTCCATTTCTTCACTATGCATGAATGATGCCATAGAACTCTTGATCATAAACATAATACTTTTGTTTTGCTTCATTTAATTTATCACTAAAGAAGGCTACAGGTCTGCCCTCTTGACTCAACACAGCTCTAATGGCCTTCCACTAACATCACAATCCACTTGAAACACCTTCTCAAAATCAGGTGGTGCCAATATAGGCTGTTATGTCACCGTCTTCTTCAAAAGTTCAAAGCTTCTCTTTGCTTCCGTTGTCCATGTAAATATACCCTTCTTCATATAAGTCAGTGGTTCACAAATTCCACTAAAATATCTTATGAATTTTCTATAAAAACTAGCCAATCCATGGAAACTTCTTACCTCTGTAACACTTTTCAATGTAGGCCACTCCCAAATTGCAGTTACCTTTGTAGGATCCATCTTTAACCCTTATCTAGATACCACAAAACCCAAATATATCAATTCTTCCTCAAAAATGAGCATTTCTTCAAATTTATCAGTAGCGTCTCCTCTTTCAGTTTTTCCAAAACCTGTCTCAAATGCTGCAAATGTTCTTCCTTCATTTTGCTAAATATCAATATACCATCAAGATAAACCACAACAAATTTTCCAATAAATGGTTTTAACACTTCATTCATTAGTCTTGTGAAGGTACTAGGGGCATTGGTTAAGCCAAAAGGCATAAATAACCATTCGTATAATCCATCCTTAGTTCTAAAATCAGTTTTCCACTCATCACCCTCTCTTATCCTAATCTGATGATGTCCACTTTTTCAATCTATATAGGAGAAATATCTATCACCACTTACACAATGTAATAAATCATTTATTATAGGTAAGGGAAACCTATACCGAATAGTGATCTTTTTGATAGCCCTTTGAATCAATCCACATTCTCCATTCGCCGTCCTCCTTTGGTGTCAAAACTGCTGGAACTTCACAATGACTTAAACTTTCCCTAATCAATCCCTTATCTAATAAATCATGTACCTGTTCGTTTAATTTTTCATTCGTCTTTAGATCCATTTGATTAGGTGCCTTGTTAAGTAGACTGGCTCCTGGAATCAAATCCATCTGATGCGAGATTTTCCTCATAGGTGGTAACCTTGCAGGGAAGTCCCTAGAGACAATTTCTGCACAATCTTTCAACATATCTGCAACTTCTATTGGAATCTCATCCTTTTTACGTTCTTCTTGAGGAAACACAACATAACACGCCTTCGTTTTTTTAATTTCCTTCAAAAATTGCTTCCCAAATAGTAACACTACTCCATTTCTGGCCTCTTCTGCTCCTTTCATAGGCAGCAGCTCATACCCTTTTGCCATCTCTAGTTACTGTAAATGTATTTTTTCTCCCATCAAGTATCACAATCCTATCATATTGCCAAGGTCTTCCTAAAAGAACATGACAAGCATCCATCATCACACCATACCTCATCATAATACTTACCAATATTTATCACATTGATCAAACACCATGACTTGATTGGCCCTTTTGCAACCATGAAACCTTGTACGGATTGGGCTGTGCCACTGTTTTCAACACCAATTTCTCCACCATCTTTGTAGGCACCAAGTTGTCGGTGCTACCACTATCTATAATCAGCTTGCAGCACTTACCCCCAGACTTACATTTAGTTCTGAATATGCCATGGTTCAGCTCCTTGCTTTTCTAAGTTTCAAAAGTACTCTCCTCAACATCAAATTCTCTCCATTTTCTGGTTCTATGAATGCAGCCGTATCATCTTCTCTTTCTTTGGCTTGAGTAACATTAGCTCTATTGTCACTCCTATTTTCCTTAGTAGCTTCTGGACATTCATATGCTCGATGCCTATGTGCTGCATAGATGTAGTAGGTGCCACTAAACCCTCGACCACATTGTCATGATCCAATCCTCTTCTTCTTGAGGACCGAAATCCTTCTCTCTATGAACTGCTCACGCCTTCATCCTCCTTTTTGTTGGAGCTTTGTCCACGTCCAACAGATTGCTTGCTACAACCTCTACCATGACTTTGTTGATGCTGTCTAACTAGCTTATCTTCAACATTTAATGCATATTGGTATGCTTCCTCCCCCAATCTAATATTAAGCATACCAATCTCATCTTGAATTGTTGCCCTTATATTCATAGCTTGCTTGATTTTAGTGACTTGTAAGTCATGTTTCAATGCTATGGTAGTTTTAAGAACTTATGAGAAATGAAGTAAAGCTTAACAATTTTTTATTTATACTTGTACAGTGATGTAAAGTAAATATGTACTTCATTCTGAAATGATTGAACTCTTTCCTTGTATGTTTGTATGAACAAAATGTTGTAAAAAAATGAACTTGGAAACCTAATTCAGCTTTAGGACTCTTTTAACCTAGCATCAATCCTCAATAGGGTGAATGGATGATGATGCTTCACGCAAGTGGTATGGAAAACTTGTGTTGTGTTATCATTCAAGCACTTCCTCAGCAATTGATTATGTGCTTGTTTTCCTGTGTGGATTACCAACAATCCTTGGGAATTGGAAGGATGATGGTGCTTCGAAAAGGTGGTATGGGACACTTGTGTGATGAACTCTCGCACTTCTTAAAGATTGTCCTCATGTTATGTCACGATTGTTTGTATGCAGATCACTGCATTGTAGAGTACTGTTAGGAAATATATGTTTCAGTAGTTGTGGACTTAGGAACGTGAACACTATACAAATTGTGGAAATTATTAGTTTCACCTTGACTCTATAATTGGTAACAGATTTATAAGTCCCGATAAAATGAGATGGACTTGTTGACTCCTAAGTCTTATGGCCATAAGCATGCATACTTAGTACATATTAGAAATGTATTATTCATATTCTGGTTCACTGTCAAGACTTGCATTTGTTGCATGGAGCTAGTTGTAGCACGACTTGTATACACATTCTTCTCTTCCTTGTTGACAATTCTGCATCTACCTTTCTCATGAAGGGTAGGGCCACTCTTGGAGACAAGATGTCTGTGGGGAATCCAAAAGGCTCTGTGGTTAGAGGTAGAGCCTTCGATGATACTCTCCCTCTTTTTATATAGCTCTTGGCAGTAGTGGTGATCTGTATTCGAGTGGATTACTTTAATAAGACTTAATCTCTTGCATGACTATTATAGACAAAATATCTATTGTATATTATTTGGAAAGATGAGATCATGCAGACTCTAATTGGTGATGAAACTTGAAATGTACTTGAAATGATTGTATAGATATATTGGATATTGTGCTATAAACTACTTTATGTAAATATGTAGACTATGATATGATGTAAACATATGATTAGCATAGATTCGGAATCTCTATGCAGTTGTTCATTTGATTTAAGGAAAAAGAAATATTTAATTGTTTATGCTTAGTCACTTTAGTGTGAATAGACAAATACTTTGATTTTGTAAATGATGTAATTGAATTATATGTTGAAATGAAATTGGAAAAATTTGTAAACTTTATATCTGATTTCATGAATGATTTGAAATGACAAAGTGTTTTATTATTCTATACTTACACACATTATTTGTATTAATGAACTATGTTGTTTAGATTACTTAAGAAACCTTTTAAAGGATAACTTGGAATCACACAGAAAAAAAGCATGAGGTGTATTTTTGGTGTCCAACCAGAGGGGTTCTTACACGTATATAGTGGGAATTGAACCTTCCAACTGATTTGTGTTTAAATAAAGATATATTAAAGCAAGAAAGTCTTTGGAGTTGCGAACAATTGATTAGTGTAAGAGAAAGTCTACCAGTAAATCTATTACTACCTAGATACAATTGTCTCAAGAGGGTATTATTGGAGTCAAATCACAAGTCCCCTAGAATCTCTCCAGAAAAGTAATTGTCAACTACACCCAGTATTTGTAGAATAGTGCCGTTTGACAAGGAGGACGGAATTTCTCCCATAAGATGGTTAAAGTCCAAACCAATTGCTCCAAGCGGATAATGAGAGGCAGAAAGAGCCTTGGAAAGCTTAACCTTTGGATCTTCTATTTAATGGAAGAAAACCCAATGTTATAGACAATCTGACACTCCCATACCAACTTGGTTACAAAAGTCCAAGTGGTACTGGATTCAACCTAGAGAATAATTCAAATTCATGGGTATCCATTTTGCCTTTCAAGCTTCCCCTTCATACTTATGGAACTATGTGGCGCAGAGGGTGGAGTAAAAAAATGCTTTCTAGATCACTAAACCCCTCCCTCTAGCTGGTAAGTTTCAGGTTTATGATAAGGTTCATCAAGCCACCCATGTTTATTACTCTTCTTGTTGGCCACCGCCAAGACTACATATGCTACACTTGAACATCTTCTCAAAGACTTTCTATTGACCAATTTGTAAGGCTCTAAAGGGTTTCACAGAGTTGCATGGGATATATGTTGTCGACCTAAAGAGATGGGTAGCCTTGGCCTTGTGGATGTCAAACTCCAAGGCACTGCCCTCTGTGTCAAATGGATCATTCATTCCCTTGAAAGAGAAGAGGCTTGGAAGATTTTGCTTCGCCATTGCATAAGTGAAGGTTGCCCTTTTGGCAAGCCGACTTGGAAAGGTCTTGGTATTTAGTCACTTTTGCACATTTAGGTTCCTGCCAAGACTAAAAGGTCTTTTGTGGGTATTTAGTCACTTCTTGTCAAGATTAAAAGGTCTTTTGTGGCTCAAAGTATCTGGAAAGCTTGGGAGTTCATCAAAACTCACTTAGTCTAGGATGGCGATGGTTTCAAAATAGAACTTTCTTTGAATTCTCGCTCCCTTTGGTGGTCTCCAGTTCTCTCTTATTATGGTGTTCCCTTTGCCATGGTTCCCTAAGTTAAGAATCTTTGACTTTTCAAGAAAGGGGTAAAGGTGATTTCAGATTTGTTTTGCAAATAGTCACAGGATTGGATACCTTGGCCTATCCTACAGGATAAGTTTCAGCTTTCTCCAAATGACCTTGCCTCAAACTTTGAGGTGCAAAAATCCATCCCAAATGAACATCTCGACAAAATTAGAGCCCAAATGCCCCCCCAGATGATGGATTGATTAGAAGTGCCATGCTGAGACCCCCTTCCCCCATCTTGGTTACAAGTTGCTCTCCCCTCAACACATACAAGTGAATTCTTTGAATACTGATTAGAAAGTTAATTCCTCTACAATGACATGGGCACGAAGGTTTGATAAAAATTGGAAAGCAATTTTTAAGCCCAAACATGGCCATTTCCTTTGGTGCATTATGCATAAAGGTTTGCATGTTGGCAAAATACTTATCCATTTGGGTGTGGATAATCCCTTCTGCCCTTCACGTCAGCACCCTGACACACTTAAGCATATTTTTTGTTTTTGCAAGCATGCGCAGTTGTCCTAGAGGCGGATTCACACCCTCTTTCAAACATTTCATCAAGAATTCTTCTCCTGCAAAATGGTGCTCTTAGGGGATTGGACCATGTTACCTACATAGTACAATCAAATATGACATATATTTCATCCTAAAATTGTTTTTCATTTATGGAAAGAAAGGAACAATGCAATATTTGATAATCTAGTTTTGGATGTTTGTTTTCCCATTACTAACAAATTGCGAGTGATCTCAAATGTCATGCTACAAATTCATGTGCATGTAGAGAAGGTCTGATTGGGGGTTGAACACCTTGAGACTTTGTTGGACCATTGGCAAAGTGACCCTATGCTCTTAGTTGGGCCTCGTTGATGATCACCCTATCAGGGCCTTGGTTTTGGAGTTTGCAGTAGGCACTATTCACATAGTAGGCATCGAAGTGGTTCGCTGATTTTGCAGCAGTCGTCACCAGCTCACAACTCTCATGGTGGAGGTCTACATTTCCCAACATTGGTGGGTGTAGCGCTCCGCAACAAGGAAAGTTTCTTCGGGTGTCTTTAGACATTTTCCCTCCTAGGCAAGAGCCAATAGAAAAAGAAAAAAAAGACAATCAAAAGATAGGGGGAGTCAGTACTTAATCTAACAGATCCGCCCATTGGTAGTGGTTGGGGCTAGGGTGACAAGCCGGATGACCCTCCGCCTCCACCAGCTTCGTTGATTGCTCCTATTGCCCAGTTCTTATGCTTTGTTGTCTTTGTGCCCTTGGGGCTTTATATCATGTTTATTTTGGGATTTGCTCAAAAAACATTGATTAAAAAGATGCTATTTTAAAGCTTTATTTTAAGCTTTTTAAAGTTAGATTAGCTTTCTCCACTTTTCCATCAAGAGAGTTATTTTGAAATTGTGCACTAGCAAAGTAGTTGATTGTGAAGGTCTCAAAGTTGAGTTCATCAAATATGGTGTGGATTCAATTGCCATTCCCCTTGCCATATTGTTTGATAAGGTATTGTATTCAGGTCTCCCTCAGTCACGGTCCCAACACATCATACACCCTATTCATAAATCTGGGGATCTCTCTATCCCTGGTAACTATAGGACCATTATGATTGGGCATACATTTGCCAAACTTTATGCCACAGCGTTAGACATGTAGTTGCCAGAGTACTTGGAAAGGAATAATATTGGCAGGCTGGCTTCAAAAGGGTTTACCAGACCATTAACCACATTGTTAGACTCTTGGCTATTATTGAAGAAACCTGTCACAAATCTTCCAAGGTCTTTTGTTGTTTTGTTCCCTTCAAGAAAGCCTTCAATTCAGCTCCGAGACACCTGTGTTTCCAAAAGTGGAGAGATATCGACATCCCAGATTCTCTGATTTCTATCGTTTGGAGGCTTTAAGAGAAAGTTATTGGGCAGTTTTGTACTTCTCACGGGTTTCTGACTTTCTGAAAAGTAACATTGGGGTCAAGCAAGGATGTCCTCTCTCACCGACCTTTTTCAACATCTACATTGATGAGTTAGAGGAGTTTTTTCAGCAAAATACCCATATGGATGATGGTTTTATTTTACATGACGTGCTTATAGGTATCCTTCTTTTTTACAACAATGTTGCCCTCCTCTCACACTCTACCAAGGGCTTATGGCAACAACTTGATGCCCTTGCTCATTTCTACGAACTCTGACAACTTGTGGTTAGCCTTAGTAAAACTAAGGTCATGATCTTCAATGTCTCCAAGTGCTCTCTCTCCACATTCAAGTTTTTCTACAAAGGGGAACTTCTAGAGATCACATCGCCCTACACATATTTGGGGGTCTAATTTTCCGATCCATGCTTTAGCATAAAGTCTACCTCTCATCCATGCCTTTGCAAGGGGTATGCTTCTCTTTCTATCTTGGAACATCAATGATTCTAGATCCACTTCCAAGACATCCCTTCCAAGTTATGTATTTTTTATACAATCATCACATCTACAATTTTATATGGTTCAGAGGTTTGGGGACCTAGCTTGGGGGCCATTGTCTAGGCTCGTATTAATAGGGTCCAGACCCTCATGTTACAACACGTGATCTGTTGCAAGTGGACAACTCCTCAGTGCATTGTCCAGGTTGAATATTCTACCTAGCCGGCTATGCCTTTAGACTATCTTCAAGCTTACTTTCTACATACATAGACAAAGATCCTTGGAGAACTCAGCTTCTGGTCGTGAGAGATATCCATACTTTAGCACTTTGGTCTTCAATGAGGATTGCTTCATTGATCCCCACCAAATGTTGGCACTATTGGTACTTTGAGACTAGGTTGCTCCTTTCTACTGGCATCTCTATTGATAGGCTACCCCCTTACATGTATTCCCTAGACGTTGTCCCCACCCCTCACCCGACTCCTTCCCATTAAGGATGTCATCACTAGAGTTGCTAGAGAGGATATCTACAGATAGTCTATCCAAGCCACCTAGATTCCTCCATTGAGTTACTTAGCCCTAAGCTTTCTTTTTATGCGAAGCATTTCTTACGAGTAGTGGATGGTATTATATGTCACCCTCACTATCTCCAACACCACTGGTTCCACAGATTGAAGTTGTCCCTTAGCCACATAAGTGTGTTCTCACTAGTTACGGGTTAAGACTGATCACCACATTCTCCATCAAGACCAAATTTGTTGTCTTTGCGCCCTCCAGGAGATGGAGACTGAGGAACACTTCATTTTTAGATGCCCCGTTTACTAGATCCGAGGAAGATATCACTACCTCTACAAGGACTCAAGCAACACCCTATCTACTTTCTTCAGATATCCAAACCAATAGTGATTGGCTCTTTACCTTCGCAATGCAGTCACCCTCTGGTGCAAATCCCTACAGGGGGAGCCTAGCAGCTCTAGAGCCCCCATGTTGATCACCTCTTTCTTCCAACCCATCCAAGCAATTGGCAGCACCAAGTGCCCTTTGGACACTGATACATCACACATCAGAGCTGATAGATCATTAGACAGTCCTACTCTTAGCACACCATTACTACTCAAATTACTCAAATCCCCAATCCTGCTCTCCCGCGACATTGTGGCTCTGCTCCTTGTCAACATGGCTCTATCCCTTTCTGACAACATGGATCTACTACTTACCGACCGCTTCCCAGACCACAAGGTCAAACTCATATTACAAGTTCTTTTATATTACAGGGGGTACACCAACCATGGATGTTAGGGGAGATTCCAAAGAAAGTGCTTTGCTTCCTCCTAGGATCTCCTAGCCTTGCCCCTCTGACATTGAGTACTCCTCGACGAGCACTATCCAAGCTTTGTCACAATGACCAATGATGGCTCATCCACTTCAAGCACAAATAGAGATACTTGATGAGGTCTTCTAGTCTTCATCAGCACATGCTTTGAAAGGCTCTTGTTTGCCCTTCATTGCTATTTGTATTGGTTTCATTACCACCTTTGTTAGCGGCCCACTACTTTACTTTGTCTTATGCACTTTTATTCCCTTATTTGGTTTCCAGGTTTCTTTCTTCCTAGAACTTTCTTATGTTAACCGATGTATCCTCAAGTCCCATTGACCTACTTTTGGTCATCTGTGGACATTAATATAATTTGTCTCTCTTTCTTTCTTTCTCAATCCTTCAGTTGGATTTGACAATCGAGTGTGATATCTTGCCACTTAATTTTTTGTAAGAATAGCAATGTCTAATATGTATTATTAATAGAAAATGCTTTTCAATATGAAAAAGTCCAAACCAAGGAGATGACGTTGAGGAATCATGCCCATTTCCCAAGGAAAATGGCCGTGAAGATCGTTTTCCATCAAGCTTATATGGTTCAAAGAGGATATCTTCCCCAAGGTATTAGAAATGTTACCCGTCAAATTGTTTTGAGTAAGCTCAATGAACTTAAATTTGGAAGAAAACCCAGTGTTGAAGGAATATTTTCAGTCAAATGATTTTTGTTGAGGTCAAGGGATAGTAAACTGTAGTAGACGCTAAGAGTAGTGGGAATTGAACCGTCTAGCTAATTTGTGTTTAAAGAAAGATACATTAAGCGAGAAAGCGTTTGAAGTTGTGAACAATTGAATAGTGTAATAGGATGTAATGTCCCCTTTTCTAAAAATAAAATAATATTATTATTAAAATAAAAAGTATTTTTAAATACTTTAAATAAAAGTGATGACATGCCTTAGTTGCCAAAAGTGAATATGTCGGCAACTCCTTTCTATTTTGATTTGTAATAAAGAAGAACACTCCTCTAATTTGATATAAGTCGGTCCTTAATTTAGAAAGTACATTGGACGGAAAGGATTTAAAAAGGGGAAGGAGGTTCATTTTGAAGGTCATGTTATGTTTATGAATTGAAATCACAAGTTTAAGCACGATTTGCTTGACTTGAAGTAAGGACAAAAACCCTTACCTATCAGCTGGGCAGCCTTAACTCTGAGGTTGTATTGGCCAGAAACGAGCAATTGGTGTGTCTATTCATCATTCCAGGTAGGGCACAGCAGTTGGGCAACATCTTGAAGGGTGGCACAGCAGTTTGGGGCAGCCAACCCTTGTTTTGATCCCTCTCCTAGGACAGTGAACTGTTTTGGAGCCCTCTCCTAGGGCAGTGAACCCCCTTGGAGGGTTTCAAGGTGCTTTTTGATGCTGTTTTGAGGCCTAATTGATATTTGTTCATACCTTCACGAAGCTGGTATTTTATAATATTTTTTCAGATATTTATTGATTGAAAAATTCAGATTCAAAGGTCCTATTTCCAGATGTAACATTTATTATTTTTGACAAGTATTGTGGTGAATAAAATATTGTTTTCGTGCCCTAAATTGGCACTTTCAGAATTCTGCAATTTTCATGTGCTTAGGGTTTGGAAAGAAATTCAGAAATTTGTATGTATTGTTAGGGTTTGTTGGGAAACCCCTTTGGTTCTAATTCTGCCCTAAAAGGGACATTACACAGGAAGTCTACCACTAAATATGTTACTATCTAGATGCAATTCTCTCAAGAGGGTATTCTTGGAGTTCGAGCACAACTACCCTTGAATCTCTCCAGAGAAGCAAATGGAAACTACACCCGGTATTTGTAGAGTACTGCAGTTTGATAAGGAGGAAGGAATTTCTCCTATAATATGGTTTAAAGTCCAAACCAAGGAGTTGATGTCAAGGAATCATACCCATACCCCAAGGAACATGGCCATGAAGGTTCAAAGAGAATATGTTCCTCGAGGTGTTAGGAATGTTACCCATCAAATTGTTTTGAGTAAGCTCAATGAACTTAAAATTTGGAAGAAAACCCAGTGCTGAGAGAATATTTCCAGTCAAATATTTTTTTCCAAGGTCAAGGGATAGTAAACTGTAGCAAACACTAAGAGTAGTAGCAATGAAACCTTCCAGCTGATTTGTGTTTAAATAAAGATACATTAAGTGAGAAAGCCTTTGGAGTTGCGAACAATTGAATAGTGTAGCGGGAAGTTTGTCACCAAATCTGTTACTACCTAGATACAATTCTCTCAAGAGGGTAATCTTGGAGTTGGTGCACAACTCCCCTGGAATCTCTCTAGAGAAGTAGTAGTCACTACATCCAGTATTTGTAGAGTCGTGCAGTTCGACAAGGAGGAAGGAATTTCTCTTATACGATGATTAAAGTCCAAACCAAGGAGACAATGTTGAGGAATCATACCCGATTCCTAAGGAACATGGCTCATGGCTGGGAAGATTGTTCTCCATCAAGCTTATATGGTTCAAAGAGGATATGTTCCTCGAGATGTTAAGAATGTTACCCATCAAATTGTTTTGAGTAAGCTCAATGAACTTTAAATTTGGAAGAAAACCCAATGCTGAAGGGAAATTTCCAATCAAGTGATTTTTTCTGAGGTCAAGGGATAGTTAACTGTAGCAGACACTAAAAGTAGAGAGAATTGAACCTTCCAGCTGATTTGTGTTTAAATAAAGTTACATTAAGCGAGAAAACCCTTCCTAACTGATACTGAATGTGACCATAAGCAAAGTATCAAAAAGGTCAAGAAAACCCACAAAGTTGAGATTGAGAGAGACGGCTCTCTGACTGCAGAGAAAACATGTGACACCTTTCCACTTGCAGAATGAGACACCAGAAGTCCATGTGATAATGAATAGTTTTGATCATATTGGATTGCAGACTTTAATGCCAAGAGAGCCTGCTCATCGGAAACATAGTTTTTGTGTGTATGTAAAGCATGGGATGACTGAACTGCACAAGAACTAATCAGAAGTTGAATGAGAATGAAGAAAAGTGGAAGAAGAGCTGTTGCCACCATTTTCAGCTCAAATCTAACATCACTGCTGCTTTAATAAAACCTACTTTGGTACTGTCTTAAGACCGTGGTTTTGTTGTATCTAAAATAAAATATCGTGTTTTGTGTTATACATAATTAAAATATCACGTACGTTGAAAATGAAGCGGTTGTACCGAATGAAATTCAGTCAAGCGACCTTTGAAAGGGTGCACAATTTTGTTAAGGTCTGTGTGGTTGCCACACCTCCATAAAATAATGGAGTTTATTTGCTTAAGCAGTTGCAATGTTATCGCTATCAAAATGTGAAATTAGAGAGAGATGTAGAGAATCTTGCCGACAATCTTGTGGAATTAGGGGAATCTACCTTTAAAAGTCCTGCCGTCAATATTAATAATCCAACCAAATAAATGGAAATCAATAAATAGCAGTGTCCTTACAGAGGAGTAGACATAATATTTACTAACAAAATAGAAAATGTTCTTGTTGAACCTTTAACTCTATTAAAATTAGAAAATAGAATTCAGGATGAAATTGCTGGAATATGCTGAATTGAAGTTTCCACAATCTATAGACAATCTATTGACCCAATTTATTCATGCAGATGTGAATATATGATCAATCAGCAAGGTAATTTTACTTTGAATAGACAACTAGCAAACATTCAAGAGTATTGGTGAAGTATTGATAAAACTCCATTCACCAGCCAAACCTATAGGCAATAGATTAAACACTTAGTATAGACAACTAGCACATGTTCTAGAAACAAACAAACAATTTATACTTGAGCCGAGCTCAAGCAAATAAGCAGGACACAAGCACTTAGAAACAAACATTGCTAAACTAATAAAAAATTTGCATTCATTAAAATTGCTTATATAAGATAAAATGACTTCAAAATGTAGACTATTTCTGCAAATACAATTTACCCACTAGGGCGAATGGATTCCACTAATAAAAAACAAGGCCTTTCTCAAAGAACTTTGGACGAACATGCTCCTCGCAATGAAGAAGAGATTGTGCCCCAAAAGAAGCGAAAATTCAATCTGTACATATAAAGAATGTGAAGAGTACAAGATACTTTTAAAACAAGTGGAAAATTCTTTCTCCTCATACCCAAAAGTCTAGTTCTGTAGATTTTGTACAATTACATCCAAAACAAATTTGAAAATAATAGCAAATGGACGGGAAGAACAAAAGAATTTAAGACTTTCTTAGGGGTTTGAAACCATGTACAGCTGATGCAGACATAAGAAGATGTTGAATGAAAGCACAAGAGTAGAGAGCAAGAATATACATGTGATGGAGTTACTAATAGAAATTGTCCCCAAACAGCCAACAACAAAACCTAAGGTTATATAAAACAAATGACAGGCAAAAAGGAAAGACTCTTAAAGCCCAACATTTTTTTATGCCATAGTCAAGGCCCATAATGCCTTCTACCCACTTGAATCTACATGAAACACAACATAAACAAACTTTTGAATATGGGAGAAACTAAATAAATATATATGGTACCATATACAAAAATGCCATAAAAATATATATATTACTCACAGAGACCTGAAAAAAACTGCCATCGTTAATGGCTGCAATTCCTTCTACCCACTCGAATATTGAGAAAAAACAGCAAGAATAATCTTGTGGGTATTGAAAAAATAAAATTAAACTAGCTTTCCACCCAAAAAAAAAGTATAACATTGACATAGCCAGAGAATTTTTCGGACAGAATTTAAGACAATAAACCCTTTCACCCACTTAAATCTAACGGAAACACACAAAAAACAAAGGCTTTCTGCGTATGTCAGAATTACAAAAAGGGGGGCAAGGTTCATTAAATAAGATGCCCACACAAAAAAAATATGGTAAGGTATAAAGCCCTATGAAATTGTCTAACATTGTCAAGGTCGTAATTCATTTCACATACTTGAATCTACAGGAAACACAACAGAATAACAGATTTGAAGGTACGAACAAAAACTCCCAAAAACAAATGAGAGACTATGATTCAATCAAACAAAATGGTATAGAAAAGGAATATCAGTTTTGCAGAACCCCATGAAATTGTATGCAATTATTAAGGCCGTTAATGTGTCCACCCACTTGAATCTACACAAAATACACCAGAAAAAAACCTCTGGGAATCGCAGAAGCTCAAAATTTAAACTAGTGCTGCTTTAATTAAATGGCAGAAAATCAGCCTAGAAAGCCCTGGCGAAGTGGTCTGCCATTAATCGGGCTGTAATTCTACTTCAATCTAATGGAAAATCGACGGGTAAAAAATCCTTATAGAGTAGCAAGTAAATAATACAAAGCTTACTCCAAACATAAATATAGAAAACAGTAAATAACATTGAACCAGAGAAAATAAAATAATATTACAAAATCCAGCGCACCTTTCCCTCGAACGAAGTAGATATACATTTACAAGCAACTTGATCTAAGTTCCGAGTCCATGGGGGCTTCCCTGTTCTACTCATAATATTTGGAATTTGGTATCGATGAAAGTTTGATTTCAATCATTTATAAATATTTAAGTGATTATTTTCAAATTTTTAATCGAATCATTCTTAAAGTATTATCAAGTACATTTTAATTTTCAGTTTGTTGTAAGTGTGAAAGTTATTTTTTTTTTTACTTTTTATTCTCCACATCTTTGTTTGAGATTTGCAGTTTCAATTCATTAGTGTATTTTTTTAACATATACTCTAAACCAAAACTATTGTCACTTTAGATTTGTAGATTTAGTTCATCTCAGAGGATAGGAGTCAAAGTGCACATTTAATGTGAAAGGCAACAACAAAGCAAACAAAAGTGTGCAAGTTCCTCTGTAGCCATTTGTACGATCATGATAGTTGACCAAGAGTGTCTGTACAGTGCTAATAAGGTGGTAGGTTTGATAGAGGGAAAATGTACATGAACAAATTTATATTACAATGGCAAACTCAAAAAATAACTTTAAAGCCCTTACAGCGACCTTCCAATAGCTAAGAGCCTTTTATCCTTATACATGTTTCTTATGCAGTTAATAGGCATTGTTGAGTAGTTAATGAGGTTGTCAATGTGCATTATTGGACTTGTTTTTGTTATTATGGTTGTTTCTTGGAGGTTTTTTTTTTCATAGAGGAACAATGGGAGTAGTGCCTTTTTTATTCTTCTTTTCTTGTTCCTTGATCTTGACAACATCCTTGTAGGCTTCACCCAAGGTTTTGCATGGTATGAATTCCATAACAACATTTATATAGTGATAGAGTCTAGTAGTCTAATTCAAGACTTTTTGCAAGTTTGTTTCCCAAAGATAAAGTTGTGCATAGAGTTGACAGAACTCATTTATATACTTTACAATGATTTTATCCTTCTTTTATCTTAACAATTATAATTTCTTATTCAAATCATTGTCGTGTTTAAGGGAACATTAATGTGAATGTACTTCCTCAATGAACTTGGACCATGTATTGATAAGTTCATGTTTGGTTTTGATGTAAGAACATTCGGGTTCACTTTTAATCCTACATCAACCAAAAATGTTTAAGTAATAAAATAAGCTAAGTTCTTTTGTACACAAACCTTGTTATGTGTAAAGTTCTTTTATATTTTTTTGTGTCATCGTTGTGCACATGTAAATCCCTTGTAGTGTTGCTGCACAGAGGTCTTTAATTATGCATAAGTGTCTTTATGTTATTTGGTGTTGCCTTTGTGCATGCATAAGTTTGTGTTGTTCCTTGCAAGTTTGTTGTTACGCACAATTAGGGTAAATTTAGTTTAGCTTGTGAATATTTATGTAAGTTCATTTTGAAGGTCTTTTTTCATTCACTCAAGTGTATAAGATCCACACAAAGAATTGAGAGTTGAAATCTTGTAAGTTTTAATGTGTAAGTTTGTAACATTTTATACAAGATGCTGGTGCATAATAGTGTGAGTATGAGGATCATTGCACAAGAAGTATTATGTGCATTTTTGGTTTGTGAATCATTATGACTTAGCCTTACGTGGTTGTGATCTCTGCATAACTTGTTATGGGCATATATGTTCTTGTGATTTATTATGGATAAAGAGTTGTTGCAATTCCTAACTAGTTGCATTTAATTTATTGGATCATTGAAGGTTGTTGAAATTTCATTTTGATGTCACTTCGTAATGTGTAATATCCCCAACCAATAGGGACTATAGAGAGACAAAAGCTCTGAATTGCTTTTCTGTGTATTCTGATTTTTTGTATGAAATAAGAACAAATTGCGATTTTTGCAAAATAATTTCCAAATAAATAAATAAACCACAGTATAATCTCTTAACTGGCAAATCAATGATCGTATTATTCGTCCAAATGATTACAATAGAAGTCCTCTGTCATACATATAAAAAGAATATTAAAATACTATCTTAAAAACCTGAATTTTTTGCAAACTGGAAATAAACCCTGGATCTGGTCCGTCTCGGGTTGCTGTGTTAAAAACACAGTCACCGTTGTTAGTTATTCTGCCGCTGTCGGTGGTATAACACTTTGAAAACTGTCGACGTCGGTCTCTGACGACCTGGGTCGGCCGATGTCGGTCGATATCCTGTCGATGTCGGTTTCTGAGTCGACCGATGTCGGTCATTGGACTGCCGATGTCGGTCTTTGTGCTTCCTGCAGTGCTTTTCGGCCTGATGCAGAATGGTACAGATTTGTACAGATCTGTATGGATCTCGTACAAAAGCTAATGGAAAATAGTGCGCCTTATATGCTGTACTCCAGATCTGAAGAAATATAGCCTAATACGGAAGATCTTTATTCTGAATAATTACTCAAATAAAACCTAATGAAATAAATACCTGTAAACCTCTGTGATAGCTTCTGTATGAAGTTATCTCTCAAATTGGCAATAAATAGGCTGATATCTCACAACCTTTGAATCGCACACACTGAAGAGTGGACGTTCTCCAATGCAAATGGAATCCTGGAACCCTTGGCTCAATCTTCTCAGAAGAATTCTTAGCAAAAATCAATAATCATAATCTCATAATTATTCCAACTCTCTCCCATGAGAAACCCTTATACCCTCAAAAAGGTATGCTTGCCCTAATTAGGGTTTCTTAAATTAGAAATAGGCCAAATAATTAATATTTAATTAAATCAATCAAATATTAATATCTCCCTCAATACATGTCCGATCCTCGAACCGTCTGAAGCTGGTGAACCAGGGAGTAATTCTGCACATGACCATACCAAAATAAGGGTGCTCCGCTGCGTGTCAGAAATCCCTAAATAATAGGAGCTTAGGCAAAACATGTCCAAAAGAGCCCGAATGAGAGCCAACTATAGAAATTCTGCTAATTGAAGTCAAGCCAAGCTCCATCAAGACCCTCTATCCATCCTCTCAGCCTACGAGGGTCGCATAATAGGCTAATCATCAAGTCTGAAGATGTCCACTAAAAAAGGGGACATGACATAATGAAATTTACCATGATGCATTACACTATGATGTGTTAGGGTGCTTTGGGATTGTAATGAGCATTTAATGTTTGTAGTGCATAGTGATGTGTTACAAATATTTAATAATGGTAGTGGGTTAAAGAGTGCATTATTGGAAATAGGTGGGTCTTGTGCCTATATAAACATGCCCCTATGCTTGATGATGCAAGAGCATATGGGTCCACAAAAACTCTTTCATCACCCAAAAAGATTTGTTTTTGCTAATAAACTGGCTTTTACAGGCATTCCATAAACTTAAAGCAATGCATACTTCATTTTTATTCTACAGTTGTTCATCCTTCGAATTAACAATTGTGGAATAGGTTCCTACATAATTCCTAAGTCACTAAGAGTGTTGGCAACCTCTCTGACCACCTAGAAAAAGATAAAATTTGATGTCTACTTGTCCACACATGTCCTTATCCATGTGGACATGTTTATAAAAATGGCAAAGGCTAAGAGGAGGATTTGACAATGAATAGAAATCATCAAATTGTTATTAAATGATAATAAATTGATATTACATGTCAAAATGAAACTCAATTGACCTAGAATAAGAGGAAAAATTAATTGGCATTAGAAACTACCAGTAAAGAATAATTTTAAATGGTTAGAAACCAAGGAAATTGTTGCTTATGATTTTCTATAGAGATTTTGGTCCAAATGAGAGTAGCAAAATAATTCAGAAGGAAAACAATTCAGATTCTAGCAAAGGAATTGGTGGTAGATGGAATCAAACCAAAGAAAACATTACAAGGGAATCTTTAAAGGAAAGGAGATAAATATAAGAGAATAATGGAGGAAGGAGAAGCTTAAAAATAACTGATATAGGATGCAATAAGCATCATGAGAATAAGAGAAAGAGGTTTCAAAATAAGGAAGAATAAATGATGCAAAACAAGGAGAATGGGTGTAACAAAATAGCTACGAAATAATACAACACAACTACAAAATAGAACAACACAAGAGAGTTATGAAACTGAACAAAATTGTTGTGTAAGAGTGTATGAAATCATAAATGAACTCATAAATTGGTAGAATGTTGCTACTACATAACCCTGTAGAGGCAAGTAAGTGTGTGAGTGTGTAAATAAATCTTTGTAATATGTGTTGAGTTCAATAAAGAATGCATGTTGTGTTTCGAGTCTAAAGAGTGTGCTTGTGCATGACCATAAGAGGGTGAGTCTAAATCCTAATTACACTTTATTAAAGGTTGTCTTTAATTGGACCCCCTTACAATGACTGCATCAATTGGTATCAGAACAAGGTTAGAATCCTACTAAAAATTATTTTCCACATTGTTATCAGTAGAAAACAAGAGAAGGCATATTCCAACAAATAAGAAGTGTTAGGTTGAGGGTGTCAGAAGATACATTGTAGTCTAATTAAACTTTTTACAGGTGTGACAAAGTCCTAAAAGTGAAGATAGTCATCTAAAAAGTGTGATATTCATATTGAGTCATTTGCAATCAATGAAAGATAAGTTTGCATAGGAGAGAGGATGAATTTGTTGTAGATGTGAGAAAAGTCTTGCAAGTATAGAGAAAGTGTGAGAGGCTCTTATTTGACTCTACTATAGGCTATGAAAGAGAAGCATGTATGTGGAGAACAAATGACACACAAAAGTGGAAGAGCACCAAGGGTAGAATACTTGGTGGATATGTTGAAGGATATCCAAGTGAAATTGGATATTATGGAGACTAGACAAAGTGGAGAATTTATTGCAATTGTGAGTGAAGATGAAGAAGAAGAAATGTTGGTGATGTTATTATCCTTACAATAAAAGTTGGATGCCTTGTAGAGAGGACAAGTAAGACAAAGAAAAGATAACAACATAGGTCGTGGTGAAGGAAGAGGTAAGCTCACTTGTAATGTTGATTTATTTTTTGGTAAAGAGAGCCCATGAAAGATCATGAAATGGGTAGTTGAATTAAATAATTTATTTGAATAGAAGTGTATTAAAGACACCAAAATGGTAAAGGTTGTAAGCAAAAGGTTATGTGATAGTGCGACTATGTATTAGATAGATATCCAAGAGAAAAGACAAAGAAAAGGAAAAAAGAAGGTGAGAAGTTGGGAACATATAGTTTCCAAGTTAATGGGTCATGTTGTGCACCAAAAAATGCAAGTAGTGGTTGAATAAGATTCATTTCTCGAGGTTTGAGAGAGAATAAAATAAGATTGTTTTGAAATAAAACAATAAATTAAAATTTCCATGTGAGAACCCCAAGTTTTGTATTAAAAAAAACAAGGATAAAGAAATATTTGAATAGACCATAAAGGAATGAATCCTCATGGAAGAGGATATGGAGGTGATAAATTGTTCACTGAAAGAAGGAGACCCATTATTGGATGATGGGAAAGAGTTTGTGGTATCCCATAAGTGGGAAGACGCAAAATTATCCTTGGGAATGAAGGAAATGCATTTTTTTCTCTTTTGCAAGGAAGGAAGTTTGAGGACAACCAAGGAAAGTTACATGTTCATTGAAGGAAACAATACAGGTGATTGAAGAGGAAATCCAAGAAGAGTTTCAGGTTTTCATGAAGGAAACAATAGAGGTGGATGAAGTGCAAAAGGAGAGTATGGTTTAATACCATGCATATGAAGAGTGTAAATACCCAAAAATGTTATAATCCCATCTTCTATGTCATTATTATAACTTTATACACATAGACTATTGATAGCAAATGAGGACTCTATTATCATATTTTACTTTGGTATTTATTTATTATAGTCTATGAGTTTATCTATCAGTTATTCATCTTTCTATTTTATCATATGGGGATCCCCAGTTTTGGTTGTCTGTCCTTATAGACAAGTCCATAGTATCTAGATAGGACCAACTTGTAGCTATGTCTATGAAGTACAAACTTGTCCAAGCGTAATTTTTAGAACTTCTTTTGAGTCATGTTTCATTTAATTCTTATTTTTGTCTGTTGGGTCTTATCTTGGGTTCAAATTTCCATGCTAGAAGGTCCCAAATTCAAAATTAAATTCTCTATAAATATAAGGCTACTCTAAGGTATAAATGACATTTCTCCTCACTCTCAAAAGTTATTCAAAGATTTTCATGTTCTATCTACAATTTTTTGGAAGGTATATTAAAGATTTTAGTTTACATGTTTATTCCAAGGGTAAAATAGGAGAAAGAGCATTCATAATCTCACACATACACATAAATGGGAAATTATATTTGAGTTTGAACCCTCTTCAAAGCATTCGCAATGTAGTGCAGTACTTGGTCACTCAACAAGGATTGACCAAGGTTTTTTTTATTGTAGGTACTTCATACGATATTACAGATCTAGAAAAGCATAAAAAATGTGAATTAGAAAGGTGAAGGTAGTGTAGTAATCAATTTTTTGTCATAGTTAATTAGGACAAGTCTACAGTCAACAAACTCGAATACACTATGTTATTGTCCACCTATAATAGTTGTATCTAGGAATATTATGATATTTTAACTCTGATCTATCATCATCATAATTTGTTTTCTATGTTTTTTCTTGTTCGTAATATGTCATAGTTAACTAAGACAAGTCTGTAGTCAACGAATTTGAATATATTGTGTAGTCTTCCTCTTGCAAGAAACATGTCCATACATAGTTTCTATTTTTTACCTTTATTATGAGCGTGTACATTCACCTATCTTATTGACTTCCACTTTCAAACATTCAAAATACCCAACATAAATATGTGTGCGAGATAAGTATATCTCTTCTTACTGTTTTCTAAAAATAGTAATTTTTCATATTTAGCAAATTGTCAAAATTAGAATTTATTATTATTATTAATTTTTAGCTTTATGATTTTATCTATTTTTACACCTATATATCCACATAAACATTTATATGTTTTATCAAAATTAGGATGAAACATATTGGTGAACCCATACATTTTTTTTGGAGCATTGCATGCCTTTTCTTTATTTTTTCTCTGAGATTTAGCTATTTTTTTATTTCTAGAGACTAAAGAGACTTTCTCTTTGACCTTAAAACTTCAAAATTATTGTTTCCTTATACAAAAATATTTGTTTATCATTATTTTTCAATCATTTTTTCTCTTTTTTGCCTAGAAATTATGTTACAATAGTTTTAAAACTCATAGGAGCTATCGTTCTAGGCAAAGTGATATTCAGTTTCACTTGAGTTGTGGTGTAAGAAGTACTACCCCAATAATCAAGCCATTAGACAACACTATATATAGATTCTATTTTCCACATACTTCATGGTATATCAGAAATGCCTAGGTTCTATTTTTCACCCACAAGAAGCATCATGGCATTTGTTCTTGTAGTGCACTAATAAGCAATTAGCCCCATGAAGTTACTCTCAACTTACCCTAGAGATGAGATAGTCAAGATACAAGAAC